>CM028351.1:28138273-28478273 GCA_016618105.1 Dendrobium huoshanense
AAAACTCCTCTCTAGTAAGAATGTGCTAAGCCTCTCATACCAAGCTCTAGGTGCTTGTTTTAAACCATACAAAGCCTTTTTTAAATTTTAAACACATGATTTGGAAATTGAGAACTCTCAAAACCTGGAGGTTGTTCTACAAACACATCTTCTTTTATCTCCCCATTTAAAAAGGCACTCTTGACATCATTTGAAAAAGCTTAAATCCTTTATAACAAGCAAAGGCTAATAGCACTCTAATGGCTTCCAATCTAGCTACAGGGGCAAAGGTCTCCTCAAAGTCTATCCCTTCTATTTGATTGTACCCTTAGCCACTAATCTTGCTTTATTCCTTACCACCACTCCTGAATCATTCACTTTGTTCTTAAATACCCACTTTGTTCCAACTACACTTTGTCCCTTAGGTCTTTCCACAAGTTCCCAAACATCATTCCTAACAAATTGATTCAACTCTTCTTGCATTGCTAACATCCAAAACTCATCAGAGAGGGCTTGGTAATGGTGGTGGGTTCAGTCATAGAGATAAAGGCAGAGTGGTTCACTTCCTTCCTAAGTCCATGTCTAGTCTTAACTCCACTAGAAAAGGTCTCCTAAGATCAAATCCTTGGGGTGACTAGTAGAGTATCTCCAATCTTTAGGCAAAGTGTGTGAAGTTTCTCCCCTTTCATCAAAAGTTTCTATTCCTTGGGTGACTCCTTCTACTCCTCCATTACTTAGGTGCTCATTCCCCTTCCCCAAATTTTCTACTCCACTTGTAATCTCTCCAACATCATCATCATCTACTCCATGCTTCTTATGATCAGACTCATCAAAAACTACATGGGTTGTCTCTTCCACCATCAAGGTTCTCTTGTTAAACACTCTAAAAGATTTCCCAACACTAGAATATCCTAAGAAAACTCCTTCATCAGATTTAGGATCAATTTTCCCAAGTGAGACTTTCCATTATTGTGAATGAAAACTTTACAACCAAAGACATGAAGGTGGGAAAGATTAGGTGTTCTACCCTTAAGGATCTCATAGGGTGTCTTTCTAACTTGACTCTAACATTCACCTATTCAAACATAACAAGCTGTGTTAACCGCTTCAGCCCAAAAGTATTTTGGAAGTGAATACTCAGCAAGCATGGCTCTAGCGGCTTCCACTAAGGTCGGTTCTTCCTTTCAGCTACTCCATTCTGCTGAGGAGTCCTAGGAGCTGAAAAATTGTGGCTAATCCCTTCTCCTCACAAAAATCTCCAAATCTTTCATTTTCAAACTCTCCCCCATGATCACTATGGATGGTCAAAATCTCACATCCTAGTTTCTTCTGAATCCAAGTAGAAAAGGTTTTAAACTCCTCAAAAGACTCATTTTTATGAGAAAGAAATCTAGTCCAAGTGAATCTCGAGTAGTCATCAACAATCACAAAACCATAGACTTTCCCTCCCAAACTTGCTATGCTAATGGGTCCAAACAAATCCATGTGAAGGACTTCTAAAGGTCTAGAGGTGCTAATGTCCTTTATGGGGTGAAAAGAGGAGTGAATTTGCTTTCCTAGTTGACAGGCATCACAAAGGTGGTCTTTTGTAAACTTAAGTTTGGGGACACCTCTAACTAGGTCCTTTTGGGTCACTTTCCTTAGGGTTTTCATACTTGCATGACAAAGCCTCCTGTGCCACAACCAAGAATCATCAATGACAGTTTTTAAGCAAAAAGAAGCAGCACATTCAATGCTATTTAAATCAAGCATATAGACGTTGTTTACCCTCTTTCCTTGCAAAATGGTGTTGTTGCTTAAACTTACAATGCATGAATTTGTGAAGAATTGTACGATTCTGCCCAAAAGCTCCTTTGATTTTTCTTTTTGTCCTTCCTAGACTTTGCTTTCTCATCACCTTTTCCCTTTTCTTTGCTTGAATGTTCTTGAAGTGTAGGACAATCAGATCTTACATGTCCAGGTTTCCTGCATTCAAAACAAACAACATCAGAAGATCCTTTAGTATGTTTATGATCTTTACCTTTTCTCCAATTTTGATGATGCTTTTGTTTCTTCCTTAGAAAGCTTTTGAATTGCCTTGTAATGAAGGCAACTCCATCGCTTTCAGACCCGGAAGATTCAGAATCCGATTTGTGTGCCTTCAATGCAATGGTTTTCTCCTTTTTCTTTTCACCTACATCAAGATTTCTTTGATTCACCCCTTGCTCGTAAGCAATGAGTGAGCCAAGCAAGTTATCAATAGAATAGGTGTTTAAATCTTTAGATTCAGTAATTGCAGTAATTTTTGCATCATAGGATGAAGGCAAGCATCTCAAAATCTTGTTAACTTTTTCATAGTTTGAAAGTTCTTTTCCTAGTGCATGCAATGAGGTAGCAATCTGAGTAAACCTAGTGTACATGTCAGAAATTGATTTTTTTTCATGAGGTTTCATACGAAAAAGTTCGTAGTCATGCAAGAGAATGTTTAAACGGGATTGTTTAACTTCATTAGTGCCTTCATAAGTAATGCATAGTTTATCCCAAATTTCTTTACCAGTTTTGCAAGTTGAAACACGCATGTAATCCTCAGATTTTAATGCACAGAAAAAGCAATTCAAACATTTAGCATTTAATTGAGCTAAATCTCGCTCATCAAAAGTCCATTCGGTAAAAGCAACTTCCGTTTTAAAACCGTTAATTTCACGAGAAGGTGGAGAATAACCTTCTTGAATAAGCATCCACATGCGATAATCAGTAGATTGTAAAAAAGTTGACATGCGAGTTTTCCAAAAATCAAAAGGTAGGTTATCGAACAGAGGAGGTCGGGTAATAGAATACCCTTCCGTAGTGTTGCGATTCCCAAAGTTAGACATGGATCAAATTCAAAAAGTTTTTAAACTTTAATTTTCGAAACAAGCTCTGATACCACTTGAAAGTTCGATGGGATGTTAAGCCCTATGAACTTAGTCCCAAACTAACCAAGAGGGGGGGGTGAATTGGTATTTTAAAAACTTCGTTTTTAAACAAAGAAATAAAGTAACATAAAACCAAATCACACCACGAAAATAATGCGGAATTTTAAACGTGCGGAAGCAAAAAAGAAACACAGAGATTTATAGTGGTTCGGTCGACTCGACCTACGTCCACTCCTTGGAGGCACCCTCCAAGTATTGCACTACACAAAAAGTGACTCTCCTTTAGCCCCCCACAGCTAGGTGGAGAAACCCTTACAAGAACCTCCTTTTTGCCACCCCGGCAAGGCAGAGAACCTCTCTCCTTTTGCTTCCTCCTGAAGCCGGCAGAGAACCAGAACCAACGGCACAACTCCTTACCTCTACCGACCCTTCCACGGACGAGAAACTCTAGACGAAGACGACGCAGAGAGATCCTTGAAGCAACCCTTGTGAAACCCCTCACAAGCTCCCCTCACAAGATCCTCTCTCTCTCTCTCTCTCTCTTTCTCTCCTCAAGGTCTTCTCAGGTCAAGGCAGCAGCCAAAGGTCTTGAAAAACGTTGAACAAGAGCTCTTTAAATAGAAGAGCTTCACAAGAGCTCATTAATTGCAAGTTGCCGACTTTATCGTCCAGGCCGATCTGGACATCGGCCCGGCCGATCAGTACAAATTACTGAAGATCGGCCAGAGCATAGCCCTGAATGGAAAACAGGACGATTGAAAAATAGCTTGATCGTCTAGGCCGATCTCTCGATCGTCCTGGCCGATTAGTTCAAATCAGAGGAAAATCGTCCTGACAATAGCCCTGAATATGGCCTGGCCGATACTGATCGTCCTGAAGTAGCTTAAGGTTTTGACTAGATCGTCCTGGCCGATCTTGCGATCGTCCAGGACGATATGATCGTATCAATCATCCTTAATTACTTCCTTGATTTCCTGAACAATATGGCATAATCTGTTGATATCGTCCAGGCCGATCCGAGGATCGTCCTGGCCGATAATTTAAAGATATGCTATACCATACTTGTCTATGGCGGCTACTTCTTTCTGTTTTGAGCTTATCGTCCTGGCCGATACACGTATCGTCCAGGCCGATCGGTTAACGTTGGCTGCCTTAATCAAGAATCCTTAATTAGACTTTCTGTTTTAAGCTGATCGTCCAGGCCGATCCAAGATATCGTCCTGGCCGATATGAGTAAAAACAGAATTTCTAATTCTCTCAAGTGTGTGTGTGAAGGGTTACAAAGTATCAGTCTTTTTGGCTATTACAAGTGGACTCAAAAGGTAAAAATAAAGTACAGACTGACTCAACCCTAACCCTACGCATTCCTGAACTTGGCTCCTTTTTGATTGTCCGATCGTCGATTCCTGAAAAGTTAGAAGCAACAAGTTGTCCAAGAAAAGTAGTGTTTGTCAATCATCAAAACATAAGACATAAAAAATAGATTTGCAACACCAAGGAGTCTAAGGAGGATATATCCAAGTAGTCCAAGGAGGAGAGGCCTAAGAAGTCCAAGGAGAGGAAGTTCAAGAAGACTGAAGACTTGAAGATCAATATCCCACTCAAAGTCATTTGCGTCATTCATATGCTTAGAAATCCGGGTTGTTGGCAGTGGTGCCCGACCACTTTATTTTCTACAGACCATGTGTTGTAATTAAAGGGCAGTTGGCCTATGAACATTTACTTGATTAATTTATTTATATTGATGTGTTTACTTTGCTTACGTAGTAGAAATTTCGTGCTTTTTCTAAATTTCTTTCTTGCATGTCACTTTTGTTTTAGCCTAGATACCTTTAGGCTCTCTAAGGACAACAAAATATTTTCTACTTATAACTAATCTCTAAAAAATTTAAGTTTAAATAACATAGAAACTTAACTAATATAGGAAACTTTCGGAATCGTCCGGGGTCGCATGCATATTAATGCATTCTCTCCCTCCTTTTAATAAGACACCTCCCCGCCTACGGGTAGAGTCCGAATAATTTGGTCTATGAGGATGAAGTGCCGAACTTGGGGATGCCCAGTCTTTTGTAAAAATTATTTTTATAATAAGCTTGTTTTTAAAATTTCAAGCATATTTGATTTGGAAGCTTCAACTAGCATGCATTGTATTAGAAACTAATTAAAATTAAATTTTAATTGCATTAGTTAGGAGCATCTACCTACATAAGTTCGGGACCAATTAGGAAACTCTCTAGATGTCGGTTCTACTTTCAAAAACTATACCACCCACTTATCTTTCATAATTGACCTGACATCATGGTTTTAAAGCGATTAGGTTGTTAGTTGGCTCCCCAATTCAGGCCGGGATAAGTCCAGGTTTTGCACTGCATTAGTTAGGACACAGGTCTTAGTGTTGTTCGTAGAACACTAAGCTCAATCTAGATTTAGGATTCAAGGCTACTACATTCGGTCTCATAATATGCCTAAAATAGTAGGTAAGTTCCCTATACTTCAGGGATTATAAATCCCACTTATATGCGTCATAAGATGACGTCATCTCCATCCTTCTTCAAGCTTGTGTTGTCTGCTTGAATTCATTTTCTCCAGTTTCTCTTTAGTATCCTAGAGCCTCCGAATGCTGGTGTGAACCATACATGCTGATTGAGCCAAATCAAACCTTTCTACCCATTGGATAGGACTTCCTAGTCTTAGCCCTATATGCCAATCCCACTTTGGAAGGGATAATGTATGATCCTTAATCGAGAGTCTTCTCGAACTCCGGCCTGGGATGTAATTAACCACGGGGCTTGCGCCCGTGGGAAACTGAATTCCACCATCTCATAAACCCCACTCGAGCTGATGTATCAGATGAGGGAAACCCGTGATTGTGATTAGGCCATATATATTATTACCCATCCAGGTGTGTAGGCGAGAGCCGTTATCCTCTATGGTTAATCGTATGTATGGTCCAATCTGTCGCTTCCACTTGGCCTGTTTGCGCGGTGCTCTTTCGGAGGTCCACAATACTGTCACTAGAATCTCTTAGGTTCAAATCATTCTATCTAAATCTATTATTTTTTTTGAGAGAAGCAAATAGCTGCATTAATAACTAGAAAAACAAATCTAAATCTATTAAGTAACTATAAAAATCCTATACGGATATATATGAATATGCAGATTATTTAGTAGAGTGAATGAGTAGTCCACAATTAAGAAACATCATTTTAAAAATTTGTCCAAAGAGCGGCGGCTAGGGTTTTCCTTCCTCCCCCTGCTCTCTGCTGATCTCCTCTCCTCTTCGCTTCCTCCTCCGGCGCTGCCGGAGGACTTGACTCCGTTTCTGCTTTCTCTGATGGATGCCTCTCTTCTCGCGTCTGGTTTTCCCCAGCTTTCGGTTGGGGGAGCGGCTAGATCTGCACCAAGAAACTGGAGTAAGGTCTTCGAATCTGAAAATACTACTCCAAAAGCACTTAATTTTTCCCACTTTCCTGATGAACCGGAAATTATCCCGTTCAATGAGGAAAAATTACATCAGGGTGGCGATGACTGGAAGTTATGTTTAGTCGGCCATTCTATTGGGAGAAGGCCCTATTATGAGGCGTTGCTAGGGGGCTATCAAAAAGACCTGGAGCTTGAAAGGTTCGGTTCAGCTTCTTTCTCTAAGCGACGGTTTCTTCCTTCTAAGGTTCTCTTGTTCCGAAGATTTTGAGATGGTATGGTCGAGAGGGGTTTGGTTTCTCCTGGGGAAGCCGTTTGTTTTGCAAAAATGGCACCCAAAGTTTAAACCAAAGAAAGAAGAGTTCAAGACAGTTCCGATCTGGGTTAAGATCCATGATCTTCCACTTGCATGCTGGAATTCGGAAGGGATCTCGAGAATTGCAAGCAAGATTGGTGTCCCTATAGCTGCAGACAATCTGACGGAGCACAAGACCAGGCTCACGTTTGCTCGTATCTGCGTTCTAGTGGACTTCCATGCAACTTACCCGGAGGAGATCAAGGTTTCTCTGGACGGTGATGTTGTGTGCTTAAAGGTACAATACGAATGGCGTCCCTTCCCTTGTGCTCACTGTAAGTCTTTAATGCACATTTCTTCCTCTTGCCCTTCTAAACCGGTTGTGGCTGGTGCTGAAAACGATGTGGTTAACGGGTTGGAGAATGTTCAAAAACGTGGTAGGAGTTTTAGTAGGAAGCCTACTTCACGTAACAAATCTACTACTCAACAGCCTGAGATAAATCCTGATGCCCAATCTGATAATCTCGAACCCAATAATGGTGGCATAGGTGATTCCAACCCTGGTCTTGTGGTCTCCAAGGTTATAGAAAAATCTCTTTACTATCAACCTCACTCCCCGCCACCTTTCAAAGCTACATCTCTCCCTAATGACCTTCCTAAAACTCAACATGAAAAGGACTCACAAGTCGCTGGTGATGACTTAGTTTCGAGAATCCCTAATTTAAACTCCCCTAATGAAGCCGCCTCATCATCCACAAATATTTTATGTCCCAAGCCTCCCCCTGTTAAAAATGATTTTACTTCACCGAATAAATTTGGTGTTTTGACCATAGAGGATGAATCCTTATCACACATGAATGCTATTGTGGTGTCTGAGGAGTTATCCTCAGCTAGTCTTGAAGATGGGGAAGGAGATAACATCCAGAAGGAAGAAGGGAAGTCTAAAGCTCCTCAGTCAAATACTGTGTCCAAGAAAACTGCTAAGGGGAAGCAGATTAAAAAACCCCAAAAACATACCAAGTCTTAATGTCTATTCCACCACTTGCTGCGTGGAATATCAGGGGGTTTAACCGGCCTGAAAAAGTTTTATGCTTTAAACGTCTAATTGATTCTTTTAAATTAGACTTGGTCTGTGTCCTGGAAAACAGAATTCAAGTCCATTCTCTGAGTGATCAATTTTTTGAGTCTTCTCACGCTCTTTTTCCGAATGAGAAGAGCTGCCATAATTTTGATTTATCAATGTCTGGGAGAATTTGGATAAAGTGGAATCCAAATAAAGTTAATTTTACTCCCTATGTCACCACCACCCAATTGATCTCTGGTATTTTATCGGGTGCTTCCTTCATTCCCTTTCAACTTACTGCTGTTTATGCTTCCAATAGTATCATTGAACGTAAAGCACTGTGGGATGATCTACAATCTGTAGCGCCTGCTGATTCTATTCCGTGGGTCATCATTGGAGATTTTAATTGTTGTAGATATGCTTTTGAAAAATTGGGAGGGACGCAGATTAATCAGGCTGCTTTGTTAGATTTCAATAACATGATTTTCAACAACTGCCTTTTTGATCTCCATTCCATTGGCTGCAAATACTCTTGGTTTAACCAAAGGCAGGATAATCCGATTCATATTAAGCTTGATAGAGCCTTGGTTAATGATGCTTGGGTTAAAGCATTTCCTGAATCATATTGCTCTTTTCAAAGCCCATCCTGCTCTGACCATTCTCCGATCCTTATTCATCCTGGGACTCACTTCCAGGCTAAGCACAGATTTCTTTTTAAAAACTTCTGGACTAAATTAGACAAATACTGGTTTCTCCTTATTGAGTCTCTTCTTATTCCTTCCTCTGGAAATCCCCTGGCTCATCTGTGCAATATTCTTAGAAATTTTAAGAATATCATCAAAACCCAGGATTGGGCCTCTTCTTCTTGTGTTAACAGACATTTTGATGCTTTGCAAAAGAAACAAAAGGATTTGTTGGAAGCACTTCATTATGATCCCACTAACTCTATTCTCAACCAGGAATTCAAAGATAACAATGTCAAACTGACAAACTTCTCTTCAATGCATGCCTCTTGGGTTATTCAAAGGGCTAAGGTTAAGTGGCTTAGTCATGGTGAAGATGACCTTAAATTTTTATATGCCAAAATCAGGACCAGAATGGGAAGTAATAAATCTGTACAAAATCTGATAGCTTGTAACTCACACACTTCTAGAGAGGAGGTGATTTCTACTATTATCAATTATTTTCAAGATCTGTACAACCCTATTCCTCCCAGCAACATTAATCTGGATTCTTTCCCCATTGGTAATGTTTTGAAGGATGTCTATGCTTCCTCCATTATCTCGGTTGTGACAGATGAGGAAATTAAAACGGCTGTATTCTCGGGATCTTCCAATTCTGCACCTGGTCCTGATGGTTTTAATTTTCATTTCTTCAAATCTGCTTGGCATATCCTTGGCCCTACTGTCTGCAGGGCTATTAAGTCTTTCTTCTCCAAAGGATTTCTTCCTAAAGGACTTAAATCCACTGCTTTGGCCATTATTCCTAAACATAAAAATGCTGTCAGTATCTCTGAGTACAGGCCTATTGCTCTATGCAATGTCCTATACAAAATCATTTCTAAAGTTATGGCTACTAGGTTGAAACCGATTATGAGCTGGATTGTGAAAGACACACAAGCTGGGTTTGTGAAGTCTAGGGTATCCACGGACAATATTTTATTGGCTAGTGATATTCTTTATTATGCTGGTAAAAGAGGTGGTGAAAAGATATTCTGTGCTAAACTGGATATTAAAAAAGCTTTTGACTCTGTGTCTCAGCAATTTCTTTTGGCTAGACTTAAGAAAAAAGGCTTCCCTAGTCTCTTTGTCAATTGGGTGAGGGCTTGTATCACTGATGTGAATTTCTCCATTCTTTTAAATGGTGCTCTTGAGGGATTTTTTCCTACATCGTCCGGCCTGAGGCAGGGTTGTCCCCTCAGCCCTTACCTTTTCTGTCTGGTAATGGACGCTTTTTCTAACTTACTGGAAGAAAAAGGTTTTAAAGGTATATCACTTGGAAACTTCTCTCTTACTCATTTGCTCTATGCTGATGATGTCCTGATATTTGGTGAAGCAACTATCGGTAACTGTCAAATTCTTGACCTCACTCTTAAGGAGTTTGCCAACTCCTCGGGTCTTGTTGTTAACCATGATAAAAGCTCTATTATGTTTCCTAAACACCTTTACAACCATCAGGAGATTTGTCAAGCTCTCAACATATACAATATTGTTAACAAGCTAACATATCTAGGTATCCCTCTGTCTTTTTATAGGCTTAAGATAGCTGATTTTCTTCCTTTAACGGACAGTTTGAATAAAAAACTCAATGGCTGGAAAGCTAACCTTCTATCTTTTGCGGGGAGACTTCAGTATCTCAAATTCACTATTCAAAATACTATAGCTTATTGGATCAGGGGTTCTATTATACCTAAATCGGTGCAAAAACTTTTCAAAAAGATTAGCTCCAAATTTCTGTTTTTTGGAGATACCAACAAGGCTAGGAAGCTTCATATGGTGTCTTGGGACCAAATCACTATGCCTAAAAACAAAGGAGGTTTGGGAATTCATTCCCTTAATGCCTTGCAATTTGCATATAACTGTTCTATCATCATCAGGATGTATAACTCACCCTCCCCTCTTGCTATGTGGCTGTTGGAAAAATATTCTTCCCCTTGGAAGCCCTCTCAATTTTCTGATTCTAAATTATGGAAGTCTATTTGTAAGACTGCTATGCAATGTAAAAGCCTTTTTCAGTTTAAAATATTTCACAATTCCCCCATCTCGTTTAAATGGGATCACTGGTGTTTCAATTCCACTATTGAGAGCTATACAGGGATACATGTTGACATTGCTACAGCAGGAATTAAGCTATCTGAGCTTATTTCTGGAGGTTGCTGGGAGCTACCGGGGGTGATTCCGTCTTCTTTACATCAGGTTTTTGATAGGGTGAATATTAATGAGGGGAATGGCCATTGCCTGCTTTGGAACAGCTCGAATTGCTTTAGATTTAGGCATTACATTCTTGAGTTTTATTCGGGATTGCCGGACTGCAGTTGGTCTCATTCAATTTGGCATAAAAAGCACGTTTTGAAACATTCTGTGTTTGCGTGGCTTGCTCTTGTGGGCGGATTAAAAACTGCTGATGCGCTTCGTCATAGACACATATATGTACCTTCTATTTGCAGCTTATGTAATATGCATGAAGAATCTGTTTCTCATCTTTATTTCGAATGCTCCTTCACCTTCAACATTTTGAAGGGTATTATTCCTGGGTTTGGGATATTTTTGCTAAGACCATCTATAATACAAACTTTTGACTGGATTAATGGGGAATTCAGTGGCCAATCTGAGATTTTGAAATTTTATAAATTGGCGGTATGTTGTATCATATATTATTCCTGGAAAGAAAGGAACTGCAGAAGGTTTGGAGGAAATTTTCAGTGCTCAATGACGGTAAAGAACAATATCAAACATATCATGTTTGAGAAGATTATGAAATGGAAGAATGCCAATGTTCTGTGGGAAAAATTATAATTGCCTCGTATATTTCGGGTCACTTTGTCCATCCGACATGCGATATTGGCTGAGACTGGATGATGATGAAGCTCCCTTGGTTAGGTCCCTTGGATGGTCTTTTGGCAACCAGGGGCCTACCAACTGTTGGTTTTTCGTTCTAAATTACAAATCTGAATCCAGTTTCTATAGCCTGGGAGCCGGTTTTGGTCTCTGTTTTTTCAATGCAGGGTATTGCTGTTCTGGAGCTGTGCTCTTTTGGGTGACCTCCGGTGCTCTCTTCCTGAAGAGATGGCTCGTGCTGATGCAACAAAAGCTTTAGTTAATCTGGATATTACAAAATAATTTTGTTTTCTTACTGTTATGATTAGTATAAGGGTGGTATAGGCTATATTTTGTGCCTCATAAGTTGGTTTTTCACTTATGATGGTTAGCTTCTATTTTATTTTTCACTTGTAATTCTTTTAACTGTAACCTTCTTTTGATTTAAATTTAAGGGCTTTGGCCCCAATTTTCCCCAAAAAAAAAAAAAAGTAGTCCACAATTAAAGTTGAATAAAAAATTATTTTAAATTAAAATATAAATAAAATAATAAAATTGACTCTAAACCGCCTCTAAATGATTTAGCAGTTTTAAATGAACTAAAAAAGATTAACCCATCTTATGCTCTAAATTTATAGTCAACGACAAAAACAAAAATAAAAAGAATATACATATGGATAATTATCCGGAACATCTTCGTGGGCCGTCAATGCGAAAAATATAAAACAGGAGATTCACGTCTGCAGTGTTTGCGCGTTACAAGCGTTTCGAGCGTTCGCTTTGCATCTTTGAGGTTGAGGTCAGCCAGTTTCTATCTGGTATCACTAGGGTAACGAAATCTTTGCTGCTCTCATTAGATTGTGGGGAGAGAGTACTCGGGCGGCTGTCAGCAGTGATCGGTGATGGATAGTCCAAGGACGCCTCGTGAGTTGTCGAGCCCGGAGGCGAAGATCGGGCTTCGCGTGGAGGATCTATGGGATGTGCAGGAGCCGATGCTCAGCCCATCGGAGAAGCTCAATTCCTGCTTCGAGAGCATACCAGTTTCCTCCTTTCCATCCGCTGCTCCTTCTCTAGGTAACCGAAACGCCCCTTCTCAGAAGCATAGTTAACTTTCGCTCAATTGCGTGCAAATTATGTAGCGCCAAGACGCTGCCATTTGATGACTGAATATTCAGTGATTCAACATTGGATGGTTGTCTGTTAGAACTACTGCAGTTGTAGGCTATCCAGATAAAAAAATGGGCTTGAAAATTGTGGCAATTTTATGCAAAAGCTATGAAAGGTGCGTGGTATCAGTAATTTGTTCATGCTAATCTTAGTTTTGGTTAAATTAGAGTTACTAACTTCACAGAACTAAACAGGGAACGATAATTAGTCGAGTGAAAGTCGAACTCCTTGATTTCAAATTTCGCATAAATCAGGTTCAAGTCAACTAAAATATAATCCAGTTTAAGCCGGCAGCCTAGCTGACTCTAGTGGGGGCCCACTAGTTAAAAAATTAGGTATATATATAAATAAATATGTTTACTGGTTCTTTACTTCTTTATTAAAGCAAGAGATTTCCTTTCGAAAGAAAATAAAGGAAATTCTTCTATAAGTTCGGCACGTCTTTGGGCGTTAAGGTGGTTATCCCACCAACCATTTAAAACTCATAAAAGCACAGATGATCATTTGACCGATTTGTGTGGTTGAATTCTTGTAAAGGACAACTGTACAGCATACGGTGCAATGTATCTTGTATCTGTTTTTCAGCATACTCATCAATATTCATTTACAGATAGTTAGAAAAGATTTATCAAAATCCTTTTTAATACTATCATCAGATTTTTCATAAAGGATCTTAACAGGACTAGGGTTTGAATCGAGGGGTCTAATTTTGTGAAGATCCCAAAATTGGTCTTGTGGTTCTCTGATTGTTGAGTACTAAACTATTCTTTAAATCAAGTTCAGAATGATTATTTGAAGTGAGTTCATTCTATGTGGTAGAAAGATTAATCACTTGTAATTTGTCTATTAAATCCTAGAAGTCCTTGTTAGAAGGTCCAATGTTAAGAGAGATAGCAATGATCTGATAAAGCTTATGTTCTAGTTTGAATAGATGAGTACAGAGGATTATAATATTAACATTAATAAATTATATATATATATATATATATATATATATATATATATATATATATATATATATATATATATATATATATATATATATATATATATATATATATATATATATTAAAATAATAAGAAAAGATTTCATGATAGTAGTTCAATATTAGTTTTACCAAATGCCAAGATTTCTAAATTGTCTGATTTGTCATTTCTTTTAAGAATAAGATATCAAGCAGGGTGTTGTGCATACCTTTGAGGAATAAATCTAATTTTCAAATCTTTATTAGATGTCTGAAGAATTTGATCAATTTCTTGATTGACTATTGGCATTGGTGTTGTGCAGTTAGGAAAAGTCCAAGAATTTGGAAATTTGATTTCATCCCATTTGATCAGTCCATTTATAGCTCTGTGACTAGTTAACAAATTGGTTTCAATAATAATGTCATGATCAAAAGTTTGCGCTATTCTTTTAAGATCAAGGCATAAGGTATTTATTGCCTTAATGTGAATATGATATAATAAAACATTAAAACTATTGTTTATGATTTGGTTATAAAATCATAGTCATGCAATTGTAATTGAAGTTTAGCAACTTCAATTAGATTTACATCAGCTAGAGATAAGCTTAAGTTAGGGAACATGTTAAAATACATCGATCCACGACATAGGCGAGCCTTCATCACTTTCGTAAGAGATTGTGCTCAGTTTAGGCAATGTCTATTTCTTAAACAAGCTAAAATAAAATCATTTTAAACCATTATGTGTTTAAAAGCTATTTGAATTAATCCTTTGAATTAATCCAATATGTAAATTTATAAAGTTTTCTATAATTATGCAAATCATCTTTAGCTAGAAAATGAATAAATTTTTTCATTAACATATATGGTAATAGATTGTTCAATAGTTTTGATTGAAAACAAGTAGAATTTCTAACTCAACTCCAAATTTGTCCCATTAGCAGTAGAACTAAGAGGTGATTCTTTTTATCATTATAATGATCCATGAGTGTTTTTGTTTGAGGTTTTTGATAAGAAATATTCATCATGGCCTAAATGTAGATCTAATGGTTGAATAGTATTTATACGAGAGCATCAATATAGCTATATATAGTTCTCTCCCAAAAAAGGTTTAATCATTGGTCTGTATGATGCAAGATTTTTTTTATCTTGCTAATTGTTTAGCAAAATTTTTAACAAGTCATATGATGGTTATAAGCTTTTGCACCATTTCAGCTTTTCAATTCAAGATTGGATCTAGATTCCCAACTTTTAGAATTGAAGATGTTCTCTCAATTCTGGGTTTGGTCCAAATTCCCAACTTCTAGACTTGAGAGTATATGCTTACCTCATCAGGTCTTTCGCCTTTACTTGTGCGAGCTTATTCCCCAACATATGGCTTAAATCACTTTATACTCTCATTTTCATATACATTCCATAATCATATCAACAATTTAATTAACTACATGCGTAATTCACATATGAATCAATTGTAATGAATTGAAATACATGCTATAATGTGAAAAAAATGCTATCATAAACATGATAAATATCAATTCGTAATTTTATTAAATTGTTACTATTTCTTATGCTTCGTTTGGTATCTCACCTCACTTGGAGTTCGTTCTTCTTGGTCTTGTTTTCTTCTCCTTTTATGCATCTTCTATTTTATCATGTGAAAAAAATGCTATCATAAACATGATAAATATCAATTTGCAATTTTATAAAATTGTTATTATTTCTTATGCATCGTTTGGTATCTCACCTCACTTGGAATTCGTTTTTCTTGGTCTTGTTTTCTTCTCCTTTTATACACTACCTAAACACATACATTTTTTTTTATTTACACCTGCTTAAAAATAAATAAAACAAACAATATGAATATATTACAACTTACCTCAATTGAGTTCTTCATTCGACCCAAATTCTTTTCTTAGTCCTTTTGCAATTCCCCTCCTGAATTCATAAATTAATAACATTTGAATTCAGCCATCAAATTATTGATTTCAGTTATATAAATTTATCCAACAATTTAATCTGATTTTTATTATATAAAGTCATCCAACAATTTATTTGAATTTCTAAATCATTTCCTTTTCTTACTCTTCTTTCTCCTCTTTCCTTCTAAAATTTAGCAATCCCAAACAACTAACTTCAATAATATTTATTAGATAACACAGATGCTTGTACAAAGAGTTTTCTGATTTCAGATAACACAGATGCTTAAATTTTAAATCTCTTTATCAAATTAGTAATTATACCTGCTCCTAAATATTTACCTTAGAAGGCATGAACTCGCAGCAACCTATTTCTTCTCTGCGTTCCCTCCCAGTGGCTCCGCTGAATCCCTTCTCTAGCTCACCCACAACGTCCAACTTCTGAGAATGGTGGGTAGGAAATAAATACTAAGTCTTGCATAATCCCTAACATCCACTACTCTATTATTGCTTAAACAAATAAAACAAAAACTCTCAGCTATACACACCATACATTATAATATAGATATTCTTAATTCCACTTGGCTCTTGCATTCCACTAAGCTCTAATGCTAACCGTTGGATGGACTAAGGGAAAGATCAGCCAAGGCATGCTAGCCTAAGTGGAATCATGGAATTTAGAATCTGAATTGCTTTAATTCTTCATATACCTAATACTTTGATTTCCATCAATTGCTATAATCATAATAATTTAATTACAAACAGTTAAATACATTAGCTATACCATTAGTACAATTAGCTTAATACTTTATGTATACTTCTATATGTCAAACTACTAGGTTTTAAAAGCAGAATTTAATGAAAATCAATAAATATTTACAGGAAATTTATACTTACATTTATTTTAAATGCTTGGGTATTATAAAAACTGAGTTCTTCACATTATAAAGAAATTATGCATACTTAAATTAAACCTAACAGTGCTATTACTTTTAGCAAATGCATGATTAATAGGATATTGCATCATAAAGATTAGGGATTAAATCCTTAAGGAGAGAATTGCATTTGCTAGTGCTGATCCTCTTTGATAAATTTTGGTTAACTATTGGATCTATGTGCAGGCTATGATGAAGGATTTTTAAATTGAAAATCCTAAATGCAAACACTTATGAATATTTGAAATGATGAAATAAGCTGGAGAAAAATGCTTCTTGATTCTGTTATTGTTAGGAAAAGTTTATAATTAAGTTAGAAAATCTACTTGATCTTATGAAAGATATTTGCAATTTTTGGGTTGTCACACTTCATTTTCACCCTATTCTAGACAATCAAGAGAGATGACAAAAGTGAACAATTTGGACAAGTGAAATTCTTACCATGTACATCATCATTTAATTTGTTAGGATAGAATAAGTGAAAAAGTAATCTAGCTAAATCATCTAAAATTTTTTGTGTTACACTTAATAATCATCTAATAATCCATCATAAAATTGAAATGAGAGCGTACATGTAAAATCATCATTTTAAATATAGAAGCTCTAACATAACTTCTAAAATAAATGTACACGTATCCATGTTCATTAATATACATCATCATTATGTACATATTTTATAATATCTGACATCATTCACCCAAAATATTTGTTTTACATAGCCCAAGTAGTCACTTGTTTTCTATTCCACCTACCCCCTTTTCTTTTTCTTAAAATCATGGTATGACATCGAACAATCTATAAGATTAATGAGATAAATAATTCTAATATATAGTTCAAACATATAAAAAAAATCATAAAATGTCATGCTAATTATATGAGCAAAAAGAATCATTTACATTCAATTATACAAGTAGCTTAGTGCAGTAGCTATTAGTTCAATACATAAGTTATTAATCAACCGAATGAAGGATAAAATAAAAAATAACAATTATAACAATTGCATGAACATGAAATTAACAACAAATTTTGATTTTTATTCTCTTACTCATACTTAATAGTCAATTCTTTTGAAATGTCATATCATAATGTTGGAGAATTTTACCATCCTCAGCCTATTACATATTTTGTGATTGAATACGATATAAGAAAGATGACATATTATCCCGAAAGATAAAAATATCATATCCCTATGGACTCAATAATAAAATTTACAATTCTAACAAAAACTCCTCCATTCAATATCTGGTTGAATGGGGTTTATTTTATTCTAGGGTACGGATGCCCCAATGGCAAGCCCTATGGTTAATTACATCTCAAGCTTTGGTACTTGAGAAATTTTTTGATTAAACTAGTAGTTTTTTTCTTTTGAAAATCATCCAAATATTGGCTAAAGTTTTGATTTTAAAATCCATGAAATTATTGTTTAAAGAGTTTGTTCTTTAGGAATTTCAAAGGATGAGAGGATCAACTTTGATTCGAGTTCTTGGAATGAGAGCCAAGGGGAGGAAGAGTAGTACTTGATTTTGAGTGGTAAACTCAGAGGTACTCAAAACTATCTTATATTGAGCTTTATATTTTAGAATCCAATTTTTTTTAAGCTGACAATTTTAATTAGAATGTTAGGTTTTACATTCCAATAACATGTGTTAGAGGAAATGTGCGGAAGGTGAGAGCTTATGGGGTAATTGAAATCAACCACTACCTCAAACCCTAGAACTAAGGTGAGGACTATTGAGGGCTAGTGTCTTAAACCTAAGTCTAACAAAGTGAAAGAGACTTACAAACTACACCCCACATGAGGTATATCCAGCCCGACTTTTGGATTTATTGCTCTGTCTGAACAGGACTACCAGCTAACCCACCTAGTTACTTTTAAAACTATGATATACATTCTTAATGTATATGAAGAGTAGGGAGGTTGTTTTTGTTTAGATGATAGGGCTTACAACTTGACTTTTAGGCCAAGATGCCTGATCATGATTGGTATATAGAATGTTGACTCACAAATGCACATTTTTGGTTATCTGATTTTTAAGTGAAGGCTATTCTACATGACCATTGAGCTATGCATAATCAATTTAAATTTTAGAAAACATAGCTCCCTTCTTTAAGAGGGAGTCATAAAAATTTTCTTATATTTGAAAATGATAAAGCCTATTTTGATTTTAGACTGCTTAGCATTTCAATAGGTAAAAAACTTAGTTTTATCCTAAGAGCTTACTGCATTCACATGTCCATGCCACCCCCCAAAAAAAGAAAAAGAAGAAACCTAAGAAAAAATATGCATTTTCTATTACACAATCATGTAAATAGATCAATACATGCTTTCATCTATAAATCAAATAAAATGAATGTAAATTATAGATTCTAAGTTATTACAACCCAATTTGACAGCTGAGTTATCTATTATTATACAACACAGTCAAATATTTATTGCAGTCTCTTGTTTGTGAGGTTTTCAAGCTTTTGACTTCTAAATGGACTTTGGACTTTACCTTTATCAGATATATCTTCTTGATCTATCTCCTTTAATTGAACCCTACAAGTTTGATTACAATATCCTAAATCTATCAAATACATGTTTGAAAAAGGAACAAACTCAAACCTGCAAAATTATGGATTATGAGAAGTTTATATATATCATACAAACACATCCAAAATAGCCTAGCACTTGATGTGCTAAGCCTCTGCTTCTACCCTATTGGCCATGCCTCTTGGGGGATTTTAAGCAACACCTTTAATGCAAGTATTTTTTATTTATGATTTGTGGTGCCTCTTTTTGGACATAGCCATTTGCAAAAAAATTATGTATATATTTTTACACTATCCACTTAAGGACAAGTACCCACATTGAAGATAATCCAATAATCATCATATCAAATTATCAATCACATGCGTAGAAAAAGAAAAGTTCTAATTCTAACATGCCTAAGGGGTTGTGTACCTAAATTTGTGTGGCATGTGTGACATATCATACTATGGAATGTGTTTAGTTTTATTTAAGAATGATGATGTTTAATCTTAACCAAGGTGGTTTCTCTCTAAGTTGTTTGTGACTTAAAGATTTTATTTGATTTTTAGGAGTTTTATACTTAGAAGGGTTATGCGGGGAACCCATAAAGCTGTCATTGTTTGCTTTGAGGCAAGCCTGCTACTCATGAATCCTAAGTTACAATGATGCAGACATCCACCTTTTGGGAGAGATGATTAATCATTGCATCAAAAGAAACCTAAGTGAATTTTAGGTGTTTTGGGGTTTTCTTGGTGTTTGGATAATAGAAATGTCTACCTAATAGGGTAAGGTAGATATGTCTAATAGTTAGGTATTTGTGAAATTCATCTAATAATATAAGATGAACTTCAGAGTATTAGATGAATTTCACATCTAAAGGTTTTGTTTTAGATGTCATAGGAAATATCAATTGTTAAATGAAAGGATACTTAGAGTTTGGGTCTAAGAATGAGATGTCCAACATGTAGTTTTTAAGCTAGATGTTGGAAGATTCTCCTTACCTTTTGGAGCTAACGAGGGGGAATGAATGAAACTCATAGTTTGGTGGCCTAGCATTGGAGATTTCTCTTAAGGCTTTTGGAGCCCATTGATAAAAGGGGTGACTTGTAGCTTTGAGGCAACAAATCAAGATGTCTCTTTGAATTTTTTTTTTTTTATTCAAAGAGAGGTATGTTTGCTTAATTTAGATTAAGCAAATGAAAGATGAGTCACTTATTTATTTTGGCTCAATAGGTGAGAGTGATTGATTTGTAATTGAGGTTGCAAATCAATAAGAGTTATCATTAAATTTTATGTTCAATGATGGATAATTGGTTTGCTAAATTTTGATAAAGCAAACATAAAGAAATGACATATAGATTGAGACTACAAGTCAAGGGTTCTTTAAATTTTTTGGTATCTGAAGAGAGGAACTTATTCACCTAACTTTGGTTAGGAGAATGGAAGGAAATTAGGATTTTGATTCAAATGTTTGATTTGGTATGAACTACTTGTTGATTTTGTTTCAACAAATAGATGATTTAGTGTAATTTTGATTCACTTAACATGGGCTGAATGAATGTAAGAATTTCCTACAACTTTTGAGTGCAGGAAGAGATATTTCTCAACAATTTTGGCTTGTAGAAAAGAGAGGAGAAAATGCAATTTAGAGGTTGCAAATTCATGAAGGATCTTTGAACATTTGGTGGTAAAAAAAAGATCTACACTCTCCTAATTTGGGTTTAGGAGAATAATTGAATTTCCTACAACTTTTGAGTTGTAGAAAGAAGGATCTCTATACAATTTTGGCTTTTAGAAAATAGAGGATAAAATGCAACTTATGAGTTGCAAATTCATGGATGCCCCTTGTGTATTGGATGCCCCTTGTATATTGGATGTTCAAAGGGAGAAGATCATTTGTGTTAGGCAAATATGAGAAGGTGATATGTAGATTTGGACTACTAGCCACCATGGATTCTCTTTGAACTTTTGGTTGTTCAAAAAGAGGAAATCACCCTTCCAACTTGGGTTGGAAGGATGAAGTGGAGATAGGACTTCGATTTCTATGCTTGGGATGAAAGTACTAGTTGATTTTGGCTCAACAAGTAAATTGATTTGAGTGTACATTTGATTCACTCAACATGAGTTGAATGAATACAGGAGTCTCCCACGACCTTTGAGTTGTGGAAGAAGAGAAGTGTGCAACCTATAGGTTGCAAGCTCATGAATGCTCCTTGAACACCCAAAAATTCAAAGAGAGATATACACTCTCCTAATTTTGGGTTTAGGAGAATGAGAGGATTTTCTAGAACTTTTGAGTTGTAGAAGGGAGAAGCAATAAGCAACTTGCGGATTACAAGTTGGAAGAAAGAAATTCCTTGAATATTTGGTGTTCAAGGAGAAGTATTCATTTGCCTAATTTATGGCTAGGAAAATGAGAGAGAAGAACTCAAGATTTTGTCTCAAGTTTGAGCATTTGCATCATCATGTCTTTAGGATTTTAGGGAAATCCACAATACAATGCATGAAGATGATTGGTGATAGCTCCTAGGGTAAGCTATGAGTCATGTAATGAAGCTTTTCTTTGAGGAGGCTCCAAAAGTCATGTATGAGAAAAGAGAGACGATTGTTTGTTGATTTTGTGCTTCAACAATCAAAGGAGTGGAATGAACCTAGGATTTGGCCCTAAGGCTTTGCTTGTGCCCTTTTAGGTCCCTTTTGAGATCATTTGGAAATATGGCCTTTGAAGGCCACAAATAAATATATCATTTGTTGGTTTTATGTTTCCAACCAATGAAATAAAGAAACTTAGGGTTCGACTCTAAGTTGGGAGCTTGTGATCAATGTTTAAAATTGCGTATTCGGGTATTGAGGCGTTTTTCATTCGTGAGGCGAGGCGTAAGCCTCAAGGCGTTTTGAGGCGTAAGCCTCAAAATCAAAAGATTGCGTAAACATAAAATGATAAATTTTTTATATGCTAATGAGTGAATAATATAAAACATAAAAAAAACATAAGATATGAAGTGAAATCAAAATATCTCAATAATAAGATAACATGAAATATAGTTCAACTCAAAATTCTATCTTTCCCAAATCCCAGTATTCTTTTCATTAACATATAATTCCAATTTCTAAAAATAAATAGCAATGACATATCACATAAGAACTCATAAATCATCAGCACTGTCATCACTAAGGGGTTCTTCATTTGAATCATCATTATGATGAACTGCTCTCTCCCCTTCCTCCTCTCCTATAGAGTCCAATTTCGGGTATTTACTTCAAGATTTATGTAAGTTTTAATATATATAGCGTGATGCGTAAGCCTCATGCTAGTGAGGCGAGGCGAGCCTTAAGGCGGGCCTCAACCAAGTTAAGGCGCAAGCCTCATAACAAAAACTCGAGGCGTTTTTTACTGGAATTGCGCAAAGGCGGGCCTCAAGGCGAGCCTCATATTGCGCAATTTTAAACCATGCTTGTGATATGATGTGTTGGGTATTTTGGGAAATCCACAACATCATACACAAGGAAGATCAATGATAGCTCCTAACAGATGCTAGGATTCATGCACTACAATATTTGAAGCCTTGAGGAAGCTCCAAACATCATGCATGGCGGAAAAAGAGAGTGGTTGTTTGATGATTTTGTATCAACAAACAAGGGATGGATTACTTAGGATTTATTTATTTTTAAGATCCTAGGAACCATGCACTATAACATTTGGAATCTTAAGGAGGTCCCAAAAAGTCATGCATGGAGTGAAGAGGTGAAAGTTTGTTAATTTTGTGTATCAACAAATAAGGGGTGGAATAATTGATCATAAGATTTCTATCTTAATGTTGCAAGATGCATGCAATCTAATATTTGGAGTTTTGAAGAAACTCCATGTATCATGCATGAAGATGATTGTTCTTTTGCTAATTTTATGTCTTAACAAATGAATGAGTAGACTTAGGATTTGGCTCTAAGGTTGAAAAACTCATGCGATGATATGCTTGAAGGTTTGAGGGAACTCAAATCATCATTCATGAAAGATAAGACATGTTCATTTGCTAATTTTGTGTTATTAGTAAACAAAAGGGAGACTTAGGATTTGTTCCCAAAGTCTTGATGATTCATGTAATGGAACATTTAGAGCTTTGGAGAGGCTCCAAAATACCACACATGAATGAGATGCACACTTGGAAGGAATTTACCTATGTCTTTTAGAGTGTTTTAGACTCAATTTGGGGAGGGAAGATTGGTTTCCTACAACTTTTAAGGGATTCCAAGATCAATTTTGTGTGATCTAAGAAGAACCTAAGAAAGTATGCACGTGATTCATCATTTTTTTTCGAGGGGGGATTAAACATACGCTCAATTTGATTGTCATTGCACTCCAATTTCTCAATTTAAAATTACATTAATCATACTTAGATGATTCCAAAATATGATGGGATATACTCCTTGAATCTTTTGAAGACATGAAGTATTCCACCTTTTCTTTATAGGCATTTAGGAATTAATTAATATGCTTATAAATTTATAAACTTTAGGTAAAATGAGTTAGCAAACAACCCACGTCATATATATTTTCTAATCATTCTACCTCAACCTTTTAATTTGGAATCTACATAAATAGGGTTAAATAACTCTGAAACATAAGTGGTTCATGGGCCTTTGAGGGCTCATGCTACATCTCAAGTTCATTTTTAAAATTAAATGAGTCTATTTAGTTGTCTTCCAAACTTCTAGAGGTTGAGGGTTGTTTTAAGCAAATGATGATTGCTATTTTGAACATGCTAAACTTGATGAAGTTTATCATGGATTTGGTTATTGTGTATGTTGTGAGGTTTACAACATTAGTCTTTGAAGACTCATGGTAAACTTTATAGCAACTTGATATCATAGATATTCTAATGAGGACATCACTCAGAGATTTAGACACGTGTACCGGCGACGGAATCGTAGATCGACGGCTACGATTCAACGTCTTTACTTTTGACGCTTTATGTTTTATCTATTGTTGTTTGCATAATGTTTTATTTAGTTTTTGTTGTTTTCCATTTTTACCCTTATGGGAAGTATTTGTCATTGTAGCCCGGAGGACAAGTTTGTACTTTTCTTTCATGTGGAGAGGCCTATATATAGTGGCCCATTGTGTTGTAAAAGGATGATGATTGATTAATGAAATTTCGTTTCTTCTTCTTCTTCTTGCATGAGGGCTAGAGAAGGGTGATTGAACTCAAGGAGAGTGAGTGCATTACCCACCAGTCGTTGGAAGAGTCCGCAACTCGTGGCTTCATTTTATTTTGTCATTTCGTCTTCTTCTCCACCTTTTGTTCTTTCCCACATCTACCTACCAACCTCCCTAGCTCCACCACAACAAGACCAACCACCACCCAAGTCACCTCCACCCGACGGAAAATACTTATCCCCCTTTGACCGCCGGCCACCTCCTCCTTCATCAATCGTTATGATTATTTCAATCGTCATAATGGTTTCCTAATTTGGCTCTAGCATTAAAGAGGGACTTTGTGAGTTTTGAAATTTAAATTTTAAATTTCAAAAACTTTCCTTATTTGCGATATCTAAATAAGAAAAGTTTCTAAATTTGAATCTATTTGAAATTCAATTTTGGAGGAGTCATTATTTCCCCACCTCGTTGTCATTTCTTGATTGGAAAGAGTCTGAATCCTCCCTAATCCCTCTCCCCCTCTCTCCAAGCCGCCGGCCTCATGCTTGGCCTTCTCCCATTAATTCCCCAATCAAGGCATTATTGACCACTTAATTTGAAATCAAATTTCAAATTATGCCCCCCCCCCCCCCCAAATCAAATTTCAAATTATGCCCCCCCCCCCCCCCCCCCCCCTAATCTCATTCAAATCCTAAAATTAATTAATTTCAGGTTTGGAAATAAAACCCCTTCCCCTCTCTTGAACCCGCTGGCCCCCCCTTGATGGGCTCCCATTAAATGTTCATTAATTCCCCTAAACTCTATTTGAAATTTGAAATCCATTTCAAATTGATTCCCTCCAAAATTACTCAAAATCTGAAATTAATTTCAGATCTGGAATAAATCTTATTCTCCTCCATCTAACCTAAACTCTCTCACCCAAACCACCTGCCCCTCTCTCTCTACATTGGCCGCCCCTCTTCTTGCTCCCTCCCTTGGGAAGTTTTGGTTGCTTATAATTTTTGAAGCCAAGAGAAGAAGACGATGCCCTCTCACCTTCTCTTTATTGTTGAATGGCCAATTCCGAGGTTTATCATGGTTTCGCTTACAACGATCGTGGGGAGATTGACATTCTTCTCTCTCCTTTCTACGATCTCGATTGGGAATACGACGAGATTGTGGAAAGATACGTCAAGCGCATCCTCTATTGCTTAGCAGAGACGATTGATCTTCAAAAGCCTAAGACGCCTTGGCTTCTCGTTGGGAGATCTACTCCTCCGTCCGTGGCTACCTCTCCGTCAACAAAGACCTTCGGTACTATCTTCCTAGTGGCAATTTCTCTCAATGTATGCTTCATCTTCAACCGGTAAGCCTAAGAGTGATTGAGTGAGTAGGAACTCTAAGTGACCATGTCTTGATGTTATGCTGTGGATTTCTGGTTGCTAGCTATCAGAACTACTATTTAATTTTTGTTGTTCTTGCAACTGTCTTGCTAACCTCTTGTAACGACTTACCACTACTCAGTCTTTCAATGGAAAAGTTCTAAGAATTTATTTTGATTGAAGCATGAGTTACTAATTAGCAAAGTATAAATTCAATTTTATTGTTACAATCCCAAAGCAACTCTTCGCATGTTTGTATTACATCATATTCATATTGGATGAGACAACTCCATCGAAAACTTTCACCAAGTTTTGAGGCAATAAATTTCAACATATATAAAATACCCTAAACATATGTCAATCCTTCATGGCAGTTAAAGTCGGATAATTCCATATGCAATTCATATATTTGATTTAGTTAATGTGCTTTGTGATATTCTTATGCGTGCATGTCCATGTTTGAGCTCAGACAAGTATGCATACTCATATAGATGTTTATTGACACAAGCACGTAAATGCATATATACACATATGAGGCTTATTTCAAGTTGAATTAAATAAGTTATAAGAAAAACATCCTTGAGTTGGAGAAAATCTATTTGTTTTAGAGTTGATTAAAATTCAAGTGATTTTAAAGCAAGTTTAGAACTTCATTTATCATTATCGAACTTGTTTTGGGGGTTTGGTTTGGCAAAAACTTGATGCAAAGTATCTTCATTTAGTTTTTGTTTGGTTTGATTGATTTGGAGGGAATACAAAATCATTTTACTCACAATTTCATTTCGGGTGTTTACTTGCAAGGTAGTTTCTAGGAAAATGAATTTACCTAGGAAATGTGACTAAATACCTTTTTTTATCGGCAATTTTCTGCACAATCCTAGTGAAAAATGAGAATAAGTTTAACTGATCATCATTGTGAATCATATGACCTTTCGATGAAACAAAAAAACTAATAATATTTTTTCACTCAATTTCTTACTAACCAAATTGGTTGTTGAAAACAATTTTGACTCAAGTCCACTACTGTTTCCATTTCTATTTTCATTTCATTCTTTTCTTTCAATTCCTTCAAAGCAAACAGAATCTTACCGGAATCTCTGTGTTTGTTTTAAATAAAGTGGATGTTTTTTGCTTTCTTGACAGTTCTGTTGCAAAATAAATTAATCCGAACTTCAATCTTTACTTCACATTTGATTATTTTGCACATGCATTCCATTTGTGGTGAATCCAATGGATGCTCAGCATTAGAATTGCCTTGCACGATGTTGCATTATTATCTATGGATATGAAAAATAGGGTTGCATTCCGATTTATTTGAAAACTCCTTTATGTAATTTAGGGAACCACTTTTTAGAACTTTCCTTGAATCAAGAATAAGAGACTAAAATAAAATTGTACAGATATATTAGTACCGTAGATACACATCATTGTCATGAATGCACTCTCCCTTCTCATAACTTACCTGGTCATATGTAACGGATTTGTATGGCATTTTCCATGTGGTTGATAGTGGGATACTACTAACGTTGCACGATCATCTGTTCTATTGTGAGCTTTTTTTCTCACACATTTTTTGTGCACATGAATGATTCTATGTGGATGAAGTTTCATTGACTTATGGTTTACTTTGGATTTGTTTTCAGAAATTGAGATACCGTCAGATGCTAGTTTGGCTGCTGCAGTAGATATTTTATCTAAAAACAAGATCCTTAGCGCACCTGTGCGGAATGTTGATGCACCAGAAGATGCTAGTTGGATTGATCGTTACATTGGTATTTTAGAGTTTGCTGGAATTGCTGTTTGGCTCCTACATCAGGTTTACATGCTTAGGTTTCTTCTGTTGTGATTGTTTCTTGGATGACATCGTTTTTCTTTCTAGATATTGATTTTTTTTTATTTGATGAAGCACTATATAATAGGGGTGTCAAAATGGGTTTTCGGGTCGTGTTATGATCAAACCCAAAATTGACCCGCCTTCAATTGATCCGATATGGACCTAATCTGATTAGGTAAACGGGTCAGAAATTCAGACCCTGGCTCGACCCATCATGTTACCGGGTTGACCCGACCCAATCCGATCACTAACTCGTGGGTGCGACGCGAGCTTCGAGCGCTGGTGGCATGTGGGATTGGGTGGGACTGCGCGAGTGTGCGGGTGCTAGTGAGGGCGACAGCCCGTCTCCAGGAGCATGATAATGCGGGTGTAAGTGGCAGCGGGACGTCATGCAAGCTCAAGTGAGAGGCTGCGAGTGAGTGCACAGGCTCATGGGCTAGTGCAAGGCGAGGCGCCTGGGCGGGGGCAAGGTCAGACGAGGACTCAGGTCAAATTCGGATTAGCAGGTTGATCCTGACCGAACCCGATTTTTCAAATGGATCAAAAAATAGAATCCGAATGACCTGTTTGTTAAACAAGTCAACCCAAATCCAAATTTTTTGGGTCGGTTTATCGGGGTGTGTCAATAATTGACACCCCAACTGTATAGCTTGACAACTATGCATCTGCAGAGTTGTGTTGGTGTATTGTGAAAGTGGTAGATCAGTTTTTGGTGAATATTGATATAATAATTTCTTGAACATCCACTACGTAGTGGCACGGATTAAGGGCCCGATGGTAATTTATGATCTATATTAAGATTTATTAAGAATTCATAAATTTTATTCTTAGATTGCTCTAGTTTAAAATTAAACTTGTTTCTTTTCTTGTTAGAAACATGATTATTTTTTTCAAATTCTGGTAAGCTAAATTTCATTCGAACAATAGTTGGCTATTAACGTCATAACACTGGGATGATATAGTTTGTTGATGTGTTAGTTGACAGTTCTGCTAGTTCATTCACAATGAAGTTTGATCACTCGGATTTGCATGAAACAACCTTGTCTTTGTCGAAGAATATCTTTCACTCAAAATGTCCATGCTAGTTACTTTTTTTGGCACTATATCGCTTTTTATTTCTTCCTTTGTGGTTGTGGGACTGAAATTTTAAATGTATCATGAACCTAACTTTTCTCCTTGATCTCTATTTTTTCTTATTTAAGCTCAATTTCATGAACCTATATTCATTATTTCATATGAAATAGTTGGAGTTGTAAAACTCCCTGCCTAATAGGACATGACTTTTAATGTGAAGGATGCATCCCGGGACAATTTACTAGGGTTAAATATGTGTTTTATTTTACCAATTTAGCTATATCAGAGGCCGAACAAGATTAAAATTGCATTTCAACACCCACATGAGGTCCAATGTATCACGGAGTTCATGAATACCGAGATCACTTGAATTGATTTCCGAATTGCTCTAAAAGGCCTAATTGGAGAAACTGGGTAGGCTCAGCTTAGTTGTCTTTTAGGTCTTTTTCTCTGTTTTGTTCTCTAGTAGCTCTATGCATACAACTCACATTTAACCATGACTAGTGCATTTAATGAAATATTAAAATTTAGTTGCTTGTTGCAATTGACATGGTGGCTCTTCTTCTTTGAGTCTTTGGTATGTTTTCTAGTTATCAGTTTATGCTTATTGGATCTCTCTCTCTCTACCCCTCCCCCACCTTTCTCTCTCCCTCTCTTTGTCTTTCTTAGTTGATTGAGCTTCTCTCCCAAGACAACCTAGAACCCACTTTAAAGTTCTCAACTAACTCCTCTCACACAAATCTATTTGACTTAGTTTCCCTCTTAATCGTCAGGTACATCATGCACCAAATGTTTCTAATGTTTGGCCACACTCCAAGGACATCCAAACCCAACTCCCTCTCTCTATACCATACAATATGTCACACCTTTTTTTTTTTTTTTTTTTTTTTTTAATTTTTTAATTTTTAATTTTTAATTTTTTTAATATGTCACACCTTATTTTGATCTCTTTTAGTCAATTTGGAGTATAACAAAGAAGGAAAATCTGGAGACTTACTAACATCCATCTTGAAGTACATTTATCAGGATTAAGTGAGTAGGAAATAGCCTATCTTAACTATCCAAACATATTAAGTTTTTCAATCCTTAAGATTCACTTTCATATTTCATAATTGAAAACATTTTTAAAAATGCATTGAATAAAATACAGAGCTTATTAAACTTTCAAATAATATTTACATACCCAAAAGTTTATCTATGCATCTTCTATTCTGACTTCTATGTACACCTAAAACATATTTATACAAAGTGTAGTCAATCTCTTGCCTAGAGCACCATAGTCTCCTTCTCTTTTTCTGTAGTACAACTACAACTGATGAGCTAGAGCTCAATGAAATATGCAAGCATAATATAAGAAATAAGAAATATGTTGTAGTCAATTAAAAATAATCTCGGGGTAGCTCTCATTCAAGGAAGGGTTCGAATTGCCAACTTTTAAAAGTGAGAATATAAGATACCTTCTATACAGCTTTCCTAAGACTTACCTCGTCAAGTCTTTCGCCTTTAGTTGTGCGGGCCTATACCCCATATCACTTTTCTCATTTAGGCTTCTCATTTGCCTTCTCATAACAATTAAAAAAAAATGTCATTGCAATAAATACTTGATAAGCTTGATGAACTAGTAACTAAAGACATAATGAAACTGGAAATAATGCTATCACAATTACATAAAAATGTTGTCGCAATTATATAAAGTTTACTATTTCTTATACTATAGTTTGGATATTTCACCTCGTTCTCTAAAGTAGGCGGGTGAATTTTTTCTCTTACAATACCCCGACCTTCTTTTCTCTTATATACAATTTAAATATTACATTTTTACCATTTAATACATTCTAGCTTAACTTAATATTAAGGAACTCAGGTTAGAAAAATTCAATAATCGGCCCAATGTATGCTTAGTTAAGTAGGTTTAGATATAGTAACAGTAATATAAAAATTAATTAACTTTCAATTAAACACTTAAGTTTTATATATTATTAAATGATTATATTTTATTAGGCTTTTAGATACACTTTTATATATCAAAATGCTAAAAATTAAAAAAAGGATTTTATGAAAATAACTTTGACATTTTATGGAGGAATGATAATATGGGGTGAAATTTTGAGGAAATTTTATGCTTTTTGAAAATTTGTTGGTATTATACAATATTCTCTACAATGCTTCATTGCTTAAAAATTGGAATACCTAAACTCTAATAATTAACCACAACAAAAACTAAATATACCATTATTGGGCTAAATATACTAAGTGGCGAAGCCTACCTAACAATGCTCTGGAAAATGTACTACGTTCTTGTCCTAAACCCTAAACCATAGGAAACTTATCTATAGATTTTATCTTAAGCATAACTAGAACTCGAAGGATACCAAATAATAATTTTAATGTTGTTAATAGATTTTTTAAGATAGCTCATTTAATTATTCAAGTGATAGATAACATAAACTTCATAATCTGCTACGATGACATTTCTATTTTGGTTGAATGATTTTAAATTAAATGTTGTTTTTTATTTGTGTAATTAGCTCTACCTCTATATATAAGTTTTAATTTTAATATTACATTCTTTTGAAAACACTGTCATTGTTAAGTCCCCAGTCATTTATAAGAAAATGTTGCACTTCGGAAGTCTGAGTTTGTGATTTGATGATAACAAACATTATTGAATTGTATGTAGTTTCTCCTATATTTTATTATTGTATATCTGTTATGTGTGTACTAATATTTTAGGTTCAACATATACCAAATATCATTAAAAAAATTAGGACTCAAGATTTGGTAGTATATGTTTGATTTATGCAAGAGTTTATACTTTTTATTTTCTTAAGTCTATCAATGTAAAAGGATGTATGTTAGCTTAGCAACTGTGCACCCACACATAGGGGAATGAAAAATAAAGATTTCATTTTATTTTGATTAATCATAATGTGCGATCAGTTCAAATAGAAATTAATCAAAATATTTTGTTTAAAAAAATTAAAATTCACATATTGAATCGTATAGTATGACAACACATCATACTGGACGATCAGTTATAATCAGAAACACCGTTGTCGAATCTAACGTACCTAAAATAAATAAATTTGAATATTGAAATTTAAACTATTTGTATTGTATGAATCATTTCGTATTGTATGATACTTTAAATCATTACCTAATTAGGTCAGTTAGTTATGTAATCAAATCAGATTTGATTGATGACTGATTGTATTGTACGATACTATATTGTATTGTACGAGTTGCCCGAGGAGTCTCTGGACGAAGTTTGGTTCATCCAGTACGATCAAAAAATTGTACTGTCTGAATCACCTGGGGCTCTCTGGACAATTTTTGTTCGTCCTATACAGTCCGATATTGAGTTGTTCTAATCGTACTATACTACCGTTCATTTGTATAGTGCGACCAGTTAGATAACTTTAAATGATCGCCCTTTAGACTATTCATTGTATGTCACTACAGAAGAATATTTGAATTAATCGTACTGTACGAATAGTGACTGCTAAATTGTAAATTAGAGTTTTCTTCAAACCTACTATTTAATCATCTCTTATTTCATGAGAGAGTATCTTTTGGCAGTCAAGGTCTTGGTTCTTTTGTAAACTAGGTTTTAAGAGAGAGCTTTGAGAAGGAAGGGAGAGAGCCATAGTTGAGAGAGAGAGGAAGAAGAGTCTTATGAGTGAGGGTGTGTGAGAGGGTGTTTCTTACACGGTTGCTCCGGTCAACATCCACGTAGTTCTTCCTTTTGTCAAAGTTTTCTTGAGGGAAATTTCGAGAAATTCTTGGAATCAAATGGTCATCGACAACTCTGTCAGACCGGGAAAGGTAAAAGGGATTCAGCTACTTCGCTGCATCGAGGAAGGTGAAAGAGATTTGGCTATTCCTACCGTATCGGGGAACAAGAAATTTATTTCGTTCTCAGCCACATCTAAATTCAAATAAGACATCTTTCTCTAAATAAACATTCCTAATTATTTCATCCCAGATTTATCCTCCTTACATAATGAATATTAACTATCCTAGGCCCCACAAGGTAGCCCCCCCCCCACCCCCAATCTTACATTCCTTAAATAATTTTTTTTTTAATTTCCTCCTCTAGCTTTCTTTCAAACAGCTCCACCTTTATTGTCATAGGTCCCAAAAAGGTGCTCTAATATCAATATGATACGACTTGGAAGTAAAAATTACAAACCAATCAATAAAAAATTGCTGGAATGCCCAAAACATTGGCTAATTTTGTATTATTTAAGCAAAATGAAAGCAAGATACAAGCGATCTACTATTAAAGAGGTAGATCATCTCTCCCACAAGACTTAGACGATGCTAGGAACTCATAACAAATACTAAGAACATAAAACTCAGTAATAGCATACCTAAACCTTAGTCAACTCCCCCTTAAATAGCCCTAGAATACAAAATCATAAATAAAACTTTCATAAATAACTTAAATGTGATTAAAAAAATCTTCTACACAATTAAACATGATTTAAGATACTTTCATAAACAATTATACATAATTAGGAAACCTTCTTAAACAATTAAACATATTTTATGAAATCTTCCTATAAAATGAAATACTTCCTATATAACATAAATATAATTAGAAAACTTTCCTAAACACATCGCAAATTTGAATTAAAATCAGTCATCTTTCCTTAAATAAACCTTTTCTAATTTCTTCAATCCTAATTTAAATTTGTCATATTTCCCTAAATAAACTTTCCTAATTATTTCATTCCTGATTTCTCCTCCTTATATAGTGAATATTAACTCTCCAGGCTTCCCCACCCCGGCGTATCAAAGTGATATTCTATTACATGCCATTTTTGCCATTTTCTTGAAACTCTAGCTTGGTGAAGTTTATTAATTGAAGAGAGGTGGTACTGGGTTTTTTGTCACCCTCTTTCATGAAAAGGAATGAGACTGCATACTGTAAATCATGCATGGGTTAAGCTGCATTTTGTACCATGCCCTATTATATCTGCATTTATACTTGCATAGAAATGGGCGTTGATTCAGATAGAACAGTCATGCCCTATTACAAAAAGGTGTGAACTTTACTATTTATTGGGCTTTTAAGCTTCTTACATTGAGAATAATAATATCCTATTTGACAGACAGATGTAGCAGCTTGTCATGGGGATGATTTTGGAGCCGATACTTCAACTAAAGGAAGCTTTTTTGAATATCTGACATCTTCACACTTCTATAGGAGTACGAAGGTTTTTTTTTTTTTTACTTAAAGCAAAAATCAAATATATTCTGCTAGATGTTTTATGATTTATATGTGAAACGTCTGACTTGACTATATGCTCCTTCCACAGGTTCAGGACATCTCAGGGTCATTCCGCTGGGCTCCTTTCCTAGCTTTACAGAAAGAAGACTCATTTCTTACCATGCTTTTGCTACTTTCGAAGTATAGAATGAAGAGTCTACCAGTTGTTGACCTGGGTGAAGGAAAAATTGAAAACATCATCACACAGTCTGCTGTTGTTCATATGCTGGCAGAATGTGTTGATCTTCACTGGTTTAAGAATTGGGGAACCAAGAAACTTTTTGAATTAGGCCTTCCTATCATGAAACCAGATAAACTAGTTAAGGTGCTTAATTGCCACTCTATTTGCATAGATTCAATTTATAAGCTTCCTATTGCATCCATCTAATATGTTACTGGAAAGATCATTTCCACCTATTTTAGGTATTGCATAGTTTATCCAACCATATGATTGATATTGGCTACTAAAGAAGAGATTTCAGGAAAATAACGATCACTGGAGAGGAACTGTTGATGCTTCCAGGGTTATCTTTAATTTAATCTTTTGGCTACCTGAGAAATTGATAATTCCGCAAGACCATATGGAACATAAAGAATGACATGTTGATCCATATGGGTAGTAACACATAAAAGGAAAAGCATTTCAAAGTTAGAATTTAAAATATTTAACATATATTTGATTGAAGATTGTTGGGATGAAGGATTTATTAGCACTCTAGATCTCTACCTTGATGTTCGATCTATGTGCTCCATGTCGTATTTCAAGCAACAATGCATCCTCCTCAACTACATGGTGTTACTTACCAAATTTATCTTTGCATCTTCTAGAATGCCATGAAGTTGTTCAATGAAATACTCCTTAAGGACAACAACTAATGGAACAACTGAGGTATTGGCTCACTTTAACAACATTTTGAGTTCGACAGGCTTTAGGTGGTGAGAACTTGATTGGTATGAGTGATTATCTGCCTTTTTGTCAATTGGCCTTCTTGTCGCTCAGTGTAGGGCGGGTTTTTTGAGAGAGTGTGGACGAGTGATCCCTTATCCTTAGGCGAACTCCTTTGGTAGCCATTGACATGTCCTTTTAGGCATCTATTCTTGTGAAGTAATATCTCTGTCATGACTCGGTTGCCACTTGTGAGGATAACTATGAAGGCAATTAATGATAACTTTGTAGGGTACTCTTTCTTTGACAGGTAAGTACGAACAAGACGAGTTTAACTATTTAAGAATTGCCATGCTGATCCAACTTTTGGAGTACCTTACTGCATCGAGTTTCCACCACCTCCCCTGGATGAACTCGTTGTTTATGATGAAAGGGAGGTCGACAGAGATCTGAATGCCATCAAAAAGGTTGGTCTAGAACAAGGCGTTGTCAAAGAGGCCACAATATATTGAGACATCATTGAGGAGGTGGCAATGACGATTCTTGGTTTGTTGGAGTAGGTTAAAACATCGATAGACAAGCTATTAGTGGGCGAGATCGAAGATATGCTCGATGTGGCAGTGAGGGATGCTGAGTGGAGCTTGACCGTTTAGCAAGCAAAGCTGGGGAGCTTCCCGGCTTGCAACCAGTACATTTTTGAGTATTTGGAGCGAATAGGCGGTCTGACACCATTTATGACAAATGATCTTGTAATAGGGAATCTTCATGGAAACCGACATCCTGGGTTTTAATTTTTTTTAGTGCTGGCCTTTGGATGGTGATTCCATTATAATATGAAAATGCGTAATGCAATGCAAATGTTCTTTTTTAGGACAATTATTTTATGTGTTCAATTTAATGTATCATCGTGATAGGTTTCATAAAAGATTAGTGAGAAAGGGCTTTTTGCTTTTTCTATTTGGAATTTCCTGCTCGTGGCAAGGGCTTTCAGAGGAGCGAGTGCCAATATGTGGAAAAGTGATGATTTGTTCCCTGTGGTTGGTTAGCCAATTGATGGTGATTCATATCATGATAGGGGCTTTGCCTAAGGTGAGAGAGCATATGTGACTCCTGGGAGAGAGAAACTACAGGCAAGTAGAGGATATATTATCGTGATGGGAGAGAGATGTAGGATCTTCATAATTAATGATGATTGGACCGCAACCTTGGTATTCATTTGTTGAGCGTCCTGCATGAATAATTGTGGTAGGATCCTTTGGTGAGATTCCTACTCAAAATCTTACTTTCCTCAATTCTCCTCCGACGACCTCTGTTCTCTCCAATGGCTGCCAAGCAGAGGTGTTCCATTGAGTTCTCTAGGAAGCGCAACTTGCCCGAGTCTCGGTTGCCTGTTGAATATGCCAAGGTTGCCTGCAATGCATATTATTTCTTGTATAATAATTCTCTATTAGGTCGGCGAAGGATGCTGAAAGGATCAACATCCTATTTGTCAACAAGCTAGTGGTGTTGACTAATCACTTTGTGTTGGAGATGTGATTTCTCTTGTGCTTAAAGCTTGAGGAAGTGCTGAACTATAAGGAGTTGTCCCCGCCCAACTGTTGCCGAAATCCATGGCATTAGTGATTTCTTTTGCCTTATACCTCCACATATGCAACTTCCTATGGTCGTTGGTGTTATTTAGGAATGCCTTTATAATGAAGGCATTCAAGGATGATTGTGTGTAGTTCTTGCTCACTACTATGAAGGTGTTGGACCTTTCTATCAAAGTGTGTTATTGGAAGGCTAAGTATGTGGTCGTTCAGAGTGTAGTGGGTTGATAGTGCCTACTCGCTTGACCACATTTATGAAAAAGATGGCGGCGTTTCCCCCCTTAATCCTAGAGGAGCAAGTGATGGTCTCCATTAAGGCGACTCACTCATCTCCCTCTACCATTTTGCCTATCAAAATATTTTTAAGAATGTTTTTGGTAGGATCATCGTGAGCTATATAATTTCATGTTTATGGCCAAGACGCCTCGAACTGATGAGAAGCAGAGCGACAAGTACTCCCTACGAAGGGGATCACCATTAATGAGGGTATTGTAGTGGTGAGGCTCGAGAGGATGAAGAAGGTGGTTGATGAAATAGGCAAGGGTAAAAACCTATCAAACCTTCCTCTTCTTCAGGGTCAGCAAGCTATGCACCAAGTGAAGATGAGCTGGTGTATCTAAGAATTATTTCCAGGAACCCTCATCCCAAGTGAAGAGAGAGAATGTCCAGGAATTTTGGAAGATTTCAAATTTTGTGAATCTCCTGTTGTCATCGTTGATGGTGGAAGAGGGTCGCCGGTTATTTTCTAATGACCGGAACACCTCGATCATCCTCAGCGTCTGCCGTGCGTACAACTCCGTTGGATACAAAAGGTAGATCTTCTTTCAACCATAGCTTCTCTCGCAATTCCTACTTCATGAGTACTCCTCTGGTTATCAGAGAAGGTTGTTCTGCTTCTAACCCAAAAATTTTGCCTGATGGATAAAAGGGAAAAGAAGTGATTTCCTGTTTGGATAGTAAGTCGATTTTATCTTTGTCTCCTGTCAAAAATTGGATTCCTTATCTGATTCAGCTTTTTTTCCTAAATCAAACGATTTGGAGGCTTCATCTTCGGGATCCAAATTAAAAGTGAATAGTTTATTGGAGAAAGGGAACGATGTTGATAACATTCTCGGTGATGATAGTGTCAAAATTCCCTCTTCAAATTTGATTAGAGATAACTTAACTCTTGTTTTGTAAAATTCTAATGTGTGGATTAAAAAACCATATATTAAAATAAATATGAAGGGAATTATTGATGAAAATGAGGATGTAAATGCGGTTAAGCATGATATGGAGAAAGAAAAAGCTAATGTTCAAGTTTTGAGGAATTCCTTGGTTGTTAAAATACTTAGTAAGAATTTGCCTTTTTAAATATACAGTCTTGAGTTAAGGCGACAATGGAGTAGATTTGGTGGCTTTCATATAACCTTGCTTGGATTAGATTGGCTTTTGTGCTCGTTTTAGTCATCAGAAGCTGTGGAGGAAGTCCTTAATGGAGGTCCTTGGTATGTTGGGGGCTTCATCATTGGTATAGACAAATGGTCTCCTAATTTCTCTCCTATTTCTATGGATGGAATTTCTTCACCCATTTGGGTTCGACTACCTCATTTGCCTCTTCATTGTTGGGTTGAAACTAATAATATAAAAATAGTTTCTAAAATTGGAACCCCTTTATTATTAGATGACAACATGTTTAGATGGGGTAGAAGGGAATTTGAAATTCAGGTTAAATTGAATACTAAGCTCCCTTGTGGTATCTGGGTTGATGGTTTGAGTGGAAATGTTTTTCAAAAAATTGAATATGAAATTCTTTCGACTCTATGTTTCAAGTATGGAAGGATTGGACATAAAGATTCTGTGTATCCTAATGTATCACCTATTCTGAATCTGTTTGATAAGGAATTCCCAAAGAGTTCAGCTCATGTTGATGAAACTTCATATGACCCATGGATGCATATGAAATTCAAGAATAAAAAGAGGCAAAAAGTCTTTTTGGATGGTATGAAGAAATTAGATATTCATACTAGGAAAGAATCTGATAAGGAGGATTCATACATGAATCCTGAGGAAGATAAGGAGAATCTTGATAATGTTTTATCTGATAAATCATATCAGATCTGGGTAAAAATAATAAGTATAATGTGCTATCTCTTGAGGAAAAGGGTTTTTAAGATTTTGAAATATTAGAAGTTAACAAAGTTGAAGTTGTTGACAAGGAAGATTTTAATAAAAGCTTAAATGTGGATTCTGAATCTGTCAGAATTCTAGATAATGTTCAGATTGGTTTTCCTACAGTAGATAATGAGAATTGCTGGGAAAATTTTGATGTTTTGATTGTTGCTCAATCTGTCCAAGTTCCGGAAGCTGTTCAGATAGGATTTTCAAAAAATGAGATCAATATGGAAAAAAATCTGGAAGGAGAAGAGAATGTTGCGGTTATTGCTTCCGATTCTATTGCTATTTCAGATAAAACTTTCAATGATATTGGAAGTTTTAGAGGAGATATTCCTGTTGTTGAACCGGAAGTGTTTACTCCAATGGTTACTGCCGAAATAAATTGGTGAAACTGAAGAATCTTTCAAGGATTTTGGAGGATTATGTGGAGCGACTCCTGCTATTGAACCGGAGATTGTTACTTCATCATCTGAGGTAAATTTAAATTTTAAAAAGGCAATGATTGTGAAGGATAAAATTGTTGTTAATAAGGATGGTTGTTCTTCCAATTCTAAACATAAGCTGTTTAAAGAACTTCAATCATTGGGTTTGTTGGAAGATATACCTAGAAGAATGAATACAGATTTCAGATTAAAGAATTTCAAGGGGGGATCTTCCCCTTTAGCTCATTGATATGCTTGCTTTTTCTGCCGTTGATAGAAGCAGGATGGAATTTTCTTTGAGATGCTTAATGTTTGAGCTTCTGCTAAGAATTTCAGATTTCTTGCTATGAGCAGCGTCCTCGGCATTTGGAAGTGGTTTATATCTATTTCAGTGGATGAGAAATTTTTTCCTACGTATTTATTGGATGGCATTACTTTATTTCAGCGATGCCTATTGGAAGCTTTCTTAGGTGTTTCTCGGATGTCAGATGATCTTTTTATTTTCTTTCTAGTTTATTGTTTAGTTTTTCTTATTTTGTTTATACTTTATATTTGTTTTAGAAAATTATTCTAATTGTTTATGAGATTGGTACTAGTTCTTATTTTTTAACCGGTTGAGAATTCTGGGATGCTAACCAATCTTTTAGGTTATTTAATATTTGATATCCCCTCCACCCCAAGGGTTTTAAAATAAGAAGTAGTGGGTCTCATTTCAATTATGATAGTTTTATTTTAACAAATATGCTATTCAATAAGGTTCCTTTTTGTTTTGGATCAGCAACTCTTAGTTTTATTTTTTTTATAGTTTGTATTAGGGGTTTTTTTCTTGCTTTTAATGCAATTGTATTTCTTCAAAAAAAAAAAAAAAGTGAAGATGAGATAAGCTCATCGGGGGGTGGTGAGGACAAAGAGGGCGACAATGATGAGGAGGAAGAGGATGAAGATGAGCGAGTGCCCAGGTGGTGTATAACTACGGCTGATTCTATTTTGATGAAGGATTGGATTTATTCCTTAAGCAACTGGATGATGAGGAGGTTAGCTTTTCAATGATGATTTCGCTAGGGAAGGAATGATAGAACGTTTACTTTCTCGCCTACTACCAAATACGGCATGTGGGGTAAGTTGATTTCCTGACCATGATTCACTAAGAAGTCTTGGGGCTCCTAGAAGATGAGAGAAATGAGAGGGTTAAATTGGCGAAGAGGTTGATTACATTGGAGGATGATCTCACTAAGGCCAAAGAGCAACACAAGTTTGAATTAGACTCGACTAATATCTGTGCACAATAGGCGTTGGAGGCTAAGGAGGAGGTTGAGGAGAAAGTCGCCAAGTTGATTACGAGGTTGGACATGGTTGATTAATTCTTTGATGGGGGTCAACTTGACGATGTCCTTGGGGAGCGTGATCACCAAGGAGTCAAATTTTTCTTGGGCAAGCTTGTGGTCAAGAGCAAGCTCCCTCATTATAGGGACCCTTAGCGATTCTAGGACAAGCTCGATGAGTACGTAAGAGTTGGTGTGAGTGCTACTGATAAATAAGTCGCCTTCACCTGTCAAGCGCAAGTTATCCATTTTGTTGTTATGATTTTTTTTCTTTTCTTTTTTTGGAGTCGAGTGGCCAAAATTTAATGAAAAATTATGATAAAGAGATCCTTAAGCTTTGCTCGCTTACTAGTTTTATTCTTTTTTCTCTTGTTTTTTGCAAAAGTCTTGGACTCACATTGTTGGGTACTTGCTATGTACTTATTAAGTCTCAAGTTTAGTGGTGAGTTACCATTCGTGTGTGTCTATTCTTTGTGACTGTAATATTAAGGGAACTCACTTATAGGCAACTTTAGTGTTGCAGGGTTAATCGTGCGATAAAATAAGAGAGTAAGTGATGCAACGGTAATCAAAGTAGAATTTTTTTAAGTTCCACTGCTTGGGGAGGTTAGCAAATATGTGCTAGTCTGCGCATGTTACTATCACGAGATCAATTTAGTGTTGTGGTGAATTTGTCAGGAAGTATTCTCCTTTAGTGGACTCGCTTATATGAGAAGTACAAAGTCACCCACTTCAAAATTAACAGTAATGTGCTTGGGGTCATAATACTTTTGCTGTCGATCTTAGGTAGCTTTCAATCTGTCTCTAATTAATATTATTTTCTTTGTTGCTTTATCAACTAACTTTTGGCCCATTAGTTGTCTTTCTCCTACTTAAATCCAATTTAAGGGAGTTCTATAATTTCTACCATAAAGTGCTTCATATAATGCTATTTGTATTCTAGATAGGTAGCTATTGTTGTAGGAAAATTCTATTAATAGTATGTGGTCTTTCCAGCTAGCTCTAAAATTTAAAACACATAATCTCAAATGGTCTTTCAGTACTTGAATGATTCTCTTATATTGACCATCAGTCTGTGGATGAAAAACTATACTGAAGTATAAATTTGTACCCAAACTTTCTTGAATGCTTTTCCACGGCCAAAAGAGTACAATCTCTATCTAAAACAATAACTTTTGCAATATCATGCAATATAACAATCTCATTAACATATAGGCGTGCCAATTTATCTACTAAATCATTTTGTTTAATAGATAAAAAGTTGGCTGATTTTATCAATCTATCAATAATCACCCAAATGTTTTCATGTCCCTGTTTGGATTTGGGAAATCACATAACAAAATTCATTGTAGTAATTCACTAGGTAGCAGATGTTCTACTTTCATAATTTGACATGTTTTATACTTAGACACATATTCATCATCATCCTTCTTCATACCTTTTTTTTTTCTTCTTCATACCTAGCCACTAGAATATTAATTTCAAGTCTTTATACGTCTTGGTACTGCTTGGATGAATTGTATAACCAGATTGATGAGCTTCTTGCAAAATTTTCTTTCGCAAGCCCAGATCGTTGGGTTTCCACAACTGAAGTTTATGCTTAATGCTTTCATCAATATCAACAAAAAGATATGTTCTTTTCCCTAACTGGGCCTGCTTCATCAATTTTGACTATTTAATTCTAATTTTTTGATGCAAGTATTCCACATTTTTAAAATCCCTAATCTAATCTCCAATTGCAGATTCTTCATTTCTTTGATTAATTAAACACATTGAGTAATCATCCAATTCATCATTCCTGTGGATTTGCGACTCAAGGCATCAACCACAATATTAGGTCTTCCAGGGCAATATTGAATATCAACATCATCATTTTTGATGAGTTTTAATCTTCTCTATCTTAGATTGAGTTCTTTCTATAAAAATATTTATTTTAAGCTTTGATGATCAGTAAAGATTTCACATCTTATCCCATATAGGTAATACCTCTAAAATTTCAAAGCAAATACAACTACAACTAGCTCTAGATTATGAGTAGACAAATTTCTTTTATCTTGCTTCAACTGTTTTGATGCATACACAATTGCTTTTCTGTGCTGCATTAGAACACACTCTAAGCCCTTCAAGAAATCATCACTGTAAATCTAAAATCCTTATGTTCCTAAAGGAAGTGTCAACATTGGTGCTGTAGTTAAATGAATCTTTAATGCCTGAAAGCTCTTCTCACATTTTGTAGTCCATTCTAATTTAACATCCTTCCTCATTAGTTTGGACAATGGCATAGTAATTTATGAAAATCTTTTAACAAGTCTTCTGCACTATTCTGCCAATCTTAAGAAGTTACAAACCTCTATAATATTCTTTGGTGTAGGCCATTCCACATTTGATTTTATTATCTGTCGGTCAACTGAAACTCTTTTACCATTGATAATATGCCCTAAGAAGATAATACTCATCATCCAAAATTCACATTTTGAATATTTTGCATACCAACGATTTTTTTTAAGGTGGCCAAAACTATCTTTAAATGTTCAGCATGCTCCTTATCAGTCTTTGAATATATTAGAATATCATCAATGAATATAATCACAAACTGATCTATGTAGTCTTTGAAAACCCGATTCATCATATCTATAAAAGTAGCATGAGCATTTGTCAACCCAAAAAGCATAACTCTAAACTCAAAATGACTAAACCTGGTCCTAAAAGATGTCTTGCTGACTTCAACTTCTTTAACCCTTACTTGATGATATACTGATCTTAAATTAATTCTGGAAAATACTATGGAACCTACTAACTGATCAAACAAGTCATCTAAGTGGGGTAATTGATAGTTGTTCTTGATAGTAATTTTGTTTAGCTCTATGTGGTTAATACACATTCTTATGGATTAATCTTTCTTTTTAATAAAAAGTATAGGTGCACTCAAAGTTAAATTGCTAGCTGTGATAAATCTCTTTTCTATTACTTTATGTAATTGAGTTTTTAACTCTTGCAATTACTTTGGGGCCATCCTGTAAGGAGATTTGTAGATTGCTGATGTTCCTAATTGCAGTTCTATACCATATTCAACTTCTCTTTCAAGTGATAATTCATATAATTATTCAGGAAATACATTTGAAAATTCAAAAATAACTAGAACATTCTATAATGCCTTAATATCTTTATTTAAGACATCCATTTTAGCTAAGAACAGTAACTCATCCCTCCTTAAATGTTTACTTATCTCCATTGCATTAACTAAAGAGGATGTGATATTCTTCTCATAGAAAAAAAATATAAGGTCTTCATATTTGGTAAATTAAACTTCATTCTTTTATTTTAATATTCAAAACTGCCCAATTCATTTTCAAAATAATGTCAAAAGTTTTAGTAGGCACTATAATCCATTATGTTGAAACCCTGAATATTCAAATTCATAAGACAGATTCTATTGGTAGGCAAACTATCCCCCATCAACATCATAACACATAAGATAGGTGTATAACATGTATCCTCAACAGATAAATTAGAATTGAATTATTCAGAAATAAATGAATGGAATGCACCAGAATAAAAAAGAACAATGTCAAACTTATTAGATATAAAAAGTATAGCTGTAACCATTTCCTTTGAATCTTTGGCCTCTTGGGGTGTCATGGCAAACACTTGAGCTTTCATATGTTGATTTCCTTTAACATCTGATGCTTCTCCTTTTAATTAAATTAACAATTTTTCTTACATTGCTGGCCTTCCTTGAAATTGGGTTTTTACTACCTGATTGTCTTCTAGATGTCTCTTATGTTGTGCATGCTCTTAATATCCTAGATATCCATATAGCCTGTCATTATTTCTTCTCTATTGAGGGCAATCCACCTTACGATGACCTAACTCACCACATTTGAATCATCTTTTAGATCCCACCAAACACTAACCAGAATGCCTCTTCTTACATTGCTTGCATAAACTTTTTTCAAGTTGCTTCTGTTTATCATCAAATTTTAGCTTTTTATTTTTTAATTGATCATCTTTTTCAAACATCTTTATTTTACCTGTTTGTTGTTACTCCGAAATGAGCATATACGTGAAAAGGTTGGAGTAGCTCCTGTAGAAGATCAGATTAGAGAGAGTCGCCTTAGATGGTTTGGTCACATAAAAAGACGGCCTTCCGATGACCCGGTTAAGAGAGTAGAGGTATTAGATTTGACTTGTGTTAAAAAAGGTAGGGGTAGACCTAAAAAGACTTGGTTAGAAAATATTATGAATGACCTTTCTTTATTAGATTTAAACGAAAATTTGACTTTTAATAGGGCACAATGGAGAAAAAGGATTCATGTAACCGACCCCACGTAGTGGGATAAAGGCTTGATGTTGTTGTTGTTGTTACTCCGAATTGTTCTTAGAGAAATTCAGCTTATTGTAAATCCGCCTGGCTCTCTGCATTAAGTCTGAGAACTCACTAATATCAAAAAGTATCAATACTAGTCTTAGTTGATTCCTAAGGCCTCTCTAGAATCTATGGCGCTTCTCCTCCTGGGTGTTGTCATAATGGGTTGCATAACGGGACAAGGAAGTGAACTCAGATCATATTGCAGAACTGTAAAGGAGAAATGAACCAGTTTCTGAATACTCTCACAAAATTGTCTTAATGTATGCTATAGATAAACACATGTCCAAATTTCTCTTTATGATGTGCTTACCACCATCATTCTGCCTCTCCTTCCAGAACAAATATGGCTTATGGTACCTTTTTGTTTTCACTTATCAAGATAGATCATACCATCTAGGATATTCCTTATCTTAAACAACCAATCCTCAACCATTATTGGATCACTTGCACCTTTGAATGCTGACGATTTAAAAGTTTGAAATAACTTTAAATGTCGATCTACTTCTGATGCAATCAAAACATCTCTGGGAGAGGGACCCAGAATTTTCGATCACAAAACAGAAACACTAAGTAATAAAAGAACAAACTCTTACATTTCATATAAAACGAACACTTAGAAACATAATATTAAAAGGCACATATATATAAAGACTCTTACAATCGACTCAAATAAAAAACACATAAACTTGCTTTCCAAGAGACGAAGGATACAGATGGCGTCGATACTTGCGGAGAGACGAAAGAGGTTAGAAGCCGAGAAGAAGGGTGGAAAGAACTCGCAAGTCTCCCCAAGAGATAGAAGAAGAAGTGGAACAAGCTCTCAAGTTATTCCAAGAAAATCACTAAGATTTCTTTCCAAAAATTCTCTTATATAATTTCTAAAACAGTCACAAAACATCTTCTATATATAGACAAGGGAGGGGAATAAAAACAGCCCCAAAAACCCTTTAATATTATATATTAAATAAGGGAAATCAAAAGCCAACAGTCAACTTCATTAAACGAAGCACCAAAGCCACAGAAAAGCCCCAAAAAAGTCACGGGAAAACAGCCCAAGCGGAACCCGAAGAGGCAGCCGCAAGAACCAAGGAGGCCCTCACGGAACCGAAGAACCAAGGCACGGGAAAGGCCACGCAGCACGGAAAACCAGCAGCCAACCGGGCCAAGGCACGGAAAACAGCCCAACACAGGAAACCCAAAAGCCAAAGCTTGGAAGAAGAAAAGGGGGAAAAGGAAGAGTCAAGTTCACTAATAAATGAACTAAAAAACATAGCTCAAAATGAGCTAACTCTTAGTTCAATAAATGAACTAAAAACCAGCTCATAATGAGCTAAACCAGCTCACTTCCCCTCCTTTCCTTTCCTAAATTTAACAACAACAGCCCCTAATCATAAACAGCAACAACAACATCATACTAATTTTTAATAACTACCCTTAATAGATTTCAACTTTCTTCCTCTCTTTCCTCACTTATTTCAGCTATTAATACTTGATATCAACAACTATAGCAGCATTAGTATTACCTAATTTAAGCAACCAACACCTTATTTCATCACCTTAATCATTGTTTTCTGTTAACACTGTAGCCTTTCAAATTTCAACAAACATTCTTACTGATTTCCACCATTACAAATCTCTGCACACATTAAACTCAGTCATTAAGAATACATTTTTTGATTTTATAGCCCTAAACTTCTTAAATTTCCTTACCTAAAATTCACCAATAGCACGCTGCAACACTCACATCATAGCCTGCCTCCTCCAGCTACCCGCTCTCCACGAACAGCAGCTCTCGGCAACAGCAGCTGCTTCGAATCCAGGGAATGCCGTGAAAATGCTGTGGATGGAATGAGGGGAAAATGCAATGCCTTAGTTATAAAATGAAATTCCACTAAGCAATATTATATTATACTCCTAACTCCACTAATTCATTTCAAAAATCCATCTAGCCGTTGATTTCCAGCTGCTTAATATCAGCCCACTGCATGCATGGCTTGTGGCTATAGTAATAGGAATAAATAATGTAATGTCTTTTAACAGTTTAATTTAAATTGACTATTACTGAAATATTAAATAGTTATTCATATAATAATTATATATAAAATGCTCAAAATTAAAAATATAATTTAATGAAAATAACTTAACATTTAGAGGGAATTTATGTTTACATATGTTTTGAACATTTCGGTATTATAATGGAGGTTGAAGGGTGATGGTGGTTGAATGATTATAGTTGGTAGGTGACAGATGTTAAAAGGATCATATTTGGGTGATGGTGGTTCGAGGATTATTGATAAATGATGGTGGTCAAAGCATCGTAGGTAACGAGTGACAGAGGTTTGAGGACCATAGTAAGGTGATGATGATGAGATGATAATAGTCGAGTGGTGGTAGTAAAAAAGATTGTGGTCGGTGAGCGACAGAGATTTGAGGGATTATTATTGGGTGAAAGTAGTCGATGGAAAGTAATATGGTGACAGTGGTTTGAGGACAGTAATCAGGCGATGATAGTCGAATGACCATTCTTAATGGGCAACAAAGGTTGAAAGTATTGTAGTCAGACGACGATGTTTTGAGGATTATAAATGGCGGGTGACAAAGATTGGAAGGTGTATAGTAGAGTGATGGTCATCTGAGTACTAGAGTTATGTGATAGTTATCAAAATACAATAGTCGGTAGGAGACAATTGTTTGAAGATCGTTGTTAGGCGACAGTGTTTAGTGGACCATAGTCGGCAGGTGATGGAGGTTGAAGGACCATGGTCGGACGACTTTAGTCGGAGGTTGAATGACTATTGTTAGGCGACGGTAGTGAGAGGTCCGTAGTGGTCAGAGGATCATTTTCAAAAAGTGATGAAGGTCAAATGGATCGGCTGGTTGGATGAACTATAGTCGAGTGATGGTGGTCTGAAGGATCATTGTCGGGCGATAATGGTCGGAAGGTCGTAGTAAGAGGATGATGGTCTAAAGATCATAGTTGAGTGACAGTGATTAAAGGATTGTAATCGATGGGTAGTAGATGTTGGAAGGATAGTAGTCATTTAATGGTGGATAGAGGACTGTAATTTGGCAATGGCGATCGAAGAATCATAGTTGGGTGACAGTGATCCGGGGACAACAGTTAGGTGACAGTGGTATGGGGGCAATAGTTGGGTTATGCTAGTCTGAGATTGTAGTTGGGCAATAATTGTACGAAAACCATAGTTGGGTGATGGTGCTCTGAAGACCTTATTTGGCATTTTGGCTAGCGATTGAGGTTGGAAAGATCATAGTTGGGTGAAAGTTGTTGGAAGATTATAATTGGGTGACAATAGTTATAGATTTATAACGTTGAGACAACGGTTGGAGGAATGCAATATGGTAATAATGGTTTGAAGATCATTGGAGGTGAGCGACAGAGGTTGTAAAGACATTAATTGAGCGACTATAGTCAAAATGACCATGTTCGGGCAGCGGTGGTCTGAGTATCTTAGTCAACAGGTGACGAAGGTTGGAAGGACCATAGTCAACCAGTGATGGAGGTCGATGGCGATGGTCGGCGGTATCCCAGTGGTGGTACTTAGGTGGTGCTCAACAATGCATAGATCCTCAAAGATCATTTGAATCTCCAACCAAAGTTAAAGCTTTAGCTCCAAGATTCTCTCTCTTTATATAGAGAGTAAGGACCTATTTATAAAATTTTCATAAAAACATGCCCATAAATATGAAAAACATTTGGGTGGTCTATCAGATGGCCCACATTTATTCTCTTGATCATAAAGTATTTGTTTAGTATTTAATTGGCTTAACAATATAAAAAATAGGTGATCTTGGCCTCAATGTATTCATCTCGTCATGCCGCTCAATTTGAATATATGTATGCAAAATTTAGATATTTGGTAATCTAAGTAATGTCATAAAGTTTTCAAGTATGCTTTAAGCCTTTGATGTGGGCACATTCGGGCTCTAATTGGATCATTTTTTATGTCGTTATGTTTGTCTTGTCAAGACGTTCAGTTTGATACAAGTTTGTCAAAATCGTTGTTTGGATGATTTTGAATTTAATTTTGAAAACTTTCAATTTAACTATTCCTTGATATTTTTGCTCAATCAATGTTATTTTTGATGGCCTATGACATGTAAATAGCCCATTTTTACCAAATGAGCAAACCACCTGTACTTTTTTTCATATGCATTAAATACATGGATCCTAAATTGGTAAATTGGTGAAAATATCTCAATGTCTTTTTTATTTTCATTCTTATTCATATATTGAGGTGTAGAGTAGTAATTGTACATAAATCTGTTTTTCTTATAAAACCTTAAGCAAACTATTTAAAATTACATTTCATCTTCATTGTCATGGAGAGGCTGACCATTGAGTGCTATAAAAATATGTAAGAGGGGAGAAGAGAGAGCAATGCTTTGGAGGGCAATTCAATGGTAGATCAATTTTTTCGTAGGTATAATTGAGATAGAAAATCTTTACCTTGACTTATGAGGCTTGAGTTCCTGTCTTATGAAATTTTTATATTTAATTTTATGATTCATGATATGTTTGTGATGAATGATATTTTAATGTTTATATTAATTATGATTTCATCTTAATATGATAATATTTAATATTGTGTTGATGAAAATATAATATTTTCATTTATTGCTCTAGGCATGTATAGAAGATTATATTATATGAAATAATATTGAAATTAATGTATATTTTTTGTAATAGTTAGCAATGAAATGTTGTCTAGATGATTATCTCATGTTGATTTCATTATATTTTGGCATATTATAGCAGGCATGTATTTTAAGTGACATACATATATTTTATGAAACTCATATATAGTGCACACTATAAAAAGTATTATACATATTTTTTTTTAATATGATGATGTATTATTCTTTGGCATGTTAAACATCTATATTTTTATGTTTTGTGCGTATAAAAAAGATATAAGGTTATTCCTAGGTGAAGCTATATTATGTTAGGCTTCAGGAAGGAAAATTGGCAAGCTTGTCTAAAAGACTAAAATAATGGTTATGACAATAGTGAGGGCAATCTTTGTATTTGCTATACGAGAGAAGTTAAAGATATTAGTTTGGCGCTTATCTGATATGATACCTGAGACATTTTTAGGGCGGGGGTTGATAATGACATGGGTATCTTATGATGTGATGTTCTTTCTCTGATGGAGAGTAGTTAATGATTGCAAGAATGATAGTTATAGTTTAGCTTGTGTGATTATAATATTAAATAAATAAAATGAATGATAAGGAATAAATGTGCATCCCATTATATGATAGGGATAAACGTGCATCCCATGATATGACAACTTATTTTTTCTTGTTCCAATTTTGAATGACTGAAGCATGAATGTGATGCAATGATATTATAATACATGTGATTGCATTAATGATATTTCATGTTATATTTGAATTGCCATGAAAACTATAATAGGTACATGACTATGATTCCTATGGCATGGTTGATAATGACATGGGTATCTCATGATGTTAGCCTTCAGGAAGGAAAATAGGCAAGCTTGTCTAAAATAATGGTTTTGACAATAGTGAGGACAATCTCTCTATTTATTATACGAGAGAAGTTAACGATATTAGATTGACACATATATGATACATGAGACTTTTTTAGGGCGGGGGTTGATAATGACATGTGTATCTCATGACGTGATGTTCTTTTTCTAAGGAATAAACGTGCATCCCATGATATGACAAGGTATTTTTTCTTGTTCCAATTTTGAATGAATGAAGCATGAATGTGATGTAATGATATTATAATTCATGCAATTGCATTAATGATATTTCATATTTGAATTGCCAAAACTATAATAGATACATGACTATGATTCCTACGGATATCATAACTTTAAATGTTAGCAATTATGATTATAATTGACGAATCAGGCATGGTATTACATAGCATAATCTTATTGATTCCCATGACTTGTGATTATTGTCTAGTGTATAATCTGTTCTATACCCTATATATGTTTTGTGATAAAGTTCCATATAATTTGTATTTGACCATGCATGTTGCTTTACTTGCCCTTTCTATTGGGTTTTTTGCTTACCATTGTATTTACTTTTATGTGTTTTTATCAAGCAAAAGGTAGTAGTAGTAATCTGTTCTATACCCTATATATGTTTTGTGATAAAGTTCCATATAATTTGTATTTGACCATGCATGTTGCTTTACTTGCCCTTTCTATTGGGTTTTTTGCTTACCATTGTATTTACTTTTATGTGTTTTTATCAAGCAAAAGGTAGTAGTAGGAGTAGATTTGTAGGCTGACAAGGGCACTATTATATGTTTTCGTTTATCTGTTGTAGATATTGATGTGATAACGTCATATGTAATATGAGATACCATTGGACATGTATGGGTGTTTGAATGCAGTTGTACAAGTTTCTCGGATGGTTATTAGTTGCTTTGTATATATTTTAGTATATGCTGATCCATGATGTAACATTAATTAAGAATGCAAGTGCTTTGCGAATTTGTATAGTCTAATGTTGATTTAATATTGTAATTGATAATTTTATTTGGAAGTTTCTCTCAATCGCTCATCGCCACAATGTAATGTATTAGGGTGGGCGTGATAGAAATTTGTATATGAACAATGGTTTAGATGAGTTGGGAGAATAATAGATCGAATTATGATAGAGCCAAAGGTTGATCTACTTGTTTATTGATTAGGAATAAAGTGATAGATTAACACAAGGCTTTTCTTTTTTTCGTGATTATGCATGTCATGCATTCATATTAAAATATGGATGGAAACACATCCCAGAGGAATAAAATATGAGGCTAGAATGAAAATGGATTGTGTAATGCAGAGGCATTTAGAATATCTTAAAGTGTATAGGGTGATATTAGAGCAGAAATAATGAAGCAATTTGTCAGTAATGTTGCTCAAACTATTACTTATTCCCAAAGTACTAATACCATTACTTAATTATATTGAGATTTAAAGTTGTTTCTGAGTATGAAATTCCTACTATTCAAAAGGAAGATAGTGCCATTACATGTTAAGAATTGGCAGTTCAATATAGAGAAAATTTTGATAGAATGGATTGCCTTGTGGATATGAAAGTATCTATTGCATTTTTTGTATTGGAAGGTGTTAACCAGTTTCTGAAAAAAAAGAAAAAAAATCAAATTCCATACCTGCTCCCTGCCGAGGCCACAACGCACGTCGCGCACGATCTCTTCCTCGCGTTAATAAAAAGACAACAGAACAAGGCCTTCAGCCTCCGCTCTCACTCTCCAATCTTTCTCCCTTTCGCTTCGGTCCTCCTTCGTTGCTGTTCGGCTTTATGGCTTCGCAGGAGGTGTAGAGATCGCAAGCGTCACTTCCTCAGCTCGTTCGTTGTTCGACTTAGCTCATTCGACAGATTTCCCTCCCATCGGACTGGAAGTTCCGACATTTTGATCAGACGAAGACAACAGGAGCTCGTTGCTACTCCAACTCCTTCGCAGCTTCTTCGACTTGCTCCCCTGATGGGTTTCCCTCCTGTAGGTTCGGAAGTTACAACATTTTGAGCGGTGGCAAGAACGGGAGCTGCTCGCTGTGAAGGAAACTTTTCCCTATCGCGCGCTGTCCTACTCCGCTGCTTCTACGACTTTCCCTTTCAGTCGGATTGAAAGTTCGATATTTTAATTGGGCGCAAGAGGGAGCTCGCCGACTTTGAGGGTAACTTTCTCGCCCACACGCGCTTCTGCGGCCGACGCCAGTAAACAGAGGGAGAGAGAGAGAGATTTGTATTAGCGTTAATTGAAATTAATTTTATTTAATTTTAATTATAATTATTTTAAATTAATTATAATTATTACAATTAATTATAGTTAATTTTAATTAAATTGTTTTAGTTAATTTTAATTAATTATATTTAACTTTAATTAAAGTTAAATATAATTAATTATTTTAATTAATTATAACAATTTAATTATTATATTTAATTATAATTAATTGTAATTGAATATAATAAAAAAAGATAATTCTAATTAATTAATAAATAGAAATCCCTGTCTTACCTCGATGTACGTGTCGGGCTTGCAAACCATCCATGCACGCTTTTCTTTAGCGTGGTGGAAGGGAATCTGGTGCGACGCCTACGATGAGGTAGGTTAGTGAGCCATCGGTTCCAAAATCCTGTTCTTGGCGTTCGTGTTGAGTTGGCAAACCCCCTATGCACGCTTTTCTCTAGTGTGGTGGGAGCAAATCCGATGTGACACTTATGACGAGGTGGGTAGGCCTGGTGCACGCTTTTCTTAGCGTGGCCAGGACAATTTTAAGTACCCGTACGTGGCTCTGTACCTGCGAGGAAACCACTTCTTTTCTTGTAACAGGTACCGAAGACCCATGCACGCCTTTCTCTGGCGTGGTGGGGTTAAAGATTTTGCGGCCGCAGTGTCCTCGTCCGAGGGCACTTGTCATGCATGCTTTTCTCTAACGTAGCGGGAGGTCCAGTTTTTTATTATTTTCCCCTAAATAGAGGAGACGCCGGGAGGCTGTCAAAATTTTGGGTAAATGTATAACTGCATTCGGACCTGTTTGAACTAAAAAAGGACTCAAACTCAAACTTGTGAACCTTTGAACTTGGACTTGAACACTTACAGGGGGCTTGGATAAAGATAATTGAATTTAACTCGGTCACAATTCAAGACAAAATCAAGTTTAAAATCAAAACATAATCAAGTTAACATTAAAGAAATGACAGTGAACTTGAATTTGCTACTTGAACTCAAGTAAGGATTTGATTTGGATAACAAGACTTGAACTTGAATGGAGTCTGAACTCAAGAAGACCACAAGGAATCCAAGCACGAACTGGACTTGAATAAGAACTTGAACTTGTACTATACAACATTAAGTGGGAGTTGTTGACTCGGTGAACTCGAGTCTAAATGAAACTGAACTTAGACTTAAACATATACAAAGAACAAAGCTTGAATCATATACAAGGAAACTCAAACTACAAGAACATTTGTACGGTCAATAGTGACTCAAAGTATGCTACAAGACCTCGTTGCATACAAACAAAGAATGTAGTGGACTCTCACAACAATCTCTACAAGATCAGGTGCATCGTACCTGCAAGAACAACAAGTGGTTGCAGAATGCATATGTGTGTCCTGTATGCGCTATTGAAACCTCCAACAATAGCAACATTGCCTGTTGGTTGAAGGAGACACTGGAGATCAATAGCGGAGGACCTATCAAGTGACAAAGGTGGACATAATGCAGATATAATAGACTCCTATGACAATCGCTACAAGAATGAAATGGCAATACTGTCAATTAATAGTAGAAGACCCTTCCTAGCAAACAAATACGTTAAACCACCTGAGATTGGTGAAAGGTGGATATGACATATTTACAAACGACTCTTTTACAAACACTTCCGGGAGGTCGTAGTTGATACAACGGGTCCCTGCAAATGAACATGAACTACTTGTGTGTAACTACAATGAGTATATCGTAAGTACAACGAACCCTTGTGGACACAAGTACGGATATCACCTACGACAACGGTGCTTGAGATCTACGAGTACGTCGGGTATGAAGACGACTCGGTGTATGGAGAACGACACCTCCTGGCAGAAGGAAAGGGATGTGTTGGAGAATTTTTGTATCCTCAAACGGATTGCATATTTTATAATCGGGCACGACATAAGAATACGATATATTACCCCGGAGGGTAAAAATATCATCTCCTTATGGGCTCAATAATAAAATTTACAATTATTTAACAGAGATTCCCTCACTCAATGTTTGGTTGAATGGGGTTTATTTATTTCTGGGGTACAGACATCCCATAGGGGCAAGCCCCTATGGTTAATTACATCCCAAGTTTGATTTGAGAAAATTTTTGATTAAACTAGTGGTTTTCTTGCTTCTTTGGAAGTCATTTAAATGTTGGCTAAAGTTTGATCTTTGTTTTAAAATCCATGAAAGTCTTGCTTAAAGGTTTTGGCCCTTAGGAATTTCGAGGAGTTGAAGAGATCAACTAAGGATTAGATTCTGGGAATGAAAGCCAAAGGAAGTGAAGTAGGGGCACTTGATTCTGAGATGAAACTCAGAGGTGCCCAAACTATCCTATGTTGGGCTTTACATTTTAGCAACCTAATTTTGGTTTAAGTTGATATTTTATTAGAAGATTGGAGCTTACATCCCAACAACACTTGTTGGAGAAATTGCCCGAAAGATGAGGGCTTATAGGGTGATTTGGAATCAACCCGTGTCTCTGACCCTAAGACTAAGGTGAGGACTACCGATAGGTAGTGCCTCGAACCTAAATCTAACGAGTGCACAAGGGGCTTACAAACTACACCTCACAAGAGGCATAGCCCGCCCGACCTCTGGATTTATTGTCCCGCCTGGAAGGAACTACCAGCTAAACTCCCCCCTAATCGCTTTTAAAACCATGCTATTCGGTCTCAATGCAAATGTAGAGTGGTAGGGTTGTTTTTATTTAGAAGGTAGGGCTTATAGCTTGGCTTTAAGGCCAAGATGCCTAAGCATGCAGGTATGCATATGCTGACTCATAAAGAAAAAGACTTTTTTGTTATCTAGTCCTTAAGTGGAGGCATTCTACATGTGACACATTTTTTTGGCTATGCATGTTTATTTTTTTGTTTTGAAAACTTGGCTCCTTGAAGGGAGCCATGCAATTTTTCTTACTTGAAAGACATGAAGCCTAATTTGATTTTATTTTTAAATTGTTTACATGTTAAGGGGTAGAAAACTTAGTTTTTATCCTAAGAGCCTAACGTGATCAAGTCTAGGCCACACCCACAAAAACAAGAGAAGAAACCTAGGAAAGACATGCTTTTTCTAATGCACACCCAGTAAACACTTCAACACATGCTTTTATTTATAAATAAAATGCAGGAAATGTAGATAAAGTCCAATTTATTACAACCAGATTTGGCAGCTGAGTTGCCTGCCATTATACAACCCAGTTAAATTAATTACAGACTCTACTTGTGGGGTCTTGAAGCTTTATCTTTCCAACTGAACCTCAGGCCTCACCTTCCACAGGTACATCCGTTTGGTTCACCTCTTTTTGATCCAGACCCCCACAAGTTTGATTACACATCCTAATTCTATCAAATATATATTTGAAAAGAAAAAGACTCAAACCTGCAAAATAAAGTCAGAAGCAGTTCATATAATAAAGCATTACATTCAGAATTTTGTTTAGCACTTAGAGTGCCAAACAATCTACTTCTACCCTATTGGCCACATCTTTGGGGGGTTTTAAGCAGTACCTGTCATGCAAGCAATTTATTATCATTTATGAGCGCCCCCCTTTTAGATATGGCCACCTGCACAGAAAAGCATTTATATTTCTATACTAACCACTTAAGGGCAAGTGCCCACACGCAGACAATCCAAGGGCAATCAATCCACAACATCAATCACATGCGCACACAAAGAAAAATCCTAATCCTAGCATGCCTAAGGGGTTGTGCAACTAAGTGTGTGAGGCTCGTGTGGTATGTCACACTAAAAGTCCTTCTAGAGTTTGGGTCTAAGGAAGGAGCATCCAACATATGGCTTTTTGAGCTACTTGTTGAGGGAAATTCTCCTTAGCTTTTGGAGCTAAGAAGAAGACCTAGGAATCTAACATTTAGTTTTTGAGCTAAATGTTGGAGAGCTCTCTCTAACTTTTGGAGTTAAAGAGAGAAGAAGTCTCCTACAACTTTGGAGTTGGAAGAGAATTGGGAGAGAATGCAACTTTTTGGGTTGCAAATTCAAGAAGGTCTTTGGACATTTTGATGTCCAAAGAGAGAATTGCCCCCTTCCAACTTGAGTTTGGAAGGGCAAAGAGAGATAGGACTTGAATCCTAAGCTTGGGGCGAATTTACTTGTTGTTTTTGGTTCAACAAATAAGAGACCTTCATGTGTCTAATTCACTCAACTTAGGTTGAATGAATGAGATTTTCATACAACTCTTGAGTTGTAGGAAGAAAGGGAATTTCTCTACAAATTTGGTTTGTAGAGAAGAAATTGAGAAATGCAACTTGGAGGTTGCAAAGTGCAAGATCTTCCTTGAACATTTGGCATTCAAAGAAAGGAATTCATCCTTCCAATTTAGGTTGGAGGGATAGAGAAGAATGAGATGCAAATTGGAAATTGCAAACTCTTGAAAATCCTTTGAACATTTAGTTATTCAAAGAAGGAAATACACTCTTCTAATTTGAGTTAGAAGAATGAGGGTAAGAAGATGAACTTGGATGCTTTCCTACAATCTTTGACTTATAGGAAAGATGAAAAGAAATGCAACTTGAAGGTTGCAAAGTGGGAGACTTTCTTTGAACATTTGACATTCAAAGAAGGGGACGTCCACTCATCCAATTTGAGTCAATGGAACAGGGAGAATTCCTACAACTTTTGAATTGTAAAAAAAAAAGAGAGAGGGAACATGCAATCTTGTAGGTTGCAAATCCATAAATGTTCTTTAAACTTTTAATGTTTAAAGGAACAAATTTATTTGCCTAATTTGAGGCTAAGCAAATAAAAGAGAAATGAGAGATTTCCTACAATTTAGAATTGTAGGAAAAGAAGTAGCCCAAAATGCAACTTAGAGGTTGCAAATTGGGGTAATCTCTTTGAACGCTTGGTGTCCAATGAGGGGGATTCATCCTCCCAATTTGGGTTTTGGGAGCATGAATACGGATTTAAATACTCTCCTACAATCATTATTTGTAGGAAAGAAGAAAGGAAATGCAACTTACGGGTTGCAAGTTCAAGAACATTCTTTGAACATTTGGTGTTCAAAGGGACGTGTACATTCTCCTAATTTTTTTTTGGTTTTAGGAGAAAGAGAGGTTTTCTTACAACTTCTTAGGTTGTAGAGAAGAGAAACAACAAGCAAATTTTGGATTTACATGTTGAGGAGTGTTGACCTGTAAAGTTAAAAAAAAAAAAATCAAATCCCTTACCTTCCTCCCCACGTCGCACGATCCAGCGCCGCTCGTCGCACGTCGAGGCCATACCGAGCGTCGTGTCTCGCACGACTCACTCGAGTCGTTAAAAGGCTCGAGGAAACGAGACCTTCGGCCTCTTCTACACGCAAAAAAAAAACCGCGATCACTTCTCCCTCTCTCGCTCTCGCTGCTTTTCCGAATCCTTCGGCGCCCCCATTGCTGTTCGGCTTCGGTGCTCCACAGGAGGTGTAGAGATCGCAGGCATCGCTTCTCCGGCTCCTGCGTGGCCGGTCGACTTCGCTGCCTCCGACGCCTTCCCCTCCTATTCGGACGGAAGTTACGAAATTTTGAGCGGAAGCAAGCACTGGAGCCTGTCGCTGTAAAGATAACTCCCTACCTTTCGTGTGCTTCTTCGGTTCTTTAGGGGCTGTCCGGCTTGGCTCCTTCCCCGACTCCCCCTCTCTGTTGGATCGGAAGTTGCGACATTTTGAGCGGAAGCATCAACGGGAGCCCGCTTGAAGTGAAGGTAACTTCCTTCCTTTCACGCACTTCTTCGGCCAAATCCCGTAAACCCCCAAACCGAGAGCAATAATGGGGGAAAGGATTTAATTAATATTTATTAATATTAATTACATTAATTATTATTTAATTATAATTATAATTAATTAGTTAATTATAATTAATTATTAATTAGTAGTTAATTATTAGTTATAATTGTTTGATTAATTATAATTAACTCCGTTTAATTATAATTAATTATTAACTAATTATAATCATAATTAACTTATTAATTATAATTAATTAATAATAAATAATTAATTATTAAATTATAATTACCTAATGATTATTATAATTAATGAATAAGACACCTTCTCCCGCCTCGGTCCCCGAGCCTTCACCGACGACCGCCGGTCCACCGACCCCCGAAGGTATAACCCCTTGTGGGTCTCCGAAAGGATTCTGCTCGTGTGGTTGAATGTAAAGAGTACGATCACACTATCCCGTAGGACAAAATGGTCGTAGACCTTTACACCCGGCACAAGCAGGCCGATGGAAGAGCAGATGGAGTTATAGATACGATTAGTCATGGAGGATAGCGGCTTTCACCTACCAACCTCGATGGATAATAATATCTATAGCCCAAAAGTTCACGAGATTTCCCCTATTCGATACCTCAGCATCGAATAGGGTTTATTTGATTGTGGGGATTGGTTTCCTACGGGCGCAAGCCCCCGTAGTTAATTACATCCTAGGCCTTGACCTAGGAAAACTCTCGATTAAGGATGATGTATTATTTACTTCTTGATTTGGTGCACAAAAAGAGTTCCTAAGTTCTATTCCAAAGAATCTCTTCTATTTACCCTTAGTGATGATTAGACATTTTTGAATGGATAAAAATGTAATTAAAATTTTGAGTTTAGAAGATCAAAGGCCAGATTACTATCCTAAGAGAAAAGACAGACTCAAAACACAGATGAAAGGAGACACACTGAGGGGTGTACAACCTGGACTTATGCTTGCCTGGAGTGAGCTGCCAGCTAACATCCTAAGCACAATCAATCGCCTTATATGTATACAAGATAGGAAGGCTCTATCCTAAGAAATCAAGGATTTGTAGTTTAAAAGATTTCAATCAGGGACTCTACAATATGCAAAAGGATGTACCTAGCGCCATGTATGATGCATGAAACAGATACGAAATATCCTTAAGTCTACTGATGTAATGCATGTATGTAAGTGAATACAATGTGAAGTAAGGTGTGTAAAGACAAATGCATGCATGACATCCAGAGTACAGAAAAAAATAAATAAACACACCCTAAGGATACCCTCCAGGCAAGGTACCCGCACAGAAAAGCATTCAAATGGTGCCCACTGGCACAAATAGGTGGCCTACTCTACAGGCCTAAATGACCCTAATGGTCTCTAAGGCTCACAGAAAAAAAAAAGAAAGAAAAAAGGGGGGTATCGTACCCAAAACCAGAAGGCCAAAAACCTAGCGATGCCCACTTCGTGTGGAAAACAACGATGCCCAAGTGGCACAAGTAGGTGGCCTACTCTACAGGCCTAATGACCCTAATGTCTCTAGGGCTCATAGAAGGGGGGCAAGCTTTGACCTATAGGGCCAAAGCTTCGTCAGTGAACTAACCTAAGGCTGGCTACCTAAACATGCTAGAATATCTATTAACAAGTTGTGTGTGATGTGTAGCAGTTTCGATATATAATTAAAAAAAATCTACTTTACAAATTGCAGAGATTATACCTGACTGTATGTGGCGCTGCCACTTAAAAGCTTATAAGTAAATTGCTCCGTTTAGCTCCCGATCATTAAGCTCTAATGTACCTCGCAAGAAAAGATAACAGAGAAATATATATATAAGCGTAGATGCCGTTCAGAAAAGAAATGCAGATAAATAACAAAGATATAACTAACAGGAAATTTAATAATTGCATTTATAGAACATGTATATGTAACAAGCATTGAATAACAAGAAAAAATGTAAGCCTGACCTAGAGCTAAAAGTCGTGTTCTAATCAGACATGTCTAAGGTATGTGTAGGCTATGTAATTTAGGGTATGTCCTATGTAGGATTATTAGTTCAAGTTATTTGCATTTGGTTTGTTAGAGGTCAAAAGGAAGATTTTTAATTTGAGTTTAAATATTAGTATTTTTAGGATTGATTTTAGAGATTTTACTTTTAGTAATTGATTGATTACCACCTTTGTTTCACACCGAGGCCGTGAGGTTTATTTCACCCTCCTTGGGACTAACTTAATAGCCTCGTAGGCCTGGGTTACCCAGTGGCAACCAATTTTTGTTGAATTATTTTAGTTGGTTATAAATTAGAAAAGAAAGGTATATTATGTGATTTATTATCGATTGATGTTTGGTTCAAATCATTAACAATTAATTTTATAGTTTAGCACTCCATTGAATTCATTCGTGGCGTTGTGCCACCAGGCTCGAGGAACCAGGCCTCCTTAGGACACTTAGCCCCGCAGCCCGGAGTAGTCCATCCAATAAACTTCATCTTTGGAGTGATTGTTATATATTAAGGGGTTTGTTGACTGATTTTAAAAGATTGATTTAAGAGATTTAGTCCAAGGGCCAACAAAATTTCACAAATTTAGAGAAGTACCGATCATGTTGTAATCCATGTAGAACAAGGTCCAAAGAAACAGCCCATGGAATATGATGAACTTATTTAGATGCTAGACAGATTGAAATAAATTAATGATTTGCAAACTGTTTTTCCGAAAAAATTCATGAAATTTCATAATACATCGAAACGTCATAAAGTTCTCCAATCACAAAGCAGACTTTGAAACTCTCTAATACAAAAGATTTTCCAACATAGAACAAATCATAAATATTCTCAACATATAATAGACCAAAGCCCTTTTCCGGCATAAAGGAAACTTTAGAGTTCTTCCCACAAATTTTACCTCTCATGCTACACGTTATCAACAATTCTAAGAAAGGTTTTAGCTCAAATTCACAAACTTGTTTTGGTACAAAACATGTAACATTTTCCAAGATTTTGCAACCAACAATACATCTCAATGACAATATGAAGATGTTGAAACTTTATTTAAAATCCATGTTAAGAGAAAGAATACTAATAATGAGGATCCACTAAATGAACCTATCATCCCTCCAATCATTAAAATAGAATTTTTTTGTTAACATATGAAATCACAGACCGACTTTGATAATCACGAAGAAAGTTTAGCAATGTAAAACATCCGGATAGTGAAAACGAGCCACAATAGCCCATAGGCTACATCTATTACTTTTTGCATACCAAATGAGAAAAATATGCTCATACCCGAAGCTTCAAGAAGAGAAACAACCTTTTTCAACTTTGAACAAATGTCCAGGGAAAAGAGAGAAAAGAAAATAAATAAATAAATAAACAAATAAAGTCAAATCGTGGGCTCAAGCTCTATGAATCACATTCTCAAGAAAGAAAATCCAACTGTAAAGACAAACAGCTGCGAGCAACCATTATTTCTAATACTGCAGCATTTCCTTTAGTAATAAACAAACACAACTTCTCATAATACCTCAATATCTACACATGGGATTTTAGATGAAGATAAATCCACACAATATGACAAAGCCGACCTCATTTTATAACATGATTATTCCAAACTTTTATAAAACTTAATCATAAAGAATGAATGTATTCGCTAGAAACAAAATGGTTAAGGATGTGATGACGTATACATCAAGAAAGTTTCATAAGGTTCTTGTCAGAACCAACTTTGCATTGAAATAACTTGCTACCCACAAAATCATCCATAAGGTTCTCATTTAAAACAAGAAGAAGAAGAATAATATAGAAGAAATAAGAATGAGAAGAAGTATAGAAGAAATAAGAATGAGAAGAAGCAGAAGGAGAAGAAAGGAAGGAGGGGAATATACCTGCTGTAGAGAAAAAAGTGGAAGCCTAGCTAGAGCAAACCGTGCACAAGCTTGTGCTTCCTTGGCTCGATCAGGTGGGAGAGGCGGAACAGAGGGCTCTAGTCCAGGCGCTGGGTCCAAGCTTGGAGCTAGGGAACGAAGGTTGAAGTGGGGAGTCGGGTATCTCACGAACCATAGGGAGTCGGGAGCAAGGGAGTTCCGTCCCCTTCTTATCTGGACCGAGAATCAGGGAGAGGGCTTCGGGTCTGGAGTTGAAGGTGTGCGAATGGGAAGGATCGGGGAGCTGTCGTTGGGTTCAGTCTTCCCTTGGTTCACGCGATAGAGGAAGAGGAAGCGGGAGGCTTCGGGTTGTGCGAATGCAGAGAGCGTCGGGAGAGAGGGAGAGCGGCATCAGTGATCGGGTGTGTGGGAGAGCAAGAGAGCTCCTGCCGCCTCTTCTTGTCTGGTCCGAACCGAGAGTCAGAGGGAGCGGGATGCTTTGGCCTCAATTAGGGCGCCAAGGGAGAGAGGGTAGATCAGAGCCGTCCGATCAAATTCTTGATCGGACCGTGGGATTAAAATTGGCTCAAGAAAAATCAATCAAGCTTTAATCAAAATTTAGATGGGCTTAATAAACTGAAATTAAGTTCAAATTGAAACCCAATGTGACTTGATTTGAGTTAATTCGAGTTCGACTCGACTCGACCCAAATCAACAAAACCAAACCTAAATTAATCCTGATTCGAATTAAATCGAGCCCGACGAGACTCGACCAATTCGATCAAATGCGCTCGAGGACAAATCAGGACAAAAACGAGGTCAACAAACTTCACCCCAACAGGTGCGGTGAACAATGGGTGAACCGTACGTGTTGGCGTTGACCTCCTTATCTCTAGGAGGTACAACCACGAACAAGATTCACCAAGAAGATGCAATTCTACGATCAACCAAAGAGACTCGCTAGGAAAATGCAATCCTACGATCAAATAGAAAGACTCGCTAGGAAAAAGCAATCCTACGATCAAATAGAAAGACTCGCTAGGAAGAATTCTACAACTAGCTAAAGAGAATAAAAAAACATACAATCATATCACAAGCATGCAACAAGTGTCCCACCATGTTATGAACATACAATCACACAATGCTCATCCAAATATATAATAATGGGATGATTATTCATTCGTACAACCATTATCAAATCACTCAATAATCATACATTCACATAACATCATATAATCAAGCAATTATCATGCATTAATGTTATAATAACTTAATCACATAATAATAGTTAAACCATATCATACTCATGCTATCACATAATAGCCACACAACCATGCGATATATATCATAAACATCCAATCATACCATACAACGTAATAATAAGTTAATGGGCACCAACAATCATATAGCAATGCAATGATTATGCACTTCCACGATAATTAAGCAATCTTTATCATGATCACACAATAATGCAACTATCTAATCATGCAATAGTGATGCGATCATCTAATAACATACAATCAAGTCATAAACACATAACTGTATGATATTCATATAATCACTTAATAATCATCTAGTCACATAATGATTATCAAACCACATGATAAGCAAACAATAACAATCATATAATCATACAAAGATTCACACGATCATGCAATGATTGCTCGATGATATGCTCACATAATCAAGCAATAGTCATCAAATCATGTAATGGTCATACAGTCATACAACAATAATTCATTCACATAATGCTCACCCAATCATGCAAACATGGTGGGACAAAAGAAAGAAAGAAACTCAATGTTCGCCTAACCAAATCGAAACAGCGAATGAATAAGACTCAATTCTCACTTGACTAAAACAGAATTGTGAGGAAGGGCTAAAGAAAGAAACTCAATTATCTGCATATTCATACTGAAATAGCAGAATAGAAGGAAGGGATAGGGGTTCTATGCCCATATGAGCGAAGCTGAAACAAAATCATAAGGAGTCAAGGAGGATTCAACAATCACCTAGAACACATGTCTAAGATGATGCAAGGAGGAGCAAATTCAATCATCACTTGAAAATTATAACACATAGCATAGAGTAATAATCAAAAGAAAGTAAGGAGGAAGAGTAATAAATGATAGAGAGAAATTATCTATCTGCCTGACCACATCGCAACAGCAGAATAGAGAAAGGAAAAAAGGGTCCTACATCCACCTGACCAAATCGAAACAGTGAACAAGAGTAAAGAAAAGGAAACGACTGTCTGCCTGACCAGATCGAAACAGCAGAACAGAAGGAAAAAGAGAAACGCCCCACATTCACCTGACCAGATCGAAACAGTGAATGGGGAAAACTCAGTGCTCACCTGACCAAATCGAAACAGTGAACAAGAGTAAAGAAAAGGAAATGACTGTCTGCCTGACCAGATCGAAACAGCAGAACAGAAGAAGGAAAAAGAAAAACGCCCCACATTCACCTGACCAGATCGAAACAGTGAATGGGGAAAACTCAGTGCTCACCTGACCAGATCGAAACAGTGAACAAGAATAAAGAAAAGGAAACGACTGTCTGCGTGACCAGATCGAAACAGCAGAACAGAAGAAGGAAAAAGAGAAACGCCTCACATTCACCTGACCAGATCGAAACAGTGAATGGGGAAAGAGAGATCCAACATCCACCTGACCATATCGAAACGGCAGATGAGGATGACCCAATGTTCACCTGACCAGATCGAAACGGCGAAACAAAGGGTCAAGGAAAAGGGGAGTTCAACATTCCCTGACCAGATCGCAACAGCGAATGAGAATGGCTCAAAATCCACCTGACCATATTCGCAACAGCGAATAATGAGCCCTCCCGAAAGTCTAATGTCCACCTGACCAAAATCGCAACGGTGAGACACAAGAGAAAAGTAGTGAGGAATGCCTCCCAGGGACTCTGTCGGGCTCTCTCAACTAGAAAAGGGAGTTCAACATTCGCCTGACCAGATCGCAACAGCGAATGAGAATGGCTCAAAATCCACCTGACCATATTCGCAACAGCGAATAATGAGCCCTCCCGAAAGTCTAATGTCCACCTGACCAAAATCGCAACGGTGGGACAAAAGAGAAAAGAGTAATGAGGAATGCCTCCCAGGGACTCTGTCGGGCTCTCTCAACCAGAAAAGGGAGTTCAACATTCGCCTGACCAGATCGAAACAGCGAATGAGAATGGCTCAAAATCCAACTGACCATATTCGCAACAGCGAATAATGAGCCCTCCCGAAAGTCTAATGTCCACCTGACCAAAATCGCAACGGTGGGACAAAAGACAAAATCCAACATTCACCTGACCAGATCGAAACAGTGAATGAGGACAACTCAATGTTCGCTTGACCAGATCGAAACAGCGAGACAAAGGGGGAAAGAGAAAGGGGGTTCAACATTCGCCTGACCGTATTCGCAACGGCGAATGAGAACAGCTCAATATCCACTTGACCATATTCGCAACAGCGAATAAAGAGCTTCCCAAAGAGGTCTAATGCCTGCCTGACCACATTCGCAACAGCAGGGCAAAAGAGAGAAAAAAAATCCAACATCCACCTGACCATATTCGAAACGGTGAATGAGAAAAACTCAAGACTCACTTGACCATATTCGAAACAGTGAGTAAAGAGTAAAGAAAAGAAAGAGCCAACTGTCTGCCTGACCAGATCGAAACAGCAGAACAGAAGGAGAAAGAAAGAGGAACGAAGTGGCGAAAGAAGATCTCTTGAACAAAGAAATCCACCATAAATTGAATGAGAAATCTCTCCTACGGGTCTGTCCGTGGAGGAAGAATGACATGGAATAAAGATGAATACTCACATGCAAATCAAGGTAAAGCTAGTATGACATCAATATGAGAAATGACACAACAGAACAATCACATATAGAAAGATAGAAAGGGATGAACCCAACTGAGCAATGGAATCAAAACTTGAATGGAAGAGTGGTTCCCAAAACAAGTGAAGCACCAACAACTTGAATGGGATAGTGGCTCCCAAACAAGTGAACAAAACAAACTACTTGAATGGGAGAATGGCTCCCAAACAAGTGAACAAAACGAACAGCTACTTGAATGGGAGAGTGGCTCCCAAACAAGTGAAGCACCAACAACTTGAATGGGATAGTGGCTCCCAAACAAGTGAACAAAACAAACTACTTGAATGGGAGAATGACTCCCAAACAAGTGAACAAAACGAACAGCTATTTGAATGGGAGAGTGACTCCCAAACAAGTGAACAAAACCAACAGCTTGAATGGGAGAGTGGCTCCCAAACAAGTGAACACAACAACGACCTGAATGGGATAGTGGCTCCCAAGCAGGTGAACAGAACCATCAACTTGAATGGGAGAGTGGCTCCCAAGCAAGTGATCAAAGACTACAACTTGAATGGGAGAGTGGCTCCCAAACAAGTGAACAGAAACAACACCCTACATGGGATAGTGGCTCCCAAGAAGGTGGACAAAATCAATAGCTTGAATGGGAGAGTGGCTCCCAAGCAAGCAAACACAAAAACAACCTAAATGGGATAGTGGCTCCCAAATAGGCGAACAAAATCAACAACTTGCACGGGATAGTGATTCCCAAACAAGTAAGCAAAACAACCACTTGAATGGGATAGTGGCTCCCAAGCAAGTGATGACGGCATATATGATATCAAAAAGAATAAATGCACGCCAAATGGTTATTTCTAAGCAAAACAACAATAGCTCAAAACAACCAAGATTCCAAGAGAAAAGTGCAATCAAGGGAAGAATCACATCAGTCCATAAGAGTGATTTATAATCAAATGTTAGGGTCCGAAAATTTTCATACATGAATTTTTCAAAAGAGTAAGGTGAGTATTTAAATGTACTCAATAGTGGAGCCACTAAGAGAAGTCAAACACTCACCAATTAGTTGAGATAAATTTGATTCACATAATTTTTTTTTCAAAGAGGGGAAATTTTATCAAAGAGTAAGAGTATTATTTCTCAAAATAAAAATATTTACCTCTTGATTATTTTGGCTCAATCAAAATAACAAGTGGAACCAAATTTGAAATTCAGTAAGAGGTGGGTTGACTCCATCTAAACCCAAAAAGGTTAGGGATTTGAAATTTGCTAACCCAAGTCAAGCTCCCTACAAGCTAAACTGGGTTCTCTCCTTTAGATAAGCATTGTTTGAATTAAAATCTAATCCAAAATAATTTAAATTAGATAAAGAAATTGAATCTTCTTTGTCTTCTTGCATTAAGAATATTTTTATATCTAATAAAATATTAATGCATAATATGAATTCAAAGTCATCATTTTCAAACTCAAGTATCAAAAATATCAAAGGACACATGAGTTTTCTGAGATTTAGAGATTTCCAAGAAAGGCAAGCCATTTACACTTTCACTTTAGGCTCATTTTATGCCTGCTTTGTAAATTTTTGGCACTTTGTGCTTCTTTTCACTTTTGATACACTTTGTGTATCTTTAACTTTTGGCGCTTTGCGCATCTTTTCACTTTTGATGCACTTTGTGCATCTTTCATTTTTTTGGCGCTTTGCGCATCTTTTCATTTCTTATAATTGACTTTCTTTCTAAATCTCTAAAATAATGCATTCTCAGTTGTGAAATTATCTTCCAAACATAAGAGAAGAAAACTCACTCTCTTATGTAAGGAAGAATCATTCACAAAACAAACTCGACCCTATGATAAGAATGAACAACTTAATTAAGAAAATTTTGAATTAAATTCATAAGCATGCAAAAGATACCTATAAGATAGAAAATTGCAAGCTAATGGAGAAAATTTTCATTTCTAGATTTAATTTCATTTTGATATAGATTTGAGTTCAAAAATGAAATAATCCCACACAAGTAATGGGAGGGAGAGACATGCTCTTTTTTATGGATCATTAAAAGAATTTCTCTTTAAGTGTTTAAAGGAGTCATCCAACACTTACTTTATTTTTTAAATAAAAAAGTAAGTAAATTTTTATTAAGAAAGATAATTCGCTTACTCTCTAAAAGAAATTTCCTTCAAAGTTTTATCTTTTACCTTAAACTTCCAAATTTTCTCAAATTAAGTTTTCCTTTGAAAAATTCATATATGTCAAATTTAAGGATCCTTCCATGGAAAATAACATTTGGATTTTAATTTGGACTAATATGAATCAAGATCAAGTCTAAAGAAGCTCATATTAAGGACATAATCAAGATTAGAGTTTATGTCAAGCATATGTAATCAAGGATAGAATAAATATTCTTATTTGAAATGAGATGGATCAGGATTAAGCTTAAAAGAATTTCAATTAGAAATTGATAGATATGGAAATTTTGATTTGAATAAGATTAACTTGAAATAGATTGATCTGGATTTGAATTTGAGAATAAAAAACTCGGATCTCATAAACTCAAAATTTTAATTAAATCTTTATACATTAAAATGATCTAACCTTCATTAAAAATTAAGAGAAGATAGTGGAGTAGAAAATGGGAACTCAAACTAAGCACCAAACTAGAATTACCTACAAAAGTGAATAATACAACATCCAAAGATGGAGAGAGAAACCTGTCCCACCGTGGTCGCCAGAAATCTGTGGGTCTCCGAAAGGATTCTGCTCGTGTGGTTGAATGTAAAGAGTACGATCACATTATCCCGTAGGACAAAATGGTCGTAGACCTTTACACCCGGCACAAGCAGGCCGATGGAAGAGCAGATGGAGTTATAGATACGATTAGTCATGGAGGATAGCGGCTTTCACCTACCAACCTCGATGGATAATAATATCTATAGCCCAAAAGTTCACGAGATTTCCCCTATTCGATACCTCAGCATCGAATAGGGTTTATTTGATTGTGGGGATTGGTTTCCTACGGGCGCAAGCTCCCGTAGTTAATTACATCCTAGGCCTTGACCTAGAAAAACTCTCGATTAAGGATGATGTATTATTTACTTCTTGATTTGGTGCACAAAAAGAGTTCCTAAGTTCTATTCCAAAGAGTCTCTTCTATTTACCCTTAGTGATGATTAGATATTTTTGAATGGATAAAAATGTAATTAAAATTTTGAGTTTAGAAGATCAAAGACCAGATTACTATCCTAAGAGAAAAGACAGACTCAAAACACAGATGAAAGGAGACAAACTGAGGGGTGTACAAGCTGGACTTATGCTTGCCTGGAGTGAGCTGCCAGCTAACATCCTAAGCACAATCAATCGCCTTATATGTATACAAGATAGGAAGGCTCTATCCTAGGAAATCAAGGATTTGTAGTTTAAAAGATTTCAATCAGGGACTCTACAATATGCAAAAGGATGTACCTAGCGCCATGTATGATGCATGAAACAGATACGAAATATCCTTAAGTCTACTGATGTAATGCATGTATGTAAGTGAATACAATGTGAAGTAAGATGTGTAAAGACAAATGCATGCATGACATCCAGAGTACAGAAAAAAATAAATAAACACACCCTAAGGATACCCTCCAGGCAAGGTACCCGCACAGAAAAGCATTCAAACGGTGCCCACTGGCACAAATAGGTGGCCTACTCTACAGGCCTAAATGACCCTAATGGTCTCTAAGGCTCACAGAAAAAAAAAGAAAGAAAAAAGGGGGGGTATCGTACCCAAAACCAGAAGGACAAAAACCTAGCGATGCCCACTTCGTGTGGGAAAACAACGATGCCCAAGTGGCTCAAGTAGGTGGCCTACTCTACAGGCCTAAATGACCCTAATGTCTCTAGGGCTCACAGAAGGGGGGCAAGCTTTGACCTATAGGGCCAAAGCTTCGTCAGTGAACTAACCTAAGGCTGGCTACCTAAACATGCTAGAATACCTATTAACAAGTTGTGTGTGATGTGTAGTAGTTTCGATATATAATTAAAAAAATCTACTTTACAAATTGCAGAGATTATACCTGACTGTATGTGGCGCTGCCACTTAAAAGCTTATAAGTAAATTGCTCCGTTTAGCTCCCGATCATTAAGCTCCAATGTACCTCGCAAGAAAAGATAACAGAGAAATATATATATAAGCGTAGATGCCGTTCAGAAAAGAAATGCAGATAAATAACAAAGATATAACTAACAGGAAATTTAATAATTGCATTTATAGAACATGTATATGTAACAAGCATTGAATAACAAGAGAAAATGTAAGCCTGACCTAGAGCTAAAAGTCGTGTTCTAATCAGACATGTCTAAGGTATGTGTAGGCTATGTAATTTAGGGTATGTCCTATGTAGGATTATTAGTTCAAGTTATTTGCATTTGGTTTGTTAGAGGTCAAAAGGAAGATTTTTAATTTGAGTTTAAATATTAGTATTTTTAGGATTGATTTTAGAGATTTTACTTTTAGTAATTGATTGATTACCACCTTTGTTTCACACCGAGGCCGTGAGGTTTATTTCACCCTCCTTGGGGCTAACTTAATAGCCTCGTAGGCCTGGGTTACCCAGTGGCAACCAATTTTTGTTGAATTATTTTAGTTGGTTATAAATTAGAAAAGAAAGGTATATTATGTGATTTATTATCGATTGATGTTTGGTTCAAATCATTAACAATTAATTTTATAGTTTAGCACTCCATTGAATTCATTCGTGGCGTTGTGCCACCAGGCTCGAGGAACCAGGCCTCCTTAGGACACTTAGCCCCGCAGCCCGGAGTAGTCCATCCAATAAACTTCATCTTTGGAGTGATTGTTATATATTAAGGGGTTTGTTGACTGATTTTAAAAGATTGATTTAAGAGATTTTATTTTAGAATTTGATTGAATTATTCAATGGTTACAAATTAGAAAGAAAGATGAATTAGGCAGTTTATTATCAATTAAGAGGTTAGATAATTAAGTTTGCTATCAACTGGTTCGTGGCGTTGTGCCACCAGGCTCGAGGAACCAGGCCTCCTTAGGACACTTAGCCCCGCAGCCCGGAGTAGTCCATCCTAAAAACCAAGTTGATATAATTGTATTAAAAGGTTTGTTGATTTGTTTTAAAAGATTAGCTTAATGTTTGATTGAATTTTAGGTGAGTTAGTAAATTTGGATTTTAGAAGATTTTTAGCTTAATGAATTTTAGTTTAGATTTGTTGTCCTAACTCAATCTACATTTTTTTAAATTTTAAGTTCGTTATGAGTGGATTATTAGATTTGTTGGATCTAATTTGGGTTTTGTATTTTAGAGATTATAAAATATTAATTATGGTTCGAGTACAAATTAAGTGTTTTAGTGTATTTGTTAAACATTGAATTAAGATTAACTTTCATTGGTTGATTATTAGTGAGTTAAGGAATACTAGATCTAGGAAAATGTGTCACTAAATTTAAGTTTTAATGTCTATATCCTATAAGGAACATGCATCCTAAGTCTATGGTATCTAAGACTCGATCCTTAATTTTTGTCCTTAGTTGTCACTAGTGTTATAGGAAACGAAATAAGATGTTTTTCTAATCCTTCTAGACATTCATACATGTATTAATAGGTTTAGGGACCCATGAATGAAATAAGACCATAAGTAGGAAAGTAATATAAATGCGAGAAGTAAAGAACAAAAATGACAAAATGCCAAGAAGAAAGGAGTGAGAAAAACAAAGTGATAAAGGAATGTAGGCACTTTGTTATTGGACATGCTTCTTTGAAGCCAAGCATGTCTCTAAAGCTCCCCTCATTCCTATTCAATGTAGTATGAATAGGAGAGAAGACGCTCTGATGCCATTTTACTGTTCCCACATTCCAAACATAACACTTGATATATTTGACTCGACTCAAACAACTAAACCTGCCCTCTAAACAAAGCCCCAAACGACAAAGAGAAACAAATCCCCCAAAATAGACCTCTCCCTTAAAACCCAAAACATGATCTTACTACCCACTAATCCCAAAACTACTTAGAAAAACAAGTGCAATCAAGAATAAAGATAGCTTCCCTATGACATACTACCTCGTTCTAAAAAGACACCAATGGGTCTACCACACAAAGCTAATCATAAAGCTAGAAGACCCAAAATACCTCATGAAAAACCTCCAAATAAAATACTACACAAAATTCCACATAAAGCATCTATAAAAGTCTTTTGACACAAAACTCCACAGAAAAAGACCAATAATAGTGTGCCTCTATGACATTTGGAGTGGGGTAAAATTCATGAAAATCTTCTAACAAGAAGGCTTCATGAAGTTTTCCGTTATAAAATAATCACACATCTTTTTCAACACAAAATTTTTATGAAACTTTTCAACATAAAATAGCTCGTAAATCTTTCTAATCATAAAACAAACCATAGCTCTTTCAAACATAAAATACATCAAAACTATTCTCAACACAAAACAAATAATGTCTTTCAAATATGGAGCAAAGCCACTTGGATGGTCATTCATCTTTAAACGCGCAGATGAGAATAAAACTTTAAAGTATGAAATATATAAATATTTCAAATTCTAACTACCAAAAAACTTCTCACATAAAGCTCAAAGAAAGAAAGAAGGGTCAAAATTTAGAATAAGTACAAAGGTGTCTCAAAATCTATCAACTCTTTTGAGACTAAACATGTTTTGAACATCATAGATCTGATCACTTTGAATCTATGAAACACACGGTTGCTTCCAACAAATTTCCCAACTCCATTATTACATGTTGCTGAGATTCCAAAAGAAGCTTTTAATGCCAACTTGTAAGTCAACATTCATATCAAATATACCGTACTTTGTCAAAAATTTATAATTAACTCATGTCTCATGGCAACTCATCAAGTTTTCCCCAATAATTAAGGAATATCTTCTTCAAATCAACGAGTATGGATAAAGTCCAAGGGCCAACAAAATTTCACAAATTTAGAGAAATACCGATCATGTTGTAATCCATGTAGAACAAGGTCCAAAGAAACAGCCCATGGAATATGATGAACTTATTTAGATGCTCAACAGATTGAAATAAATTAATGATTTGCAAAATGTTTTTCCGAAAAAATTCATGAAATTTCATAATACATCGAAACGTCATAAAGTTCTCCAATCACAAAGCAGACTTTGAAACTCTCTAATACAAAAGATTTTCCAACATAGAACAAATCATAAATATTCTCAACATATAATAGACCAAAGCCCTTTTCCGGCATAAAGGAAACTTTAGAGTTCTTCCCACAAATTTTACCTCTCATGCTACACGTTATCAACAATTCTAAGAAAGGTTTTAGCTCAAATTCACAAACTTGTTTTGGTACAAAACATGTAACATTTTCCAAGATTTTGCAACCAACAATACATCTCAATGACAATATGAAGATGTTGAAACTTTATTTAAAATTCATGTTAAGAGAAAGAATACTAATAAAGAGGATCCACTAAATGAACCTATCATCCCTCCAATCATTAAAATAGAATTTTTTTGTTAACATATGAAATCACAGACCGACTTTGATAATCACGAAGAAAGTTTAGCAATGTAAAACATCCGGATAGTGAAAACGAGCCACAATAGCCCATAGGCTACATCTATTACTTTTTGCATACCAAATGAGAAAAATATGCTCATACCCGAAGCTTCAAGAAGAGAAACAACCTTTTTCAACTTTGAACAAATGTCCAGGGAAAAGAGAGAAAAGAAAATAAATAAATAAATAAACAAATAAAGTCAAATCGTGGGCTCAAGCTCTATGAATCACATTCTCAAGAAAGAAATTCCAACTGTAAAGACAAACAGCTGCGAGCAACCATTATTTCTAATACTGCAGCATTTCCTTTAGTAATAAACAAACACAACTTCTCATAATACCTCAATATCTACACATGGGATTTTAGATGAAGATAAATCCACACAATATGACAAAGCCGACCTCATTTTATAACATGATTATTCCAAACTTTTATAAAACTTAATCATAAAGAATGAATGTATTCGCTAGAAACAAAATGGTTAAGGATGTGATGACGTATACATCAAGAAAGTTTCATAAGGTTCTTGTCAGAACCAACTTTGCATTGAAATAACTTGCTACCCACAAAATCATCCATAAGGTTCTCATTTAAAACAAGAAGAAGAAGAATAATATAGAAGAAATAAGAATGAGAAGAAGTATAGAAGAAATAAGAATGAGAAGAAGCAGAAGGAGAAGAAAGGAAGGAGGGGAATATACCTGCTGTAGAGAAAAAAGTGGAAGCCTAGCTAGAGCAAACCGTGCACAAGCTTGTGCTTCCTTGGCTCGATCAGGTGGGAGAGGCGGAACAGAGGGCTCTAGTCCAGGCGCTGGGTCCAAGCTTGGAGCTAGGGAACGAAGGTTGAAGTGGGGAGTCGGGTATCTCACGAACCATAGGGAGTCAGGAGCAAGGGAGTTCCGTCCCCTTCGTATCTGGACCGAGAATCAGGGAGAGGGCTTCGGGTCTGGAGTTGAAGGTGTGCGAATGGGAAGGATCGGGGAGCTGCCGTCGGGTTCAGTCTTCCCTTGGCTCACGCGATAGAGGAAGAGGAAGCGGGAGGCTTCGGGTTGTGCGAATGCAGAGAGCGTCGGGAGAGAGGGAGAGCGGCATCAGTGATCGGGTGTGTGGGAGAGCAAGAGAGCTCCTGCCGCCTCTTCTTGTCTGGTCCGAACCGAGAGTCAGAGGGAGCGGGATGCTTTGGCCTCAATTAGGGCGCCAAGGGAGAGAGGGTAGATCAGAGCCGTCCGATCAAATTCTTGATCGGACCGTGGGATTAAAATTGGCTCAAGAAAAATCAATCAAGCTTTAATCAAAATTTAGATGGGCTTAATAAACTGAAATTAAGTTCAAATCGAAACCCAATGTGACTTGATTTGAGTTAATTCGAGTTCGACTCGACTCGACCCAAATCAACAAAACCAAACCTAAATTAATCCTGATTCGAATTAAATCGAGCCCGACGAGACTCGACCAATTCGATCAAATGCGCTCGAGGACAAATCAGGACAAAAACGAGGTCAACACCCCTAAACTCAGGCTTCCGTCCTCGATGTGTACGACGGACCAGTAGACCACCTAAGCACGCCTTTGGTGAGCGTGGTAGGAGGAAACCCGGTCCGACGCCTACGACGAGGCGGACAGCCGCCTCCCCTCTCGCTCTCTTACCTCGTCATGCGTGACGAGTTTGTGGTCTACCTATGCACGCTTTTCTTAGCGTAGTAGGAAGGGCAACTGGCGCGACACCTACGATAAGGTAAGCGAGCAACCTTTGCCCTTTTATCTCGACTAACGTGTCGGGTCGGCGGTCTACCTATGCACGCCTTTATTGAGCGTGGTAGGAGGAGCAACCGGCACGACACCTGTGTTGAGGTAAACGAGCGACCCGCCCTCTTATCTCGACTAACGTGTCGGGCCGGCGGTCTACCTATGCACGCCTTTATTGAGCGTGGTAGGAGGGGCAACCGGCACGACACCTGTGTTGAGGTAAACGAGCGACCCATGCCTTCCTGTCTCGACATGCGTGTCGGACCGGCAAACCACCTAAGCACGCCTTTAGTTAGCGTGGTAGGAGGGAAACCGGTTCGACGCACACGGTGAGGCTAGGTGAGCCTGGTGTACCCTTTTCTTTGCACGGCTAGAATAATTTATAAGTACCCCCGGGCGGGGGGAAAGCAACTGCCTTTCTTCTTGTAACAGGTACCGTCAAAGACCCCATGCACGCCTTTGTTGGCTGTGGTGGGAAGAAAAATCACGGCCGAGGTGTCCTCGAAAGAGGGCACCTACCATGCACGCCTTTATTGGCCGTGGTGGGAAGGCCCAGTTTTCTCGTAGTTTTCCCCTAAACGGGGGAGACGCCGGGAGGCTGCCGAAATTTCGGGTGAAATGTTACTACACTTGGACCTGTTTTGAACTCAAAAGAACAAAAGAGCTGGACCAAATGAGAAAGAGCAGTGAGCTTTGAACATGAACATGAACTGTGGACTTGTGGACCAGAACCAAAACTCAAAATGATTCCTAAAGGCCAAACTCAAATAAAATGAAATCAAATTTGAACCAAATTCAAGACAATTTTAATATTCAAATGAACCTGCAAAGATTCCAGAAGACTTCGAACAGTCATTTGAACATACACTCACACTCAAATTCAAATTTACTAAGTGTGGAGCACACTAAAATTTGAACAAGACCTGGACCGTAGGGGACTTGAATAAAATTGGTCATATACGGGGAAACTCAAACTATAAGACCTCGACCCGTATAAACAAAAAAAAAAAATGTGTAGTGGATTCTTACAACAGTCCCTACGAGATCGGGAGCATCATATCTGCAGGAATAACGAATGACTACAAAATATACGGGCGTCCCTCTTACATATGCTGTTGGAACCTCCTACGACAATCCCTATAACGCCTGTTGATTGAGATGGCGATGCGGGAGACCAATGATGGAGGATCCACCTTCCTACAAACAAATGCAACCCAACAATAACCACCTGAGATTGGTGAAAGGTGGTTTCAATACAAAAGCAAGGGTTCTCCTACGAATACTACTAGGAGGTCGTAACGGATACAACTGATCTCCAGCAAATGAAATCTTGTGGATAACAACAGTGTGTATATCGTATGTACAACGAACCACTGTGGACACAAGCACAAACATCGCCTACGACAACGGTGACCCAAATCTCCAAGTATGTCGGGTATAAGAGTGACTCGATGTACAAAAAGTACACTTCCTTTGCAGAATCAGAAAGGAAGTTTGAACAAATTAGAACCAAACTTCCTGGTGTTCCAAACTCTCTTCTTAGTTCTATACTCAAGAAGAAAACGGCTCTGGTACCCACGAATACCGGAAATAACAAGTCTGCCACACTGAAGATCCTAAAAGGAGTTCTCCCCAAATCAGCAGTCATTGACTCTAAAGTCCAGAAAGATCTCTCCCCGGTAATTGAGAAATGGGGGAGTCAATATCAAGACTAGAACGCCACCGGATCTGCAACACTGATACAAGCAGACAGAAGGCGTCCACAATCTACAACACTACGCCACCGGATCTGCAACCTCCGTATAAGCAGACAGAAGGCGTCTATTCCAATAAATACCCCTGCACGTGCACTATAAATTGTATACACATAGGTACACTAAAGGGGAAAATACAATCTCAACCCGCATGGGCCCCGGCGAGGGTGTTATTGGTACACACGTGACGTCTAGGGATGCTGCGCGGGTTATTAAATTTAAACCCGATCCTCCTTAGCAGGTAAAAGGAGTCGACAGGGTTTAATTACAAAACGCCCCCAAACACCCGCATGGGCCCCGGCGAGCGTGTTATAGAAATACACGTGACGTCTAGGGATGCTGCGCGGGTTATCAAATTTTGAACCCGATTTTCCTAAGCAGATAAAAAGAGTGGAAAGGGTTCAATTATAAAATGCTCCCAAACACCCGCATGGGCCCCGGCGAGCGTGTTATTGGTACACACGTAACGTCTAGGGATGCTGCGCGGGTTGACAAGTGAATTCAAGTTCGATCCCGATCCTTCTATACGGTTCAATAGAAGTCGACAGGGTTCGAACCAACAAACAATTATACGGTTGTGGCGACCGTTATATTTGTCTTAACACATTCATATTAGGCCTTCAATGCCTATAACAATGATAATTCACTATCAAGAGCATAAAGCCTACGAAACCCGATCCTTTGTCGAAAGCCCGACAGAGTTGACAGGGTTCAATCGACAAATTGAAATGACCCCAAAACACCCCGATGATGGCCGTGTTGAATGCAGATCTCAACCGGAGGGGTTCCCAAATATTTTTAATTGTCTCCTAAAAGTCCATTCCAAACACTTTCAAATTCCACCCAAATACTCAAAACTCCACAAAACCCCAAATCCTAAATTCCAAAAATATTTAAAAATGAAATCAATCCATTAATCACTTAAAGCAAAATCCATTCACCCTCCACAACAGTCTGCCGGGGTGGACAAATTCAAAATTACTCTAGCTCACAAAGAGCCAAATGCCTAGTCGAAAATATCACTAGGATCCATTCTCAAAACAATCTCCTGCCAGTACGTGGTACGTGTCCTCTAACCGGCGGTAGCCGTCAAATGGCACCGCAGGATTTACGACTCTGACCGAGTGGTTTTGCCGCCAAATGGCACCACGATTACCGGTTAGGGAGCCAATACGCTCCTTATTGGTATCAAATCCTTGAGATATGAATCAATGGATATGATTGATAGGGCACAAAGCCCTTTCAGCTAGGTGGATTCAAATTTGTCCCCTAGACAAACATTCAACCCCGGTCTACAAGGTCCCCTTGGACGAAGACCCATGGCTGCCGACAAGGATCCTTCTATCAGACTACCTCCTCTGATAAGTAGACTGGGACCACGATGGCCCGGGACGACGGAACCATGGGATCTTGATCGGGTCCATCATCCATTCCCCCACCATCCGCTTTAGTGCTAGGGTGCAATTTCTATTTTAAATATCAAACATTTCAAATATCCAAACTCCCAATCCTCAATACCTAAATTCATACTGCTACTATATGTCAGATAACACGTATCTCTATACGTATCTGATCGACGACTAGCCTTAATCGAAAGTTCTCTCTCGTGATCGGGAGGGGTAATTAACTATAGGGGCTTGCGCCTATAGGAATCCAGAACTCAGATCATAAAGTCCTCGCAAATGAGGGCGAAATCTCTGGGTAGTGTCTTATCTACAAACCCATCTGCCTTCCAAAATTTACCTCGGAACTTAGTTCGTTAAAACTTCCTCGCCGAATAAGTTTTCGGAGCCCACAAGGAGATTCCTTGGACATTGGGTGTTCAAGGAGGAGTATTCATTTGCTTAATTAATGCCTAAGCAAATGAAGAAGACTAAGATTTGAATCCTATGTCCAAAAGAGTATTCATTGATTTGGTGTTCCAATGAATAAATGGTTTGATAGATTTCCTACAACTTAAGGGTTGAAGGAAGAAAATGTAACTTTTAGAAAGTTACAAAATTCATAGAAGACCTTTGAATATTTGTTATTCAAAGAGGGGTGATCATTCACTTAACTTTGGGTTAAGTGAATGGGGAAGAAAGGATAGGATTTAGGTCCTAAGCCTAAGCGGGATGTTCAATTGTTAAACTTAGGTTCAAACAATTGAGAGGAAGAACTTAGAGTTTGGTTCTAAGTTCAACAACCCCATGTGATAGTAAGTAGAAGTTTAGGAAAATCTTCAAACTATTAGACATGGAGGGAGAAGTGGCATTTGTTTGTTAATTTTGCACTTTAACAAACAAAGAAGAGGAAATAACTTAGGATTGATCCTAGAGTTAAAGGATTCATGCAATGATACGCTTGAAGGCTTGAGGAGCCTTAAAAATATCTTGTGTGAGAAAGATATGTTGGTTTCTTATGTTCCAACAAAAGAGAGAAACTTAAAGTTTCACCTCTAAGCTCAAGAGTTTAAGACATGATGTGGTTTAGGATCTAGAGAAATCCATAACATCACAAATGATGAAAATGGGTGAAAGCTCTTAAGATAGACTAGGAGACATGCAATGAGGTATTTGAAGCTTTGAAAATGCTTCAAACGTCATGCATAAAAGGAGAGGAAAATTGTTTGTTGATCTTGTTTCAACAAACAAGAGGTGAATAACTTAGAATTTGTTTCTAGGATTTGACCACCATGTAATGATGTTTGATTGGAGTCTTTAGAGACTCCAAATTATCATACATGAGGGAGATGAGTGTTCATTTGTCAATTTTATGATTTAACAAATGAAGGGAAAAAGAAGATTGGTTGGTTTTATGTTCCAACACAAGGGTTGATAGTTTAGAGTTTGGTTCCAAACTACAAAGATTCATGTGTAGGAGGAGCATTTAGAGCCTTGGATAGTCTCTAAATACAACACATGAATGAATTGTTTGTTGATTAGGTGCTTCAACAAACTAGGTGGAAGAACTTAGAAATTGGTTCCAAGTTATAAGATTTTCATATAATGATATGTTGGAATTTTAGAGAATTCCAAATCATCATTTATGAAGGGAGAAACGTTTATTTGCTAACTTTGTGTTGTTAGCAAATGGAAAAGGGAGAGAGGCTTAGGATTTGTTTTCCTAAAACCTTGATTCATGCACTATAATAATTGGGACTTAGAGGACACCCCAACTATTAAGCATTAAGGACATGTACATAAGGAAGGGAACCTCCTACTCTCCTACAAATGTTTTGGATTTACTTAAAAGAGAGAAGGCAAACTTCCTAATGCACTGGAAGGTTTTCCCAAATCAAATTTGATATGATTTTGGGGACTTGAAAGTTTCTAGGAGAAACCTAAAGATCTAATTTGGCAAGATCTAAGAGAGACCTAAGAGTAGGCATGGGATGGTTTATAGCTCCTAGGTTAGAGCTAGGATTCATACAATCCAACATTTGGAGCCTTGAGGATGCTCCAAATATCATGTATGAATGGGAAAAACATAGGGGAGAGAGTTCCCCAAAGTTTTGAATGAACATTTTGGATTCATTGGAGGGGAAGATCGATTTCCTAGGAGGTTTGGAAGACAGCCTATAACACTATAAAAGCTTTACAAGAAAGTGGTTTCCCCTAAATCGTAGCTAATATGATTTGGAAAATTGAGAGATTGTATTTGGCCATATCATCTTGCAAATTAAGAAAAATGAGCTTAAATAACCCCTTAATATGATGGAGCATTGATCATGGGCTTTTGAGGTCCATGCAATGCTCCAAATCAATCTCACCAACACTTAGGATTAAGTAAGCACATTTATGAAAATTTGCAAGTTAATATATTCACTAATTTAAGCAAGGAATAAATAACATATGGCTTAAATCATGATTTAGTAGGGAAACATGTATCTTAAAGCCTTTAAGGGATCAAATCACTTTTGGCATGATTTGACCCATTAAAAACATTAAAATGAGTTTCCGAACTTTGGAATATTTGCGTAACAAAAATGATTAGCCATCAACTTTTCTATCACAAACCATACAACGCATCCAAAGGCGAGTTTGATCAAAAACACTTGCTCTAGGATTTTCGTAGTGAATCTTTGAGGCTCACACTATATCCTACAACAAGTCATCACAAATATTTTGGATATGTTGCAAAGCTTATGACAACCCTACAAGCCCCACAAAATTCCTAAATCATATGTCTATTTCGCGCATGACACTAATGTTGTATAAGTATACATTTATAAAATGAAGTTTGAATGGATATGCAATCTACGCGTTCAATTTGGCTAGGAAAAGTAACACAACCTAGGATTGAATGTGGGTGAAGGCTATGTCATACGATATGAGTGCAAAATCATTCATTTGAGGGGGGTTGGACACCAATCCAACACCTCTATGCGCATTAGAATCCTCTTGGGGTTCTCACATGAGAATCCATAAATGAAAATTTCCAAGTTTTCATCGATTTACGAAGAGGACAGCCGATGGAGGGTTTTTTGGGGACCAAAAATTAAAGTTTCTAAGGACCTAAAGCTTTGGATCGTCAACCACATTGCATTGGCTAGGGAGCCTTAAGGTTTTGCCTAAGCTTCAAAGGTATACCTTCCCCAGTTTGTCCTAGCGCTCCGATTTTTGTCCAAGCTGCTGTCCAAACTCCGCTCCAAGCTCCAAAGTCGCTCCAAGCTCCGATTCAAGCTCCAAAGTCGCTGTCCAAGCCGCTCCGGAACTCGTCGCTGCTGTCCAAAGCGATTTGAAGGCCCCAAACTGCTGTTTGGAGGGTTTTGAAGCTTTCCTTTGCTGTTTGGAAGCTTCAAACAGCTCCCAACTTGTCTCGAAGTCGTCGGAGTTGAGGGAGAAGGGAGTAAAAGCCTCTGCAGCAAATGCAAAGCCTTTGAGACTGAGCCGAAGTAGTCAGGTCGCACAGGTCCGGCGAAGGAAAGAGCCGGAGCTCCTAACAGGTCTGGCCGAGACCCTGGATCGGCTCGGACGAAGCCGTCGCACGCGAGAGGGAGGCCGGACGGGGCTTCCGAACGCAGGGAGTGCGAACAGGGCGAATGCTACGTGAACCGGGGCTTCGGCGTGGACTGCGGTTCCGCCTGGTGGAGTCGCACGAAGGAGAAGAACCGGCTTGTGGAGTCGCACGCTACGGGGAGCTCTCCGCCTTTCCTCACTCGCTCTCTCTGTGTGTCGGGACGGGAGCGGGAAAACAACAGGGGAGCCGAATGAGGCTCCCCACTCATTTCGTTTTCTTAGGGACGCAAGAGCCGAGCGGATAGCCGCCCGTTCCGTCCCATCTCCCTGCCTTACTGCGAGAAACGAAGAACAAATCCACTTGAGTAGATTTGCTGCTCAATTAATTTGAAATTGAGTGGGATTTGTGATCCAATCTCAGCCCTAGATCAAGAAATTTGATTTTGGAAATCAAATCAGCTTATGATCTCATTAGTTAGGGCTGAAATTGAGTTCGAATCGAACCCGACTTGGATCGATTTGGGTCGATTGGGTCCGAACGAGTTAATTTTGTGAAATTGAACTCGAATCGGCGCTGAAATGTGTCGAATTGTGTCGAATTGTGCTCGACGGGGTTTGATTTATTTTGATCTGATTTAAATTAAATTAAATTTGATTTAATTTAATTAAATCGGGGTTCGAGTTGTGCCAAATTCATGTCTTGACGACCTTCGATCGAATCGATCGAGCACGATCGAGCCCAATCGGACTCGATGCGAAAAAGTACGCCAACAGGATGTTTGAACAAATTAGAACTAAACTTCGTGGTGTTACAAAGTCTCTTCTTAGTCCTATACTTAAGAAGAAAACAATGCTTCCATCCACAAGTGTCGAAAATAACAAGTTTATTACACTAAAGATCCTAAAAGGAGTTCTTTCCAAAGTAGTGGTCATTGATTTCAAAGTCAAGAAGGACCCTCCCGGTGAATGAGAAAAGGGAGTTTTACATCAGAACAATGAGGTATCTCATTACAATCAGGTGATAACGCTACAATTCATCTGTATGCAAAAGCAGGAGATTCGTTAGTGCATTATAATTCAATTGCAAAAAGTAATAAATAGTGCATGACAGTCTACATGTATAAAGCAGCGAACAATTCAATTCAAAAGCTGGTATGTATCGCCATCGGATCCGCAACATTCATGCAAGCGGACATAAGACGTTTACAAATATTCCAAGAATGCCCCTACACATGCACCGTAGTTTGTATATACATAGGTACACAAAAGGGGTAATTATAATTAAACACCTGTATGGGCCCCGACGAGCGTGTTATTGGTACACACGTGACGTCTAGAGATGCTGTGCGGGTCAAGAAGTAATTCAAAATCGAACCCGATCTTATGTGGATCAATAGAAGTTGACAGGGTTCAAACCATCAAACGAATATACGGTCGTGGCGAACGGAGTATTTGTTTTAATAAATTTATATTAGGCCTTCAAGGCCTATAATCAAGAGAATTTACTAATAAAGGGCATTAAGCCTACGAAACCCGATTCTCCTAAGCATGTAAATAAGAGTAGATAGGGTTTGAACCATCAGATAAATATGCGATCACGAAGTCGATTGGAATATTTATTTTATACATTCATATTAGGCATTTAAGGTCTATAACAAAAGAAATTCATTCACAAAATCATAAAGCTTATGAAAACCCAATCCTCGATCAACTGTTTGGCCGAGTCGACAAGGTTTAAACAACAAATGGAAATAACCTCAAACACACCGATGATGGCCGTGTTGAACGAGAATCTCAACCGGAGGGGTCCATTCCAAATAATTCAAATGCCCATCAAAATCCAAAACTCCACGAGTTCTGAAATCTAAAAATCATCAAAATTCCAAATTCAAAATATTTAAAATTAAAAAATCAACCATCCAACCATTTAAAGAAAAATTCATCCATCGTCCACAATTGTTTGCCGAGGTGGACAAATTCAAATATAACTTTAACTCACATAGAGCTAATGCCTAGTCGAAAATATCACTAGGATCCATTCTCAAACAATCTTCTACCAAAAAGGACGTGTTACGTGTCATATGGCCGGCGATTTTGCCGCCAAATGGCACCGCAGGATAAACGGTGACCCGGGGCCCTCTGAACCGAGTGGTTTTGCCGCCAAATGGCACCACAAAATACTAGTTATGGCCAGAACCAATACGCTCCTTAGTGGCATCAAATCCTTGAGATATGAATTAATATGATATGATCGACAGGGCACAAAGCCCTCTGTTAGCTATGGTGGATTCAAATTTGTCACCTTAGGAAAATATTTACCCCAGGTCTACAAGGTCCCCTTGGATGAAGCAACTCATGGCTGCCGACAAGGATCCTTCTGTCAGGTTGGGTTGACTACCGCCTCTGACTAAGTAGACTAGGAACCACGAAGGCCTGAGATGATGGAACTATGGGATCTTGATCGGGTCTATCATCCATTCCCCCACCACCCACTTTAAGTGCAAGATGATGAAATTTCCAATTTTAAATATCCCAATCCAAATCTTCAAATTTCCAAGTCCAAACCCATGTTGCTACTATATGCCGAATAACTCGTATATAATTAACGACTAGCCTTAATCGAAAGTTCTCTCTCGTTATTGGGAGGGGTAATTAACTATAGGGGCTTGCGCCTATAGGAAACCAGAACTCAGATCATAAAGTCCTCGCAAATTGAGGGAGAAATCTTTGGGCAGTGTCTTATCTGCAGACCCATCTGCCTTTCCAAAATTTGCCCCGGAACTTATTCTATTAAAACTCCCTCGCTAAAGAAAAAACAAACAATGCGGGCGGAGGCCGGGGCCGAATTTTCGGAGCCCACAGAAGGATAGACTAAGAGGTGTTAGATAGGGAAAACATTGAAAAAGTTCAATGGGAGATTGTTTTACCTGTTATTTTGGAATGAGTTCGTTGAAATTTCAATGGATTGATTTATACCAATAAGTGTTTTGTGAAGTTTGAGTCAGAGTTTTCCTCAAAAGTACGAGGAAAGGTCATTGAATTATGCCAGCAAGGTTACCTAGCAAAGCTGGAGAAACCGAGTTTCCTCATCTAAAACTATTTGTGAGAACAAATTGGAGCAAAAATGGAATACATGATGAAAGGAACAAAAAAAAAAAAAAAAAAAGAAGGTCAAATGCAACCAAGTCCAAGATAAGCTAGAATCTTGCTAGCTGTAGTGAAAAATTTCATTTTAGCTGTAGCCCATACAAGACTGCTAACAGATTACATTAGGAATCAATAGAATTGCATTTATTTACTACACTACAGTTACTTGGTTGCTTCATGAAGTCCTCTAAAATAAACTGTTTTCTATAATTTGTTTCGATCTTAATCGTGTTATAATTTAACATTTGTATTTCTATGTTAGGAATTCTTTTACTTCCCTATATTACTTTTAAACAAATATGTCCTTAATCCAAGTGATAATATTAGAAATCCTATGCTTCTTTTATAGGCTTTTGAGGAGGAACCTGTACTTAGTGCCTTTCAATTGTTGAGGAAAAGAAGAATTGGTGGACTCCCAATTGTTGATGAAAGTGGATATAAAGTGGTTGGCAATATAAGCATAAGAGATGTACAGTACCTTCTAACAGCTCCAGAAATATACAAAAACCTCAGGTATGTGAAAGAGAAGTCTTATTTCTTTTCTGCATAACATTGAAGTCACAGGCCCAATTTGGACCATATAAAATTTTGTGAAGAGCTTGTGCTTCAGATGATTTCACTCTCTACAGGTCCATCACAGCTAAGAACTTCCTTGCTGCAGTTAGAAATTACTTACTGGAGCGTCAAGAGGCCTCACCCCTACTGCACAGTGTTATCACGTGCACAAGAACTGACATGCTCGAAGACATCATATTGAAGTTGGATTCTGAGAGGATACACCGAATATATGTCGTTAACGAGGAGGGAAATTTGGAAGGTGTTATTACATTAAGAGACATCATCTCCAAACTCGTCCATGAGCCACATGGTTACTTCGGAAATTTCTTCGATGGAGTCGTTCCACTCCCCGCAAACAGCCGGGTTTGAACTGAAGTAACTTTGGCTCTCTGCTTGTTCTATCCATGGGGCGGTTGTAATCTGCTAATAAGCCTTTTTTAGCTGCTGTGGCTGTTTACATCCTTTTTCTCACGTCCGTGGTTTGTAAATTCCTGTATTTTTCATCTTGCTTAACCTCCTGGCCATCCAGCGTTTTCTTCTTCGAGTAAGTACCGACTTCTTCTAGGAAAGAATTGTATTTCTTTTGGTTCACTGCAGTTTTGCAGCAACGAAAATCGATATGTAATGTGTTTTGTGATATAAACCTTGCATGCTACGACTTTAGTTGTTGTTATCCTGGTAGAATTTGATTAAAAAAGGAACAACTTTAGTATCTTCCTTACTCCCTCTTACTTCTCTAGTCAAGTGATTTATGGCTCTTCCACTCTGGCTCAAAGTGTTGCATCTCATTTTGAACCATTCAGTCAACCTGAAGTGTAACAGGTAAGGAGAATTTGAATTGATATATCTCTTACTAAGCCATCTTTAATCACTCATATCAGAATCAATTTAGTAAAAAATGATCTATTCAGAATATTCTAACATAATGTATTTACACAATTCATATTTGAAAGTATATTCATAATTCATCAAATAAAATGCATAATTTATTAAATTTGTCAAATGAAATTTACATATCAAAAAGCTTGACTATACAGCTTCCTACTTTGAGTTATAAGTTTTTGTATAATTACAGCTTAACTTTTAAAAGTTAGAGTGCAGCTCTCTTATTCAATGTTGGATCCAATTTTTTTACCTCCCCTCTTCGCAAGCCAGTCGACAGAGCCAAAGTCCCTCCGCCTTCTTCCTCTCCAGCTTCTTCTTCTCCTTCCACGACTCAAACCTCCAACAAACACTAAAGCCTCTTCTTCCTTCCTCAAGCCGAAAACCCCTCCAATCTCTCCGACGCCCTAGGTCTTTCACTTCCTATACCCATACATGCAGATTGTCGTCCTCCACCAAAGCTGAACTCCATCTCGTCATGACTCCAAGTCAAGCCCTTCGATCTACCTCAAGCTTCCACCTTAGCTTCCTCCAACCCAACGGCCTCCAACCATCATTCCTCAAGCCGACCGACCCGTCTCTTCCTTACCTATTCGATCCATTCTCCTGTAGTCGAATCCAAGAGTGGGTAATCCCTCTCTTTTTGTATATGTATTTTGTTATATTATTAGTGTTAATTGATATTAATATTAATATTTGTGTTAATACTATATTACTATTACAATACTACTATTGCTATCATTTTTAAATATATTATTGATGTTATTTAATAGTAATAATATAATAGTAGTATAAGAATAAATTAGTATTAATAGTAATATTAATAAAAATATTATTATTAACTTATGCCAAAAAAAGGGAGGAAAATTTTTTTACAAAAAAGGAGGAAAAAGAAAATTTCTAGAATAAAAGAGAGGAGAAATAGAAAAAAAAGAGTTATTTTGTCTCGACATACGAGCCTCAACACCGTCATTAACGTCACCATTTGTAGGCATAGTTTTCAAACTTAAACCTCACACTCGATGCTTGTGGCGAGTCGGAGGACCTCCCTACGCGCTCAATTGGCACGGTGGAGGGAAACTAGTGTGGTGCTTGTGATCAGGCGGGTAAGCCTCGAAGAACTTATGTAGTGTGACAAGGACCAAAATTAAGTACCCTTAGCCTTCGTGTAGCGTAGCAAGGGAAATAAAATTGTGTTATTTCAAAATAGGTACCTCGAAGACCCTTAAGCGCTTACGTAGCATTGAGATTGAAGAAAATGCAACCGCAGTATCATTCAACACCTACCTAAAGCGCTCACGCAGCGTGGAGGGGAAGGTTATGTCTCTTGGATTTCCCATAAACGGGGTAGACGCTTGGAGGCTATCGAAATTCAGAGTAAATGGAGGGGACTTGAACTCTCTAATTAAACGATAGTGGACCTAAAACTGAATGATCTTTGACTCAAATGAACAATAAGGAGACTTTACATTCAACTAATGATGACAAATTAAAATGAAATTGAGCTTGGACCAAATGATAGTGAAGTGGACATATAGACTGGACCGCAGAAGACTTGGACTTGAATATGATGTGAACTACAATGAACATGAACCTAACATGAGCTTGAACATTATTAAGATGAATGATCAATAAGGAACTTGATTTGAGTAATAACACAAAAATTTTGAAGGAGGTTAAGGAAATATCACTTCAACTTGAATGCAATGTTAATTAAGAAAATTTTGATTCATTCAAATCTCATGCAAGCAAGTAAAGACTCATGTTGTATGAAATCCCTAACATCTCACTCATGAAAAATGAAGTTAAGATGATTTGTAAGCAGGTACATCAATCCCTTGTGAACTATTGAGACTGATGGATTCAATGAGACACCAATAAACATGAGTAAGAGAGTTGTGCTGATTATATCTCACATACGAATGATGAAAGGTGAAGAGACAGAAGAATACAACTTGATTGACAACATTGATTCGAAGTCTTCTTCAATGAATATAATTGTAACATGTAAGGTGAAACACCACGATCATGAATAATGACCAATATGAAGTGAACAAATGATGCAAATAGGGGATGTTGATTGCCAGTGATGCTACAAGGCTCTTAACTCATCTATGAGCTAGATTCAAGGCACTTATTCTTTCCAACCCAAATACAGCATAGGGAACACAGTTTAAGACCCAAATAATAAATAACATGCAAGTACCAAATGATGAGGCCAAGCCATCCAAATAAACATTAGACAATTGACAGGGGATTTGTGCTAGAATCTCAACGCATATGATTTGTTCATAAGCAAGTGAATAATAGGGAAGCAACATCATTATAACATAGAGAATGGCCCATAATGTATACAATAGATTTCTTACAAATGGGGAATGTTCAATAAGTATAATAATATCCTTGGGATCGATCCAAGCTTACAAACAAATGAACACACAACTTGCATTCGGAGGATCATACACTCGCGACACATGTGAGGTCCTGTAAACTATTGAAGGAGGTCTACCATGCATGTAACATCTAGCTTACAATTGGAAAAATGAATTTGTGGAGGCTACAAGGAATTTGTAAGGAATATCACAATGTCCCTCCAATCAATGATGGGTCGTTCGTAGGTAAATGTAGTAGCTCTTTATGAACATTGGAAGGCTACATGTAATGAGTACGAAGGGAATATAATGACTACACTAATGTTGTACGAACAATATCAAAATAAAGACAAATTTGTACATCCCTTATAGTAGACTATCATGCAATGTCCAGCAAATATACCAATTCATCGCAAGCAAGAACAAGTGGTATATAACAAATGCAAGTATTCAGGGACCTCTTACGACATACCCGTTGTACATACTAAATGCTACATGCGAGCAAAATACTAGATGATTACAATGAACATAAATGCCTGCAAGCTGTCTTAAACGTAGGAAGAAATGCAACAAAAGAGCTCAATATGCAATGAACTAATGATGAAAGTGTATTCAAAAATTCAAAAATGAATGTAGTCTTCATGCTATCAATGACGAGTAAATACACCAATCCACCTACAAATCATGTGGGTTATTGCAAATGCATGTGGTAATGTGTATGGTGAATACATGCCTCCACAAACACATGTAAGAAGGATGCAATAAATGCAAAAAGAGGCTTAATGCATCCAATGGTTCGTGTGACTTGCACATAAATACATTAACTTCTCACAAGCACTAAAATCCAAGGTACAAAGCATGCAAAAATCTACTTATGAAGGGCATTGGAAGATTTGCATTCAGTTCAATTTGCTTGCAGATGATGGTGAAAAGAATAAAGGAGAAGATGACAGCAAGTGTTGCAAGTTGCCTATGCACAAAAGTAACAAGTCTGGGAATAATGCAAGCATTGATTTACAAGCCATTACAATATAAATGTTGTGTGAATAACAGTCTGCATTCGAGTTGATGAACTTAAAAGTTTGTTAGGGATGTTAGGCCCTATGAACTGGTCCCAAGGCTATTTTAAGAGAGGTGAATCGGTAACAAACAAACACAATCTAAAAACCAAGATCAAGAATCACCACAATGAAAACCAAAGTGCGAAAATTAAATGCGAAAATAATAAGGAAAGAACACACTAGATTTATAGTGGTTCGGTCAAACCTTGACCTACATCCACTCCCTGGAGGCGCCCTCCGAGTATTGCACTAAACTTAGTGTCTTACCTTTAGCCCCCACAACTAGGCGGAGAAGCCCTTACAAAATCATTTCCATCTTCCCCAGTGCGGCGGAGTACCCAGGTCCTTTAACACCAAAGAGATCTTCTTCTTTAGTGAACTTCCCTCAAGACAAGCCTTAAATCCGACTATACTAAGGTTTGAGCTCGCCGGAGCAACCATGTGGAACCCCCTCCACACTCCTTTGAAACACCCTCCAAGGATCTTCTCCCTCTCTCAAACTCCATCATTTTCTCACTCCCTTTCAAACTCTCTATTCAAGTTTTCCCCAAAAGAATAAAGCTACAATGGCTGCCAAAGACACTTATAAACTGCCTTGTCATAGCTTAAATAGAAGAGCTCAAAACGAGCTCATTAATTGCAACTTGCCGATATTATCGTCCAAGACGATACTAATATCGTCATGTACGATCAGTGCAAAATAAGCCTAATCAGCCGGGACAATCTGAGACGATCAGAAAAAATTTGTTCATATCGTCCAGCATATCGTCCAACATATCGTCCCAGACGATTCGGCAATCGTCCAGGCCGATTTGATCGTGTAATCAAGTCTTAATTTCTTTCCTTAAATACCAAATTAATTTAGACAAAATTGTGCTGGATTGTCCAGGACGATGCCCTGGACGATGCTCTGGACGATGTCCAAAAATAAGTAATTCCTAAAATCTGGTGGCTAATTCTTTCTATTTTGAGCCTATCATCCTGACCGATACAAAATTGTTTAGGATAATGTTTTTCATGACGGTTGCCTTAATGAGGATGCCCTAATTAGGGTTTCTGTTTTTGAACCGATCGTCCAGGCCGATATAAATATCGTTCCGGACAATGTTACCAAAAACAGTAAACTCTAGGGAATAGTCAGAAATCTTCCAAGGTGTCTGTGTGCAAAGTTCCATAGCATCAGGAGCCACACTAATTAAAATAGACTCAAGAAAGGAAAAAGGGTACAAATTAACTCAGACCCAGTCTACCCAATCTTTAGCTGGTTCCAAATTACAGTCTGATCTTGTAGACCTGAAATGTCAGTAGATAAGGCAGTCGTAGAGAAATAAGAGTGTTTGCTATCTTCAAAATCATAAATCATGAAAATAGATCCATAACAATCTTCCCCTTTTTGATGATGGCAAACATTACCATTTGAATTTGTAAAAAAGAAAATAATTTTCTCCTAATCTCCCCCTCACTAGAATAAAACTTTAAAATTAGGGGAGAAAATTTTTTTTTTTTGTTTTTAATTTTTTGAAAGAAAAAAGATACAAATTTAACAGTATGTTTCCCCCCTTTGACATTATCAAAAAGAGAAGGGGCACAAACAAAAAAAAATGATTAAAAGACAAAAAATGATCCCTGAACTAGTGAACAAATTAAATATTCTTAAAATGAGAAGTTTACCTCTTAGTTTTCATCAAAAACTTAATAGAATTGTATTGACAACGCATAACCCAGAGAAGGTTAGAAATTCAGAATTTGATAATCTAAACTCTAGTTCTTTTAAAGGCTAAAAAACTTTTTAATTCAATATCTAAATCATGTAATAAATTAGATAGAGAAACAGTCATTTTTCAAAACTCATTCCATAAAATATATCTAATAGAAGATTAATGCACGAATTGTTGAATCAGGAACTAGGATTTTCAAACTCAAGTATCGAAAGTATAGAGGGTTTTCTTAAGCTTTAAGAAGTACATGAATGGTAAGCATTAAATTTTGTGTGCTCATTTTATGCCTCTTGACAATTGGTTGGCGCATTGCGCATCTTTTATTTTTTGATACACTTTGTGTATTTCTTTTTTCGTTTCAATTTGGCTTTTTTGCGCATATTTTATTTTTGGCATCTTTGGCCAATTTTTTTGAATATGCTACCTTTTTGAAATCTTAAAAATAAAAAGTAAATCCATCTTATTGACAAAATGAATTTCTTGATTAAGAAAATTATGAGGTAGATTCAACAACTTGCAAAAGATTTCTATGCGATAAATAAAATGTAGGAAGATAAAAAATTTTAAATTCAAAGACTAATTTAAAATATGAAAAAGATTTTAAATCAAAAGTAGAATAACCTCCTTTAGGAAATAGAGATTGAGTGTTAAAAACATGAGTTTTCTTCATTTGATTATTTTAGAGAAGTCAAACACAATTTTCATAAGAATTAAAAAAAACAGGAGGTAGATTTTTCATTTTTAGAAAGGTGAACGTGTGTGTTGATCAGAGGAAACACATAAAAGGAAAAATTAAAGGAAAAAATTAAAAAATCTAACAAAATAGGAAAGAAAAAAATCACTAAATAAAAAAAGAACAAACAAATCATGCAAACATAAAAAGTACACACAAAACAGTTGAAACATTATGGTGCTCCTGATTAGATGATTTAGAAGCAAGATATGCCGAAGAAATTTTTTGTCTTTCATTATTTCCCTAGTTCATAATTTGCTTTGTTTTATCCTTTTCTTTTGTAGGAAGAATTCTCAAATTAGAGCATTGATTTTTCATATGTCCATTCTTTCTACATCCAAAGAAAATAATGTTAGAAGATATATTAACATTCTTATCATTTTTACATTTATTCCACTTTTGTTGATGCTTGTGTTTTGGTGAGCTTTTTAATTTGCTTTACCAGTTATTGCTTTCGTCACCAATTAAGCTACATCTTTCCGTATCTTCAGCTTTTAGCACTATCATTTCACCTGCATCTAAAAGTCTTTGACCCAAACTTTGCTCGTAGGTAATGAGTGAGCCAATCAAATTATCAATAGAATATTCATTCAATTCTTTTGATTCACAAATAGTAACAACTTTAGCATCAAACTTATCCAGTAGACAACGAAGAATTTTATTAACTTTTTCAAAGTTTGAAAGTTTTTTTCCTAAAGCATGCAATGATGTCACAATTTGAATAAACCTAATATACATGTCTAAGATGGTCTCATAAGGTTTCATTGAAATAGTTCATAATCATGCATTAAAATATTCAACTTGAATTGCTTGATTTCACTAGTGCCTTTGTATATGGTGTGTAGTTTATCCCAAATTTCCTTACTAGTAGTGCACGTGAATATTAATATAAAATCTTCAGAATTTAAAGCACAGAAAAAACAAATTAAAGATTTTGAATTCAATTGAGCATTGATTTATTCTTCCCTAGTTCATTGATTAAAATGAATATTAGTTTTAACTCTATCTATAACATGTGACGGTAATGAATAACCAGTTAAAATCATATGACACATATAAAAATCAATTGATTGGAAGAAAGTAGACATACGAATTTTCCAAAAATTAAAAGTAATATTTTTAAATAAAAGTGGTATGGTGATTGAATAACCTTCCGTAATATTACTAATACCAAAATTAGTCATGGATTAAAATTCAAAAAGTTTTCAAACTTAATTTTATGAATCTCGCTTTGATACCACTTGAAAGTTCATTAGGGATGTTAAGCCCTTAAGAACTAGCCCGAGGCTAACCGAGAGGGGGGGGGGGGGGGGTGAATTGGTATTTTAAAAAATTCTTTAAACCAAAGCACAACCACAAACCAAAATCACAACATGAATCAAAGTGTATAAAAAAAATAAATGCGGAAGCAGTAGAAATAGAACAAAGAGATTTATAGTGCTTCGGTCAAACCTTGACGTACGTTCACTCCCCGGAGGCGCCCTCCGGGTATTGCACTAAACTTAGTGTCTCTCATTTATCCCCCACAGCTAGGCGGAGAAGTCCTTACAAAATCACTTCCACCTTCCCCGGTGTGGCGGAGTAGCCGGGTCCTTTGACACCAAAGATATCTTCTTCTTTGGTGAACTTCCCTCAAGACAAGCCTTGAATTCGACGGTACTAAGGTACGGCTCGTCGGAGCAACCGTGTGGAACCCCCTCCAAGGATCTTCTCCCTCTCTCAAACTCCACCCTTTGCTCACTCCCTTTCAAGCTCTCTCTTCAGGTTTCCCCCAAAAGAACGAAACTACAATGACTGCCAAAGACACTTACAAAGTGCCTTGTCATAGCTTAAATAAAAGAGCTCAAAATGAGCTCATTAATTGCAACTTGCCGACATTATCGTCCAAGTCGATACTAATATCATCCTGTATGATCAGTGCAAAATAAGCCTAATTAGCCGGGACGATATGAGACGATCAGAATAAATTTGTTCATATCATCCAGCATATCGTCCCATATCGTCCAGCATATCGTCCCGGACGATCCGACGATCGTCCAGGCTGATTTGATCGTGCAATCAAGTCTTAATTGCTTTTCTTAAATACCAGATTAATTTAGACAAAATTATTCTGGATCGTCCAGGACGATGCCCTGGACGATATTCTGGACGATGTCCAAAAATAAGTAATTCCTAAATAAATCTGGCAGCTGATTCTTTCTATTTTAAGCCTATCATCCTGGTCGATACAAAATCGTCCAGGACGATGTTTTTCATGACGGCTTCCTTAATGAGGATGTCCTAATTAGGGTATCTATTTTTGAACTGATCATCCAGGCCGATATAAATATCATCATGGATGATGTTACCAAAAATAATAAACTCTAGGGAACAGTTAGAAAATATTCCAAGGTGTGCGTGTGCGCAATGTTTTATAACATCAGGAGCCACACCAATTACAATAGACTCAAGAAAGAAAAAAAGGTACGAACTAACTCAGACCTAGTCTACCCAATCTTGAGCTGGTTCCAAATTGCAGTCTGATCTTGTGGACCTGAAATGTTAGTAGATATGGCAGTCGTAGAGAAATAAGAGTGTTTGCTATCATCAAAATCATAAATCATGAAAATAGATCCGCAACAGAAGTTATTAACATATGGATACTCATGTGAGATGTCATTTGCAAGCAAAGATGAAAGCCTATAATGTATGTATCTACCTATGAATAAGTGTCACTAAGGAAAATTATCCATTACTAGCGGTTTTTTCTGTATGCTTTCCGACATACTATTTTTCAGTAGTATTACAGCTGCCTGATTTTTCGAAAAAAATTTCGATGGTTTTGTTTATGTTGGCTATTTTTAATGATTTATGAAAAATCAAATATTTATAATTTAATTAATTAATAATTTTATAGTTTATTTTAATTAATTATTAATTTAATAACTTAATCTAATTAATTATTAATTTAATAACTTATTTAATTAATTATTAAATTTAATATTTTTTTTTATTAATTTTTAATTATAATATTTGTAGAATTTTAATTTAAATAAATAAAAATAATAATTTTAGTGCATTTGCCCTTCTAAAAAAATGGTTTGGATCTTAGAACTAATTTTAGACTCTGTTTGAATCCCAGGCAGGCAGCCCAGGGGGACAACGGGCAATACGAGAGTGCGGACAGGCATCCGGGTAAGCAGCGTGCAACATGGGAGGGTGGCTGGGCGGGCAGGCAACTTATTTTATTAATTAAGATTTTTTTATCTTCTGACAACCTTATTTCTCAAAAAAACCTCCGGAAATATTTGCCGCCGAAAAGTATTGTCGGAAATATTTTTCCGTAGGTTTTAACGACAACAAATTTGCTGTCGGAAAGTTGACGATAATTTGCAAATCTGTCGAAAAATTATTAATTTTTACCAGAAAATGCCGTCGGTAATAAGTGAATTTTATTGTAGTGTGTAGAAAATTATTTCATTTGCGCTATAGCTCATTTGTGAATGACGATACAAATAATGCAAAAATATCATAAGAAATGTAAATGCCTATGGGCTATTGTAGGATACTTGGCATATAAGTAGCGTACTATATATAAGCAAGTACATAGAGAATTGTAGTAAATACAACTCACCTGCATCCACTTTTTGTAAGCAATGAATGTCAAAAGAGATATATATTTTGATCACAGTTAAAGGAGCAAAGATCTTTAGCCAGTATATCACCTACAAGTGAGAACATTTGATGTGTAACATTCACATCAGTCCTGCAAGAAAGAATATCAATTTTGAATGTCTACTGAAAGCCGAGGCATAAGTGAATGTAGCAATTTGCTAGTAAATGTGCATGAGAGAATTATGATGTACATTATGCATCATATATACAGTCAATGCAATAAACTATAGTGAATGTATATACTTTCAAGTAACAATGAAACACTGGAATCACACATAATAGCAACGCTCACAAACCAATACTAGAAGGCAAGAGATATAAAGTCACGACGGATGCAAGTACTTGTTAGTAATGATGGAAGTTATATATATATATATATATATATATATATATATATATATATATATATATATATATATATATATATATATATATATATATATATATATATATATATATATGTCGGTGACAATCAGTAAATTGCTGATGTTACGACACTCCTACAAACAATTATCTTTAGCCAGACTTACCAAGATATATCACTTTGACTGTAATGAAACACCACCACTTAAGTGATTTCTACTATGCTCTTTCCTTTTCTCCTTGAATAAATTTCATTATTCATGGGCAAAGATCTGTGTATTTTACTAATAAAAGAAATAATAAGACATTCTAATTAATTTTCTAAGTTTTTAATTGAAGTTGCCTTACTTTATAATTGCTTTCTTAGCTAAATAACTACCTCTTCCAAAGGTAATTTCCTCTTTAATTATTTTTTGTTAAAACTTGGGGGATACAAAGGTCTAAGATTTACTACAAATTTCTAAGAATTTTTTCTATGTCTTCCATGATTAAATTGACTTATATTACATTGATTATTACTACCAATATTATAATTTGACCAGCTAAAATTAGTGTAGTTTCTCAAAACGGTATTATATGTATTGGAATAGGGATTTTCTTATCATCTAATCAAATTCATATTCTCAATCCTCTATGCAATACTATCATCAATAAAATTAAATCATGCTCTTTTAATTCCATATATGATTTTGACCCTCAACTAACACCAATAATATCAAACTTTTTAGAAATTATGGAGTAGTCAAAATAAATAATACATCTGATTCATAAATACCAGCTACTCTCTTAGGATTCACCTTATTATAGACCATGGGAAATTATTTTTAGCCATTTTCTCAGATAAATCAAAGGCTTCCTAAAATGGATTAGATGTCAAAGATCCTCCAACTACTGCATCTATAATTAATGTATGGGATCCTGCCAATTTATTATAGAAAGTATGAATAACCAATCAAGTAGGTAAAGTATGATGAGAGTATTTCCAATATGTTTCTTTATATATATCCCACCATTCATAAATTGACTCTCCTTCGAATTGGGCTAAAGAAGTGATATCATTCCTAAACTTGATAGTTTTTGATGTTGAGAAATAATGTGCTAGAAATTTGTATGCTAACCCAATCTAAGTTATTATAGAGCCTAGAGGAATGGAACTCAACCACATCGTAAGTGTTCCTTAGAGAAAATAAAAATAATTGGAGTCTAATAACATCATCACTAACATCATCATACTTGAATATTTTATGAATTTCTAAGAAGCTAGCTATGTGTAGGTTGGGATCCTCAATAGGAGTTTCTCAAATTGAAAATTTTGAATTATTTAAATAATGACATTTTTCGGTTCAAAGTTATTGGCCTGGATAACAGGCCTATTGATACTCTGAAAGAGTCTTTCTACTGCAGGGTTAACATATATTCTAAGAGGTCTAGGATGGTCTTGATCTTACACTAATTTTTTTAAACAATAATGACTCCATATTAGATCAATTAAGCATACAATGATGATGTAACAAAATAATGAACAAAAAACTAAATAATCAACAAAATAAAATTGCACATATAATTAGAGTGCAACATAAATATACTTAGATTTCTTTTGATATATAAATAATGAAATACCACTAGATACACAAGTATATGTATTGATCAAGTAATAAAGTGAATGAGAAGAGTGTCTATCACATGAGAAAGTAATTTGCTTAATTACAATTATTATAAATGCATGATTTATTCTACTAAATTAAAAGTAGTTAATAAAGTACTTTATACAAATGAGCACAAAACAATATAGTTTTTTTTAATGAAACTCTTAATTTTAAATGTGAACTAGAGCATGTGCATCCCTAGATTTTTATTGATCTTATAGGAGTGAAAAAAGAGATTTATGACCATCCAACAATTATAATATCTCTACAAAACCTAAAATATTTAATATCATATGTCAAGGTATGTCAATACTCTTATTTATTCTACTATTCCTCCATCGAGGTAATACATCACACTAGATATTAACTAAACATATGGTCTTTATGTGTATTAACTAATACATCACACTAGATATATATCTTGCTCTTAATTTAATAATATATTTTTATATAAACACAACTAAAATAATACATTTTTATAAAATTTTCATAGGATAAATAGTTTACAATTTATACTTAATAAGCATATATTCAAAAGCATAAATCCTCTAAAATATTTCTTTTAGATGTCGAGGTAGAGGAGTGTTGCACCAGACTTAAATTAGCATCTATCAAATCAATTAAATCAAAAAGATGAATAGAATCTTGAATGGAAAAAAGATGGTAGAAATGATGGATACTATTACCACCTTGCAGAGTAGAGAATCTCATTCACCTAGAGTACAAGTCAAGTCACCAAATATTGAGTCTATTCAGTTAATGAGTTAAAAGAAAGAAATAGTTAAAGAAGAAGATAAAATTGTAAAGCAAGAGTGAGAATCTATCCAGTCAATAGACATAAAGAAAATGGTAGAGCAGTAGGTTAAAAAGGTGTTAGCATAATCTCAGGGTACTTTGTATATTCTAAGGGTAGAAATAATTAGAAGAATATGGCTTAAAATCATATCCAAAAGGTTTTTTGCCTCCTTTTAACAATTTTGATGGTACTAGAAATAAAAAAAACAACATCTTATGCATTTTAGAGCCAGATATTATAATGCTGGGGGTAGGGGTGAATATTTCGGGTCACGGGTTGGGTTCGGGTTGAACCTGGAACTGACCCAGGTTCAAACGGGTCGACCCTAACCCGACCCGGCGGGTTGCCGGGTTGACCCGACCCGACCAGATTTCGGGTTCTGCCGGCGCCGGAACGGCGGCTGGCGGATGGCAGGGGTGGACGTGAGCGGTGGCAGCAACGCGGACGGGGGCAGCAGCGCGGGCGGGCGCACTGGGCAGCGCCGCAGCGGACGCGGGCACGCTGGGCAGCGGGTCAGCGCGCTGGGCAGCGCACGCGGGCAGCGGGCGCTGGCGCGGGGGCAGCGCGGGCAGACAGCGAGTAAGGGCAGTGCGGGGGCAGCGCGGGAGGGCGGGCAGCAGGCAGCAGTGGGATTTAAAATTTTTTGAATTAAACGGGTTCGCGGGTTGACCCGGCAACCCGCCGGGTCAACCTGAACCCGACCCATTTTTTAAACGAGTCAATTTCTGGAACCCGAACCTGAATTTTTTGGGTCGGGTTTTCGTGTCGTGTCAAATATTGACAGCCCTAGCTGGGGGGTGTGATGCATTGTTAATCAATTAATTTGTTTGTAATCTATTAGGAGTTGCATTCAATTAGTATTTAGACTTGCCTAGTGGGTCTATCTATATATTCACTAAATTAGATAGCCTATTTATAAAAAAAGATTTTTTTGAGCTAGACATCATGTCACCATTGAGGGTGGTTGTTGAAAAGTAGAAAAAAAAAGTAGTACACATAAAAAAACTATGGAAAACACCACTATAATTATAACCCAAGGTCTGCAAAAAAGAATGGTGGCAAAGCTCCACTGACAACAAGCTTGAATTTCTTCACCTATATAATGAAGCAAATCTTTATAAAATTACGTTCTTATTTAGTCATCAAGTTTTCTAGCTCTATGTTTTTTTATAGAATTCTCAAAGAGAATGAACAAAAAGGAAGAGGGATTGGAGTCCTACAAGTTTATATAAGCAAACACATTTAAGATGTTATAATGCTTATACATTTATAACTCAATCTATCCATACAATTATATCTACACTTTACATTTAGATGGTTTGTTTATAAACTTTATATTGACTCTTTATAATATAAATTCTCACTTTATATACTACATTTGAACTTTATAAAATAAAAAGTTGACTCAAACTAGACTTGAGCCGGCGAATGCAAGTTAAGAAAACTTAAGTAGAAAGAAGGAAAATAGATGTAAAAAATGCATGTATGACATTCCAGAAAATAAGAAAAGTAAATAATCAATATTAAACACCCTCCATGCCAGGTATCTTTTCACACTAGAGCATAAGTGATTAAACAAAACAACAGACTAGCCTAAACTAGAGTTAATTATCCTAGCAAGCAAATTCGGATGTGTGAGCCAAGTTTGTGTGGCTTGGATACACCTTATGCAAGTTTATGTTTAAGTTATGTATACATTAAATTCATTTATTCATGATAGGCCAAAGGGAGTTAATTTAAATTTGAGTTTTAATGTTTTATTATTTTATTAATAAATTTTATTTTAAGGGTTAAAGTTATTTAATTTTAAATTTTATAGAACATTGGTGATTATTAATGTTAACAAATAAATAATACTAAATGATTTACACTTTATATTTCTCTAATTAAATGTGCAGAGCTAACATATATCATACCGTCTCAAAAGATATACTAATGGTTCACTATCGAAATCAAAAATAGAAAAAAAGTATTTATAATCAAACTTAACATAGAGAATATACTATTCATCCTAAAGGAAAAAATGGCATTCACCTATCATTTTGAAAATGAAACTAACCAATACATAAGTCTTTATATATATATATATATATATATATATATATATATATATATATATATATATATATATATATATATATATATATATATATATATATATATATATATATATATATTCTAAATAGTTTTCCCCTACTTTAGTGAACTAAGGCAGGGCTTTTTTTTATTGAGTGTTAGGTCCCTTATGGAGGAAATCCTTTATAGTTAATTATATTTAAAGATAAGTCTGGAGAAAAATCTCGATTAAAGTGGTGAATAGACATTTTTATATTTATAAAGTTTAGATAAAGGATTTAGGTTTTTAACCTATTAACTGGGGAAGAAAAAAGCCTAAATACTTACTGATAGAGTTAATAAAAGAAAGGTAGAAAGTATTAAATATTCTAGTTAAAACCCTAGAAACACTCTAACTTGTACTAATATTTATCTTTTTTGATTTAGAACATGATTAAATTTAAGTTTTGAGTTTACATTTTATATTAAGAGATGGGGATAATTCTCTTGGGATGAAGAATAGAAGTGTATGAAAAAATGGGCTTACATCTGCTTGAAGTCGACACATCCTACTAACCACCTAGATAATATTTCAAGAAGACATGCTAACTTTGAAGTATACAAGGTAAGTTGCTATTTATTTAACTAGAATCAATGATTTAGGTTAATATTTTAATGAGGACTTTAGAAAACACAATGCACCTAGCAAATGCAATTTAAATCAATTTTAGATATAATTCTAAGTCCTCTATGATGCACTTAACACACTCTAAACTTATACTACTAATCTAATGAACATAATCAATGTTTTAGAAAAAAATTGACTGCACATTGGCCTTAAACCCATAAGGGAATAGGTGAGTAGCCCATAGTTGGATTCCCACTATTTTGACTTCATCTCATGTGCTCGATCAAGTGTACAATTATGGGAAAAGTAAATTTCTTGCATGTATATGTATAAGAAAAGGTATTTAGGTATGTAGTACCAAATTGCATCATCCTAGATCTAACACATGTGTCCTTACAATAGAAAGAACAAATATGCTGCCAAAAACAAAGAAATAATCTACCCTCTTCTCCAATGATCTACCATCCAACATGAATATAAGTATGATGTATGAATCAATCTATATAAAGAAATAATATTGTATATAAAATAAAATATAAAGTATAACCTAGGGTCTATTGTAAAAGAAAGGTAGTTAAGATCCACCATAATAAGCTTAGATTTCTGCATCAATATAATGACACAAATCTATATAAAAGTGTTTTCTTATTTTGGACTTCAAGCCTTATAGTTTCTAGATCTTCTATAGAATTCCAAAAGATGATATCCATCAAAGAAAGAAGAATAATTTTCTTTGGAAGTCCTACAATTGTATATAAGTAATTGTATTGAAGATTTTCACAACTCTTTTCATATACAACTCAATCTAACTATTCAAAGAATCTATAATTTACAAATGCAATAACACTTTACATTTTATATTGTCTCTTTGAAATAAATATGAAACTTGACTCTGATTGGAATAATGGAGTTGTGTAAGCATATTAGAAAAGTAAAGTGCAATGCAGAAAAATAAAGTTCAATGCAAGAAAGTAAAGTGCATGTATGACATTTAAAGTACAAGAAAGTAAGAAGAAGTAAGGACACCCTCCAAGCAAGGTATCCATTCACAACACAACATAAAAGAAGCATCAACCTAGCCTAGATTAGAGTTGGTTGTCCTAGCAAATAATCTAAGGTGTATATCAGGTATGTGTGGCTTTGATATGTCTTAAATTTTAATTTTAATTGATATTGTTTATGATTTATATTTTTTTTTTCAAGTGAAAAGGATTTATCATAAATTAAGTTTTAATGAATTTATATAAATAATTTTTTTTTTAAATATTTTAATTATTTAAGTTATTTATTTTTAAGTTTTAAAGAACCATGATAATTAATGACAACAAAATGAGGTTTGAAGTAACTAATAAAAATATTTGAAAGGCATATTTGTAATGTATTTGTTCCCCTCCTACGAGATCTCTCTATTGCTGGAGAGAGTGTGTCTAAGCATTTTCTGGAGAGAGAGAGAGAGAGAGTAGTTAAAAATTCAAATTTTAATTATCCTTTTTTTTTTGGAAAATCCATTATGGTGGAGGATGACCGTCGACACTCGACAACTATCATTTATTCTACTATTTTTTAATCTTGTACCTAGGATATTGTTACTCACTTATGACATGGAGGTATCAAGAATAATATTTCATTACCGGGCTGAAGGATTCAGAAAACCAATATAAAAAATTCTTCTCTTGTTATTTAAGAAGGATTTTGACCTCCTATTCATTAAATTTCTCAAGTTGAAGGGAAAGGAAAGAAGATCATAGAAGATTTGAATGTATCAAAGGTCAATCCTTCAAGGGATAGGAGCAATAATTTTTAGAGTTCATAGGTGAATGATTTTGAAGCTTCTTCATCAGGTTTGAAGATAAAAGTTAATAGATTTATGTGTGGTAATTCATCTAATACTAATTTTTCTGTGATTGGAAATTTATCACATAAGTTTGAAAATTCTTCTTATGAAAAATTTCAAAATGACTTAAATGTTGTTGCTGAACATTTTGAACATTGTGATGATAATAATATTAGTGGTATTGATGATATTTGAAATTTTATTCACAATGATAGTTTTGTTAATTCATGGAAAGAACTCCTCATATTAGAATCAATCATAATTCTATTTCAACTAAGATGTCTAATTATGGAATTACTATTAAACTTAATTTTGAGAATGAAATTGATAATGCTCAAGTATTGAAAAACTCATTATTTATAAATTAGAAAAAGAATATTTGTTTCCCGTATTGTAGTATAGAGCTAAGGTGACAATAGAGTAAATTTGGAGGGTTTAAATTAACATCATTAGGATTAGACTGGATTTTATGTTCTTTCCAGTCTAATGAAGCTATGGATGAACTTTTGAGTGGGGGTAATTGGTATGTGGGTGGACATATAATTGGATTTTACAAATGGACACCAATGTTTTCACCTTTATCAATGAAAGGGTTATCATCACCAGCGTACATTCATCTTCCTCATCATCCTTTGCTATGCTGGGATGAACTTAACATTACAAAATTTGTTTCAAAGGTTAGGAGTCCTATGTTACTTGATAGAAACATGTTCAAATGGGGGAGGATGGATTTTGTTAGAAATTGTGTTCTAATTAACATGGACTCTTTGTTAAGAGGTATTTGGGTGGATGGAATGTGTGTTAGCTTTTACCAAAATACAAAGTATGAAAAATTGCTTCATTTTGTTTCAATTGTGGAAAGATTGGTCATAAGCTTAATTTGTGTCCTGAAGTTAGTATCTCATATGATAAGATTAATATTATTGATTCTAATATTAAGAATGACTATATTCCAGCTTCTAAAATTCCTAAGGAGTTTAGTAGTAAAGTTCCTAATAAAGTATTACATGATGATTGTGAGTATAGGCCTTGGATTCATGTCAAGTTTCAAAATAATAGAGTAAATCCTTTTAGAAATCAGGCTTTTAGCAAGAATGGGATGAATAAATCTTTTCCAAACTCTAATTCTCGATTTTCTTATAAGAAAAATGTTGTTGGTAGAATTGCTACTAAAGAAAATTACTATGAGAAATAATATCATAGGTGATCCCATTCAATCTATTCAATTGAAGGGAACTAGTAAGATTGTTGAATTTGAGAAAAATCATTCTAAGTGTTCCTCTAAAGATGATTCATGTCTAACTATGTTAAAAATCTAATAAATTCATTATTTTAGCCGATTATAATGAAGATATTGCTCATCAAGATGCTACTGTTCTAAGTCATCCTGTTATGATGCTGTAATTTCTAAAGTTACCTCTGATGTTAAAAGTTTTACTGATTGTTATCATTATATTATGCTTGAGCAATTCAATAATGTTGATAATGTTGTGGTATTCTCTAATAAAGTTGTTGATGGCGCTGACCCAAATTCTCTTGAAATGTTATCATTAGAATTGTTACTGTTTCTATTACAAATGATTCAATTGCTGATGTTATTAAATTTGTTGAGAAGTCTGGATATTTTGGTTATACATATAATCCTCATAATACTAATACTGATGAGAATAGTGGTGATGTATTATAATCAACAAAAGTGGAAATATAAGATAAGAGTTATGCATATTATATTGGAAATAAAAAATTTTCTTTAAAAGAAAATAAAATCTCTTCCTCTTGTAGATAATGGTGTAAGTTTTTAAATTTCAAGAAAATGCAATGAAGAACTTAAATCAATAGGACTTATAGAATATATATTGAAGAAGAGGAAAAATGAATTGGGTATTTGACATGTTGTTGGGGACCTTTACCATTGGTATCTTAATGTCTTCATTTTTATTTTGGAATTGTAGAGGAGCCAGAAAAATTGTGGCTTCTCTTAATCTTAGATAGATTGTTAGGGACAATGATATCTTTTTTGTTGGGTTAATTAAAACCAAGTTGGATGTTCATTTTGCTATTCTTGAAGAGTCTTCTCATTTCTCATTTTATTTTTGGGTACTTCAAAATTTCTAATAAGAGTAGATTAAATGTTGCTATCACTACAGGAAAACACGCGTTTACTGGCGGAAATTACCGGTGGACAAAGCTGCGACGGAAAATACGGCGCCTGCAACGACGCATAATGCGAAGGAATAACTACGGCGTTATTTTCGGCGCAAATGTCGCCGGTACAATACCGACAGCTTTTGCGCCGCAAAAGATGCCGGTAAATAATATTAATTTATTGTTCCAGCGCACTTTACAGTGGAAACTTACCGGCGCAGTACCGGCGAAAAAAATGCCGGCGTATTTAAACTCAACGACTTTAAACCGATGCATATTTGCTCCAGAAATGTTTCATGCGTCCTAGACGCCGGAAAATCCGCCAGCATAAACCCTTATTTTCGAACACGAACCCGACGGCTGCTCATTTCTTTCTTTCGTTTCTCTCAGAACTTTTTCTCTCCCTCGTCGCCCTCCATCCGCTCGCCGCCGTAGATCGACGTCGCCGACTTGTGTTGCCAATCACCGGACGTCGCCGACAATCATCGCATTCGTCGCCGGGGAAAGCCCTTTTTCACCGTGAGTTTCCTCCTCCCCGTCGCCTCCCTCCCGTCACCTCCCTCCTTTTTTTTGTGTGGTTTATGTAATTTGATATAAGATAGGTTTTTTTTGTTCATTTAAGGTATATGCATGAGCTATTACTTCAGTTCAATCACAAGGTGGTTTGACCTAGTATTTTCCTATTTTGTGTGGATTACATCAAGGATCTGCCTCAAGTCCATATCTTTTTGCTTTAGGGTTTAGGACATTCTCAATAGGCATTCGCAAGAGGATGTACCTTTATGTATTATTTTTGTTGTTGATATTCTTCTTATTGATAAGATTAGAGAGGGAGTTTAAGGTGAACTTGAATTATGGAGGTCAACTTTAGAGTCTAAAGGTTTTCGCTTTAGTAGATCTAAAATTAAATATATGGAGTATAATTTTTGTAGCACTAGACCTAAAGATAAGATTATGACTTTTGGCGATCAAGTCAATAATAAGAGTAGACATTTTAGATATCTTGGATCTATTGTTCAGAGTGACGGTGAAATTGAAGGGGATATTATCAACAGAATTCAAGTTTGATGGTTGAAGTGGAGGAATGCACCGGGCTTATTGTGTTATAGAAAAGTCCGCCTCAAACATAAGTGAAAATTCTATAAGATGGTGTTGAGACTTGCAATGCTTTATGGTGCCAAATGTTGGCCATAAAAATAGAAGCATAATAATAAGTTAAGTGTTGCAGAGATGAGATAATTCGGTGGATAAGTGGTTTGACCCTTTTAGATATGATACAAATTGATCATATTTCAAGTGGAGATGTAAAAAGAGAAGTAAAAAATTAAGTTGAGTATTGTAGAGATGAGGATGCTCAAGTGGCTGAGTGTCTTTACTCTTAGAGACAATGCTTCAAGTCTATTGTGTGATAGTGGAGGAATGCTTCAGGCCTATTATGTGATTGATAGAAAAGTATTGCAGAGATGAGGATGCTCATGTACGTGGATGAGTGACTTTACTCTTATAGACAATGCTAAATGATCATAATTTTCTACAAGTACCCTATCTTTTTACATCTCTATATATTCAGTTTTACATCTACTTGAGCAAAAATCCATTACTTACTTGCTCTTATATATAGGTTATGTATATTAGAAATCAAAGAAGTTGGATGTATAACTGATTATCTCAAGGACGAAAGACATTAACAGATAAATTCATTAATGGGGTGAACATTTTCATTCAGCAAGCGAAACAACTACCAAGCTTCATATCAGAAGGAAAGTTTCTATGTCCATGTTCTAAATATAAAAATCTAGTGCACCTAGAACCAGATGATGTAACTGTTGATCTGTATCGCAGAGGATTCATGCAACGGTATTAGTATTGGACTTCTCATGGTGAGTACGAGCCATAATTTGATTATCAATGCGGTCCTTCTACAAGCACTAATATAGCTGAGGCTGAAAATATCCTACCAGATCTTGAGAATTAGTTCATGATGCAACTGGATTACAATTTGAACAAAATGCAGAAGAGTTACCAAATAAGGAGGCACAAAATTTTTATGATTTGTTGCATGCTTCCCAACAACCAATCTAGAGAGGGTGCACCACTCACTCAGAGTTATCTAGCTGTTGCTATGAAGATGTTAAGCATCAAGGCATAATATAATATTGCTCGTGAATGTTTTAATCAATTCATTGGCCTGCTTAAGAAAACCAATCCAACAGATAATTTAATTCCTACAGATTTATATCGAACAAAAAAGTTATTTTCCAAACTTGGTTTGACATACACAAAGATAGATTGTTGTGTCAATAGATACATGTTATACTTTAAAGAAGATTTGTCAGAGATTGCATGCCGTCATTGCAATGCACCAAGGTTTAAACCAAAATCTGGTAGTAGAAGGAAGCTCAAGGATGCGCGTGTCAGTAGGATGTTCTACTTTCCAATAATTCCGAGACTACAATGGTTATATTCATCCATGAGATCTGCTGCACATATGAGATGGCATAATGATCACATTCCACAAGAAGGTGTTATCACACATCCATTAGAAGCAGAGGCTTGGAGACACTTTGTGAAGTTCTGTTTTGCTCCAGGATCGTCCTGGGACGATCAGTTGAAGTTTTGTTCTAGATTCTGTTCGGAAGCTCCAGGAAAAAGTTCCTGTATGGAAGAATCAGTTCTGAAGCAAATTCCAAAGCCAGATCCTGGTTAGATTTGTGTCGCGGCCCGGTGCGAACGGGATCCGTCCCGGGTCGGGTCGGGTCGTGACACACTTTGATCGTACACATCCCACATTTACAGGAGAACCAAGAAATGTCAGATTAGGTTTATGCTCATATGGTTTTACTCCATTCAGTCAGTCTGCTACACCGTACTCATGTTGGCCCGTGATACTCACTCCTTATAATCTACCTCCATAGTTGTGTATGATTACTCCATATATGTTTCTGTCACTTATCATTCCAGGGCCACATAATCCAAAAGTGAAGATTGATGTATTCTTACAACCGTTAATTGATGATTTAAATTCATTATGGGAAGAGGGAGTAAATACATATGATATCTCCACCAAACAGAACTTTACACTAAGAGCAGCATTACTTTGGACAATTGGGGACTTTCCTGCATATGGTATGCTCTCTGGTTGGAACACTTCAGGCAAGTTAGCTTATCCATATTGTATGAAACATACAAAATCCTTCACTTTAAAGTATGGTAGGAAGAACACTTGGTTCGATTGTCATCGAATGTTTTTACCTCCAAGTCATCCTTTCAGGCGAAATAAAGAAACATTTACTAAAAGTAAAATGGTGATGTTTCAACCTCATCCAAGATTTAGTGAAGAAATTTTTGAAAGAGTCAGGTTCATGCCCACTATAATGGATTCTCCAAAATTATGTGAGTTAAGATTGCTAGGATATGGTGTCAACCATAATTGGACCAAGAAAAGTATTTTTTGGTCGTTGCTATATTGGAGAATAAACCTGATTACACATAATTTAGATGTTATGCATATAGAGAAAAGTATTTTTGATAACATTTTCAATACAGTTATGGACATCAAAGATAAATCCAAAGATAATATAAAAGCAATGATGAACTTAAAAGGAGATTTGTAGGAGAAAGCTTTGGAATTGAAGGATAATGGAGGTGAAAAATTACTCAAACCAAAAGCTCCATTCACATTAACTTTAGAGCAAAAACGAGCAATTTGTGAATGGGTGAAGACCCTACGAGTACCTGATGGATATTCTTCCAATCTAAGCAGGTGTGTTGACATAAGATCAGGGAGATTATTCGGATTGAAAAGTCATGATTGTCACATATTCATGCAATGTCTACTACCAACTGCTTTTAGTTTTCTGCAAGATCAAATTTTAAAGCCCCTGATTGAGCTAAGTGTATTCTTCAAAGATTTATGCTCTTCTAAATTAAATGTGGGGAACTTGATTTCTATGGAGCAGCAAATTCCTTTCATTATGTGTCAACTTGAGAAGATATTTCCTCTAGGCTTCTTTGACTCTATGGAGCATCTGCCAGTTCATTTACCATATGAGGCTATGGTTGGTGGACCTGTTCAGTATAGGTGGATGTATCCTTTTAAGAGATATTTAAATAAACTTAAGAAGACAGCTAAGAATAAAGCATGATCCGAAGGCTCTATCTGTGAAGCATATTTAACATACGAGACAACACAATTTTGCTCATATTATTTTGAAACAATGTCTCAATCAGGTGAAAGTACAACACCTCAAAATGTTGGTAAATCCTCTAATATATACGTATTTTGTGGAAGTGGTGAACCTGTAGGCGCTAGCACAGTGCGCTATTTCACCGATAAGAAGATGACAGTTATCACATTGTATATCTTGCTGAACTGTGAAGAAGTTGAGCCGTATCTCGAGTAAGTATGAGTTAATTTGTTCATATTTTCATAATTCTTATAAACTTTATTCTAAACTCAAAATGGTTTGTAGGAGGTTCATTGATGGTTTAAGTACATCGGAGGAAGGAGAAGTTCAGAAGATAGTGGAGAAAGAATTCACTGCTTGGTTTAAAAATACGGTATATTTTGAATAATTAGTCTTAATTAGTTATTTATGCAATTACTTAATATTATTAATAATAACATCTTGTTCATTTAAAGGTACACTCTGAAGAAAGTGATTCGCAGAATTCAGGGATATTTGAGTTAGCTTGGGGACCAAATAGATTAGTCAAATGTTATCAAATATTTCTGGTCAATGGTTATAAATTCCAAACAAAAAATTGGTGTGAAGGTAGGAAGATAGAAAATTCTGGCATATGTGTAAGAGGGAACACCCATATAGGGGATGATTCTGAATACTACGGGGTTTTACAAGAAATATTAGAGGTGGAATATCCCGGTCACAGGAATATTGTGTATCTCTTCAATTGTGAATGGTTTGATCCAGTACAAAATAGAGGCACAAGAGTACATCCAATTTACGGTATAAAAGAAGTAAAGCGGGGTAGAAGATATGCAAAGTTTGATCCATTCATCATTGCTAGTCAGGCAACTCAAGTATATTATGCTAACTATCCAAGAAGAATACGAGGCAAACAGGATTGGCTGGTAGTTATGAAGACAAAACCAAGGGGAGTAATTGAAAAAACCACTTCAATACCATCAGCACATCAAGAAGAGTTCATATCAAATTTAAAAAATCTCTCAATTAATGTAGATGACCAAATCAGAATTAATGAGAGCGAGTTGCAATTAGAGAAGGTAGATATAACCATAGAGGAAAGTAATGATGAATCTGATTTGGCTGGAAGTGTATCATCTTATGAAAATGAATCAATAAATGATGAGTTAACATAAGATAAATTGAATTTTTTTTACTCACTGCATTTATTTTATTGCTACTGCACTGCATTTTTTTTACTTCCCTGTATTTTACTTCACTGCATTTATTTTATTGTTACTTCCCTGCTATTAATATTTCTTATTTATTTCTGTGCAGATGGCTTCAGGTGAAGAGCCTAGTAGAGGATTGATAAAAAATATTTTTAACAGGCACACCAAGAAGATCACTATAGCTGGACCAGCTAGGACAGTACGTATTGAGGGTGCTACACAGTCTCAGCCTGCTAAACAGCCTCAGCCTGCTACACAACCTCAGCCTTCTACACAGTCTTTACCCACTTATGGAGCCAGTAGCCCGCAATTCTACTCAGCAGACCCCCGATTTCCTTCACCAGATCCCGGGCAGAGTACTCCTTTCTACCCATACTACGCACCCCACCTTATGTTGGTGCCCGTCCTACTTATCCATTTCCACCATATGCTCCACCATACTATCCCCCACCACCCCATCAGCCTTTTTCAACTGGACCTTCGACACCAGCTGGACCTTCGACACCAGCTGCACCAGAGCAGGCGACAGATGGTAGAATGTTAATAGCACCTGAGGGTGACACGTACGTACTTCATCTTTTATTTAAGCTAATGAATATTTATAGTATATATTTGTTTCACATAATTTTTTTTTGTAGGTTATACCCATCAAAACAACCGACACATAAAATACGGGACATTATATGGAGTAGGTTTGACGCTCCTTATGTTTCTTGGAAGAAAGTCCCGAAAGAAGTCCGGGAGATGTGGTTTAGAGAGTTTGAGGTATTTTTGGGTTTTAGTTTTTTATGTAAAATTATTAATTCTTTTTTACTTAAGCTAAAAATCTTATATATTATATATCATATGTATTTGAATGTAGAAAGAATTTTGTTGGCTGCCCCAACACAATGACAGGATTAGAAAGAATTTTGAGAAGCGTGGGTCTACTCGGATGCGCGACAAGTTCACAGATATTAGAAAGTCTGGGAAGCGACCATTGTGGATTGGAGAGGGTATATGGGCTGAGTTGAACACTGCTTGGGGGCAGCGATGAGTATACTAGGAGGGATAAAAATCAACAAAACAGAGCTTCTGATGTTGGGGGATTGGGTAGTTCACTTCATACTGGAGGCTCGGTTCCACATACTGAGCACAGGCATCGTTTGGTAATGAATTTTAAAATTTTTTCAAAGTTGTTCTTTAATTCAAATATTAATAAAATTTTCTTAATTCTAACATAAAGAGATTCTTGGTAGAGAACCAACTCTTGTGGAATTGCATAGTCGCACTCATATGCGATAGAAGGATCAACAATGGATTGATGAGAGAGCAAGAAAAGCCCATGTAAGTATATATTTATATGCGCTTAATATTTCCTATTTTTAGTTTAATTATATATATTTATATCTACTTTCACAGGAGGAATATACACGGCTTCGAGAGGCTCATGCCATATCAGGTGAGGGCTCTTTTGGCGGCTATGTGGAATTTTCTGAGTATCGCATCTGGCCTCAGGCCGTCGGAGGAATGCAGCATGGTAGTGTTTATGGTTTAGGTGCGTAAGCTCAGGCATACGAGGGGATGACCTCGTGTACTGCATCAGCTTCGCATCCAGTTCTCATGACTCCTTACAAGCTCAACAAATAAGTGCCCTTCAAGCTGAGCTAGAACAAATGCAGATGTTCAAATGCAGATGCCCTTCAAGTAAGGAAATCACAAGCTGATTGGCAAGCTCAGTTGCAAGCACATGTTCAAATGCAGATGCAGATGTAGGAGCAACAGAATCAGTTGTTGGATGAAATGCGTAGAATGAGGGAGCAGATGAGTGGAAAGAGGCAGCTCCAGCTGAGAAGGAGTCCACGGAGTCAGAGTAGTTTAGTTTAGTTTACATGAACTTGTTTATTTCTATGAACATGTGTTATTAAACAATATGTGATGTTTTTAGTTATTTTTGTGAGCTTGTTTATTTCTGTGAACATGGATATTTATATTTTTTGAGTATATATTGAAGTTGTTTATATATGTTATGTGTATAGCTGTTATCTGGAAGTGGTTTCATATAGATTTGTAGGTGTGGAAATTTGATTGTTGGCTGGGAAGGCAATTTTTTTTATCAATGCTACAGGTTTCCGGCGGATTATGCGTCAGAAAGTCGACGGAAACGACGATACAACGAACTGGATCGAGCATGCCGGCGTCTTTGGGTGCGTCAAAAATTACCGGCGCCTATTCCGACATTTTATCCGCCGGCAAATTCCGACGCCACTTTTGCGCCGGAAATAAGTCGTAGCTTATTTACGGCGACATTCCGGCGACTAATGCGCCGGTAGTTTTCGTCGGATCCATATGACGTAAACTACCGACGCATTAGTCGCCGGAATTATGGAATGAAAATCGACGTCTTCCATGTCATATTTTGCGTCGATAAAGCGCCGGAACGTGCGCCAGAATTGTTACTGGTGACATATAAACGTTGGTAAATATTTAGTGACGCGAGCCAAACCGGCGGAGGCAAATCCGACGGAAATGCGTCGGAAACTGAGGATTTCCATCAAATTTCACATGTTACCGGCGGATACAGTCCATCGGTAACGGCGTGTTTTCCTGTAGTGTATGGTTTATGGGAACAAGGATATGCATGTTAGAAGAGGTTATGGGATATTCTTGAGAAGTTGTCTACTAGTGATATTCCTTCTATTGTGGAAGGGGATTTTAATTGTATCCTTTCTAAGGATGATAAGAGAGTGGGAAAGAGGTTCATATTTTCTAAAGGTCCTCAAGAGATGAGATTTGTTTATGGCTAATAATGATTTTCAAGATGTAGGTATTATTGGACCAAAGGTTACATGGTGCAATAATAAGGAAGGAACTTCAAGAATTTGGGAAAGGTTTGATAGATATCTATTAAATTCAATAGCTTTACAATTTGTACTTTTTCTATTGTGAGACAACTTGCAAGGGTTACATTGGATCATACTCTAATTATTTTCAAGATAAATGATACTCCTCGACCATAATGTAAATATATCAGATTTGAAGATGTCTGGAAGTCATATCCAGCTGCTTTGAATATTATACTTAATCTTGGAAAAAAAAATAGATTTTGGGAACGAACCTGAAATTCTATAAAAGAAGATGAAAAGAACGTTGAAATCATTGTATTATTAGATAAAAAAACTGTTGACCTTTGTATATAGCCCAAAAGAACAAAGATGAAAATCCTATAAATCATACCTCAAGACCGTCGGATCCTCAAAACACTGTCGAAATCCAGGATGGAATCCTCGTATCCGTCGAGAAGCCGTCCAAATCCCTGAAATTCTGCCGAGGTACTGTACATCAGCGCCGAATCGATCGCTTCTCTGTATTCCCTGCCGAAATCCCGCTCTCGATCTCTGTCACGCTCCCATCGTTAAATATCGGACCTCCACAGCCTCTCGGCTCTCCACACTCGACACACGACTCCTTCCCATTCGCTACTCTGCATGCTCTCCGACTCCACTACCATCTCCGATCCAACTCCCTCTCTCGAACGCTCTCATTCTTCCTCCTCCCTGTAGGATCGGAAGTTACGAGTTTTGATCGGAAGCGAGAAGCGGAGCTCACTTCTCCGATCCCTTCGTGGTTGGTCCGACTCTGCTCCTGCGATGGTTCGACCGGAAGTCACAACGCTTCCGATCGGAAGCAACAACAGGAGCTGCTCGCCGTGAAGATAACTTCCTACCTTGCGTACGCCTCTCCTCCAACACCTTCATTGTCGTTCGACTTCTCTCCTTCGACGGCGTCCCTTCCCTGCCTGAACGGAAGTTCCGACATTTTGATCGGAGGCAACGACAGGGAGCTCGCCTTGCCCCTCTCTGCAGGATCGGAAGTTACTACGTTTTGATCGGAAGCAAGCCGAGGAGCTCGCTTGCTGTGTGGGTAACGTTCTCCCTTCCGTGCGCTTCTTCGGCCTCATCCCGTGAAAGAGATAGAGAGAGGGAGAGTTGTATTAGTGTTAATGAAGATTAATTTCATTTAATCTTAATTATAATTATTTTAAACTAATTATAATTATTACAGATAATTATGGTTAATTTTAATTTAGTTGTTTTAGTTAATTTTAATTAATTATATTTAACTTTACTTAAAGTTAAATATAATTAATTATTCTAATTAATTATAACAATTTAATTATTACACTTAATTATAATTAATTGTAATTAAATATAATTAATAAAAGATAATTATAATTAATATAAATAAAACAAAAAATAATCCTCCTCCACTATCTTACCTCGACGTTCGTGTCGAACCGGCAAACCACCTAAGCACGCCTTTGTTGGCCGTGGTAGGAGGGAACCCGGTGCGACACCTACGACGTGGTAGGCGAGTGATCCCTCGATCCATGTCGCATCCACGACTACCCCGCGGAGGTATAAATCTTTCTAAACTCAAAACCCTACTTCAATATTCGTGGCAAATCGGAGAACTGTCCTATGCACGCCTTTGTTGGCCGTGGTAGGATAGGACCCCGGTGCGGCACGTACGATGAAGCAGGGTCACTTATAAGTACCCCCGGGCGGGGGAAAGCAAAACTGTATCTTTTCATAAAATGCTTTTTAAAAAACCCCATGCACGCCTTTGTTGGCTGTGGTGAGAGAAAAATAAACAATACAACCGCCGCGGTGTCTCACAAACACCAACCGTGCACGCCTTTGGTGGCGTGGCGGGTAGGCGACCTCTTGGTTTTTTCCCCTTAACGGGGGAGACGCCGGGAGGCTGCCAAAATTTGGATTGAAAATCCAAGAACTTGAACAATTTGAGCAAGGACATAGAACTCGTACTCAAACAAGAGCAGAGGACTTATGAACATGGATAGAACTTGATTGAACTCAAGCAAGAATTGAACAAACAAAAAATGAAATTGGTGCAAAGGACAAGAACTTGAACTTGCAAGAATAGCAGGGGACTCGAATGAAGGGGAGAGGCTCTTCTTAAGCCTAAACTGTATTTGAACTAGAACTCTGAGATTGAACAAGAACTCAAACTTGAATCCGACTCTGACTTGATTTACAAGTGAACATAAAAGACTTGGACAATTATCAAGGAATTAACTTGAGCTTAATGTGGACTTCAACATGATGACAAGAGACTCACACAAAATGCTGGACAATAAAGAACTTGTGGACATAAAATTGGAGACTGCCATTTGAACTCAAAACCAAACTTGAACTCAAATCAAAGGAACAATAGATGACTTGGGTTGGACTCAAATTGAACTGCACTTGAACTCCAAAGGAACTCGAACAGAGGACTTGTGAACTGTGGACTTGAACTTAAACAAAATTCGAATGACTCCTAAAGACTAAGTTCAAGTGAAATAAAAATCAAATTGAAATCAAATTCAAATGAAAGTGAACATGCAGATGAATTTGTAAGAACCACATGGGATCAAATTTAGGTAATTTGAACATTCAACTGGACTCAAAAGACTGCAGGGGACATAGCACTTTGAACTCAGATCGGATTTGGTTCGCACATCAAATATGATTCAAACATTTGGACTCAAGTAAGAACTTGAGTTGGACTCCAGAAGACTGAACAATCAATTCAAACATATAATTGAACTCTCAAGGACTCCAGAAGACTTTGAACAGAATGCGAACATGAGATTGAACTCAAAGGACTGCGGGGAACTTGAACCAAGACTTAAGCTTGAATAGAGTCTGAACTCAAAATGAGCACAAGGAATCCGGCGACTCAATGTTTGGGAAGAAATTACAACATCCTCACATCCAACACCAATCAAATCACACCTTCTACGGATGTGTTTAGTGAAGCATACAACGAATGTAAATGCCCGCTAGTGTCAACAATCATCCGATCGAAGACAAGTACATATATTCCTTGCAACTGAAAAATGGTCGATAAGCAGACTGAGTGCAAATGTCTACGAATGTGAAACGACCTACAAACAAGTGCAAATACACAAAAACCCACCTGAGATTGGTGAAAGGGTGGATTCGATGCAGAAACAATAGATCTTCTACAAAATACTTCCAGGAGGTCGTCGTAGAAGACATGTATCCCCTGCAAATAAAGAGGTCAATGAATGAAGGTCATTCATTAAAATCCCAAATATAAGTGAAATGTCGAGCTGACATACAAACTCTCAATGACACCAAGAGGTCATATACAAGAAACATAGTGTCCCATAAATAATCAAAGGACTACACTTGCTTATAGATGCATACAACTGTCTCCTATGGATATGGAGGTAGCTTACAAATAAATACATTAGTAAATGCCTACGAATTATAAAAGAAGTTGATACATGTGATAGTGAATTCACAAGCAAGTATCACCACAGATATTTTCGAGTTCAAAGATCTGCAACACATACAATCTCTCTACTGACATAGATGTATGTACAACGTGCCACCCCTGTGTAGATGCATAAAGACTACAGTAAATGCAGTATCCTGTAGTCAACTTCAGTCTAAAGATGAATACATCTACCTCGGACAGTAATGGTTGCATTGTAAAAACCAAAATCACAACAATATGCATAAAGAATACAAGTTCCTACGAGCTTCTAATACAAGGCAGGAGATTAGTTAGTGCACTATGATCTACCTACATAAAATCAACAAATAGTGCACGACAGTCTACCTGTACGAAGCAGCGAATAACTCAATCCAGAAGCTGCTACAAGACGCCACCAGATCTGCAACTTTCGTACAAGCAGACAGAAGGCGTCTACAATTGTTTCAAAGTACCCCTGCACTATAAATTGTATACACATAGGTACACTAAAAGGGGTAAAAATAATTATAATACCTGCATGGGCCCCGGCGAGCGTGTTATTGGTACACACGTGACGTCTAGGGATGCTGCGCGGGTCAACAAGTGAATTCAAATTCGAATCCGATCCTTCTATACGGGTCAATAGGAGTCGACAGGGTTCGAACCATTAAGCAAATATGTGGTGACCAGAATATTTGTTTTAATACATTCAGATTAGGCCTTCAAAGCCTAAAATCGAAAGAATTCACTCTCAAGGGCCATAAAGCCTACGAAACCTGATCCTCTGTCGATAGCCCGACAGAGCTGACAAGGTTCAATCCAAAAAAAGAAATGACCCCCACAATACCCCGATGATGGCCGTGTTGAATGTTTATCTCAACCGGAGGGGTTCATAAACATTTCAAATGCCACCCAAAATTCCAAAAAAATCCCAAATATTCCAAATGCCTATCAAAATCCAAAACTCCCCAAAAATTCAAAATTCCAAAAGTATTTAAAATATGAAATCCAACTATCCACACTTAAAGCAAATTCCATCCACCTTCCGCAACAGTTTATCGAGGTGGACAAATTAAAATCAACTTCAGCTCACAAAGAGCGAAATGCCTAGTCAAAAATATCACTAGGATCCATTCTCAAATAATCTCTTGCCAGTAAGGGCGTGGTACGTGTCCTCTAACCGGCAGTTTCGCCGCCAAATGGCACTGCAGGTAAACGGTTATGACCCGGGGCCCTCTGAACCGAGTGGTTTTGACGCCAAATGGCACCACAGATAGCGGTTATGGCCAGAGCCAATACGCTCCTTAATGGCATTAAATCCTTGAGATATGAATCAATAGGATATGATCGATAGGGCACAAAGCCCTCTGTCAGCTAAGGTGGATTCAAATTTGTCCCCTTAGACAAACATTCAACTCCGGTCTACAAGGTTCCCTTGGACGAAGCAACCCATGGCTGCTGACAAGGATCCTTCTGTCAGGTTGGGTCGACTACCTCCTTTGACTAAGTAGACCAGGGACCACGATGGCCCGGGACGACGGAACCATGGGATCTTCATCGGGCCCATCATCTATTCCCCCACCATCCGCTTTAAGTGCACGATGGTGCAATTTCTACTTTAAATATTAAACTTTCCAAATACCCAAATCAAAATTCAATTTCCAATACCTAAGCCCATTGATGCTACTATATGCCAGATAACACGTATTCTATACGTATCTGATTGACGACTAGCCTTAATCGAAAGTTCTCTCTCGTGATCGGGAGGGGTAATTAACTATAGGGGCTTGCGCCTATAGGAAACCAGAACTCAGATCATAAAGTCCTCACAAAATGAGGGCGAAATCTCTGGGTAGTGTCTTATCTACAAACCCATCTGCCTTCCAAAATTTACCTCAGAACTTAGTTCGTTAAAACTCCCTCACCGAATAAGAAAAGCGAGCGGAGGCCGGGACCGAATTTTCGGAGCCCACAAAAACAAAGTGAAAGAATTGTTTCTCTCAAAGAGGACTTAAAGAAAGAAATCTTGGAACTACAATTGAAAGAAATATCAGAAGGTGGACTCAACATAACTTGAAGCTTCTCAGAATTAAAGTTAGGAGTTGAATTTAACATTGGCCCGGTTATCTACATGGTGGAACCAAAGAGCAAAGACAAGATGGATGGAAGATGGAACTGAAACTCTAAATTCTTTCATGATTATGCTTCCACAAAAAGAAATGGGAATTGGATAAACAAAATTAAAGATGATAGTGATTGTTTGTTAGAAGATGAAGACATAATATAAGCTATCTTTTTCAAATTTTTCAGTCAAAAATGAAAAGACACAAAGTGTAAGCTATCCGGTTAACCTAAAGTTTATATAGTCAATAGAAAATTGAAGTATTTGATTTCATTATGCTGAATGGTAATTTTATTACATAAGTATTCGTTCATATTTTACATCAATTGGGAAATAATAAGTCACCTAATCTTGATTGTATTATATATTCATTTCTAAAATTCTTTTGGGTTATTATTAAAGAGGATACAAGGAAAGTAGTTCATTGCTTCTTCTTTTTTTTTTTAAATTGCAAGATGCATGCTGAGTGGAAGGATACTTTAATTGTGTTAATTCCTAAGAATAAGAATATGGTGGAACCATCACACTTTAGACCTATAAGCCTTTATCAAACTATTTACAAAGTAATTGCAAGAATGATTTTGAACCAATTGATCGAAATGGTGTCTTCCTAATATTTTTACTAAATATCAAGCAACATTTTTGCCAAGAAGATTAATGTCGGATCATTGCCATTTGGCTCAAGAAATTTTTAATAAGTTATTATTTTCCAATTTAAAGAAAGGATTAATGGCTATTAATATTAATATGGAGCAAGCTTATGTAGTATGGGTTGGCTAGTTTTATCTATAATTTTTAGTCGGTTTGGATTTTCTGCCAAATTTTTAAATCTAAATAAGGAATGTGTTTAGAATGTTAGATTTTCTATTCTTGTAAATGACATAAATTCAAATTAGATTTAAGCTAAAAGTGGATTTAGACAAGGGTGTCATTTTTCTCCTTATTTATATATAATGTACTCTCAATTATTATCTAATTCTATTTATCTAAGAGGAGCATAATTAAATATAAAGCTTGCTCCAAAACCTGAGAAGATTTCTCATTTGTTATGTGTATATGATATGCTTTTTTTTCAGTTGCATCTACAAGATCAGTGATACTTATGAAGAAGATATTGGCTGGTTTTTGAGGCTAGACATGTCAGAAGGTAAATAAAAATAAATTTTAGAGCTTATTTGGGAAAAAAATTATTGGTAGGAGAAAGAATAAGTTTTCTAAGAATATGGGGTTTAAAATAGTAAAAGAAATGCATTATTTGGGAGTGAAGATGGCCATGAGGAGGTTAGAGAATTTTGATTCCAAAATATTTTAGATCATGCTTTGGAAATCTTAAATGCCTTGGGTAACAGGTTTCTTTCTATGGGCGGTAGAATTCTTCTTATTAATAGGTTCATTTCTATAGCTTCCTATTTTCTTATAAACTCATTAGTTGGTACCTAAGGGGTTGCTAAATGAGTTAGATAAACTATGCAGAAATTTTATTTGGTACAAAGATAATGAAAGGAAAGGATTACATTATGGTTCTTGTGAGGACCTTTGCAAACCCAAAATGCTTGGGGGTCTGGGACTTCATTCATCGGTAAAAAAAGTTAGTCCATTAAGATCTAGACTTAGAGATTTATTCAAAATCATTTACCTTTATTTAATCACACTATTATCTCAAAATATGGAAGTGATGTTTGGAATGGAGATGCTAAAAGGGGAGCTTCTCCTTCGTTACAGATTTTGGTGGAGGGAGCTAAATATTTAAAGAATATTATTAGATGGAATTTGGAAAATGGTAAAAAGTGAATAATTTGAATTATGTTTAGATTTTTGATAAGTCTCTAAATAAATGGCCAATGTTTGCTAATATGTTTGAATTACAAGATGGTGTTATTAGAGACCACAAAGGTAGATTTCTCCTTGCTTTTGGAAATAAAACAAAACATTGGGATATATCTCAATTAGAGATCGAGACTGTATTGACAATCAGAGAAAATTTTCGAGGTTGAATGTTTGAAAATAAGAAAATTATTATAGGAGACAACATAATCATTAGAAGGATGCTTCAGGTTTTGATGAAGAAATAAAAATGGTAGCAAGATTGTCCATGGACTAACGAGTTTTTATTTTTGAATAACTTTAGCCAAGTAGTTTTTCATTATATTTGTAGAGAGTGTAACAAAGTGGCCGATTTGTGTGCCACTTTTTCTTTGTTAAGAAGTTTTGCTAGGTATACTTTTCTATAAAAAAATATTCCTTTTTTTTTTATTATTTGTTAAAGAAGGAATGTGATAGATGTTCTATCAAAAGTTGACTGTAATAGCTTTCTTTTAATGCAAACTGCAAATTAAAAAAAAAAGCTTTATCTATATTAGTTTCCCCCCTAAGGCTATGAGAGATTCTAGTGAGAGAAGCTATGGGATTTTAGAGAGAGGAGTTCTACTATGAGAATCTTTGGTATGGTGGCTCCTTGCCTCAAATATTTTGGTGGCAAGGAGAGGAACAAGGAGTTTGGTGATTATGAAAATTTTGATCTTCATATGGAATCAGGCAAGCTAAAATATTTTAGATCCTTTGGAGCTAACAAGTTCATCCAAGTTAACAATCGGATTACACAAGCAGGTGTAAGGAATGAATGTCAATCAAGTGTCAAACAAGTAATTTTCAAGGTTGGGGTTGATAAGCGAAGGGCGAGAAGTTCCATTTCTTTCAAAATGACCAAGAAAGAACTAGAGAATGTTCTTCATGATAAGAAGAAGGCTCACCAAGATGCAATTATATTAGAATTTGATACTTCTACTTCTATCCAAAAATTTGTTAAAGAAAGTCACCACTCTTTATTAAAGAATATGAACAACTCAAGCCATTTTAATCCTCTTTATGAGGATAGAAGTGGTTTTCTTCTAAAATTACACACGAGTGGTTTATATGCCAACCAAACAAGCGAGGTTCAAAATAATCAAAATCTTAATTATTTTTCTCTCAAAAATCAGAATAAATTTAGTAAGAATTTGGAATCTTTAGTTTTAATAATGTAGAAAGTCTATAATCTGGGTTCAGAAGATCATGTAATATTTATTTTTGTTCAATTGGGGCTACTTCATCTAATATCAAGTTGGATGCAAATCCTTCGATTGTGCACTTCCAATCAAATCCTGTAATTACAGATGAGCTGCAACAGAAGGCGGAGGGTAGTAAGAAAATTTTCAAATTCAAATATGAAGTTACAAAGGTATGGTTGGTAATCTATCACACTTTTATAAATGTCCAGGTGGCGATCATCTACAACAACCAATGGGAGATCTACCTCTTAGTAAAAACTATACCGGTGCCTAGAGCATTAAGCCACAAGGTGATAAATACCATGCTAACCAGGTATTTAATTCTTATAATGCTTAGTTAAAGCATAATATCACTTTTACTAATGAAGTGGAAGACATTTCCTAAATATCAAAAGATGGTTTATCGATTTTATTATGTATTGAAGATGTTGACCAGATTGCTAGCAAGATGACTAAATAAAGCTCTTGCAGGCAATGTTCTGGGTTGTTGGGTGTCTTCAATGGCTTTGAATAATTAATTAAAAAATAAATTGGCTTATGTAGGAGAGTTTCAAGTTATAATGCTAAGTGTTTATTGCCTCACATTTATTTTAAATTCAATTGAAGCTAAAGAAAATATTATATTGGGGAGACCATGGTTTGTTATGGGGTAATTAATTGCAATGGATAACAAAAGTTTGTGAAGGTTGTTAAACCTCTAAGAACTAGCTCAAGGATAACCAAGAGGGGGTGAATTGGTAATTTAAAAATTCTTTAATAAAAAGAAGAAAACCCTTAATGCAAAAGCATATCAATTTCACAATAACAAAATTAGAGTTTTTCCAACCACACGATAAATCACAAAAATGAGGAAAAGTAAAAGAACCAACACAAAGGATTTTATAGTGGTTTGGTTAAATCTGACCTATGTCCACTCCCTAGAGGCCTGCTCTTAGTATTGAACTAAACTCTTAGTATCTCTTCTTTAGCCCCCATAGCTAGGCGAAGAAGCCCTTACAGAAATCTCTTCGTCTGACCCGGTGAGGTAGAGTACCCTGAATTTTTTTCACCCTCTTGGTGAAGGCAGAGAACCTAAATCCTTTCACTCCCTCCTGGAGAAGCCAGAGATCCTTGATATGATGTTGAAGAATGTCTCCACCAGATCCACCAATAAACCAGGAAAGAAGCTTGAAGAAGATAGTGGAAACCTTGCTTGGAGTAACCTTTGTATATCCCTCACAATTCCCCCTCATAAGAATCTCTCCCTTTCTTCTCTCCCAAATCTCTCTCTTTCTCTCTCTTACTCCTTTAAGCTCTCTCTCAAATCAGGTCAACAATAAAACATTTCTCAAAACATAATGTAAGAGATTAATTAAAGAGCCTCTAAAAGAAGCTGTAATTTTCAATTTATTATCAAAGATCATCCAGTATGATCGCTAGATCATCTTGTATGATTAGTACAAAATATCTCTCTCAAGTAGTATAATCCACATGGTCTTGTACGATTATGTCAAATATTTATGTTGATCGTTCCTTATGATTCTGTAATCGTACTGTACGGTTAGTTCAAGATACTATACTGGTTATCCAGTATAATATAAAATAATGGGTGACGATTAAAATATCGTCCCATATTTCCCTCGAGTTGTCCAGTATGATATCCCTATATGATTAGAAGAAAATCATGGTTTTTTGTTTTAGACAATATGGGACGATTAAGTATCGTCCCATACATCTCTCAAGTCATTCAGTACGATAATCATCGATCGTACTATATAATCTGATCAAGTAATTCTTATATAATTTGTCCCCTAATTGTAGGATGAATTTAGGCATGCTTTCCATAAATCTTCCAGGATAATTAACATTGCTAGTATAATTAGAACAAATTTTGAATTCTAAAATATTACCTAAATTGTGATTGATGGCTATTTTTCATAATCACAAAGATATTTTAAATCAAATATAGAGCTAGGGTTGGGCTTCACCTTGATCCAAATAATGGATTTTGGTGAATTTGAGTTAGTTGAGCTTGGGGCCTATCCTCATCCAAATCTCTCAAAGTAATCCTCGGTTAAAAATGTCTGGATGAAGAGTAATGAAGATTGTAATGACTCGAGCGCTCTTATTGCCCGAATCTCATCACTCATGGTTGTTGATCGGTTGTTTTGGACTTGGGAAATTGAAAGGGGTCCTAGAAGAGTTTAAGCAAAATGATGAAGACCTCTTGGGAGGCTTGGAGGCTGGGTATTAAGTGAATGAGGAAAAAATGGTATTTTTTCAGTTGAAACCTAGGTCTCAAAATAGACAGCTTTGATCCATTAGTCTAGTTGCTTTGATGAGTGAACTGCATCCCAAAAGGTTGGAGTGGTAGGGAAAGACTAGATTAAACCACATTATGATTGATGGCTTCTATGGGTGAGGGTACCATATGTTTCCATTTTAGATTTAACTAGACCTTAGATTTAATTTAGGGGCTCCTAGGGGAGCTTTAGGCTCCATTTGGGGAGGCACAAACCAAATACCTGAGAAGGGTTTAAAGGAAGGAAAGAGTTTGATAATTTGGAAGAGTTTTAAACTTAAGTTGACTATTTTGATTAGTTAACGGGTCAAAAGTGCTGAAGTGGTAGGTGAAAGGCATGGGGAGCTATTTAAAATAGGTTTGAGAGGAGTCAAAGGGAAAAAGTCAATGCAAGCATGAATGAGATGATGAACGAGGGAAATTGACTAAAATATGATGAGATGTGTAGGTTAAGTCTATCCATATTTAACTTGTAATGGACTTGGATGGACACAAACCATAAAAATGAATGAGTTAAGGGTTTGATGGGGTTTGGTTAAGTGCATGCAATTTTTTGACCTAAATCATTGGGAATTTGACCAAACTTAAAGGGTTTACTTGGTCAAACCTACCAAGGATTAACCATTCAATGGTGTGAATGCACCTAAGTCAGGAAGTTGAGTGGGATTGATGGTTTGAGGAAGCTTGAATAAGTTAAATAGATTGGGTATTTTAGATTGAGCTGTAGAGATATGCTTTGAACAATCATGAGTTTAATTGACTAGGTCAACTATTAATCTGGTCAAAGTGGTCAGTCAAGCCCAAATCATTGGATGAGGTAATTAAGAGGTTTAGACTGAGTTCTAGACTATCTGGAGCTTTGTTGAATGTAAATAGGGTTTATAGTTTATCAAGTCAACCTTGGTAGACTTGGTCAATCAGGTCAAACTAAGGGCTAGGCCTGGCCCAACCATCAGGTCACCAAGAGGGAGCCAAGGTAGATCTTGATGACTTAATATAAAAATGAGGTCAATAAATAGATGTATAGTAAAATAAAGTTTTACTGTATATATTGGCATAGAATAAATGAAAGGATGGAAATTTTTATTTTGATTCTAAGGAGAGGAAGGACCAAACCTTAGGGAATCAAAGTTGAGTTGATAGTAGGGTAGTGCCATTATCACACCCCAGTTTTTCTCACCCTCTAACTTTCAAACTAGAGTATAACAGAGAAGGATTGTAACATCAAACTTCATACTTAAAAAAATAGGAAGCATGTATATGCCTTACTGAACATCCAACATAATTCAACAAATACAGAGCTCTACTAAAACTTTCGAAATTTACTTACATACCAAAAAGTTTATACAGCTATTCTTCAGTTCTCCTCAAAGATCTCTTTGTACACCAAAACATATATACACCTAAAAAGAACAGTCACCACTTTAATGCCCTACGGGCTCCTTTCCCTTGCCTGTAGTACAACCACCGCCAATGAGCTATAGCCCAATGAAATACACAAGCAATGTATGAAAAATAATTACAACATTTTTTTAATATTAAGAAAGGCATAACATTAGTAACTAAATAATAACATGGTTAGAGCATATTTCACATATGTCATGAGAAAACATTGCAGTACTTCCCATCTTACTAATTGTTCAACACCTATTTTTAACAAGTCAAATGCTGGCTATAAGCTTTTGCACCCTTTTAGCTTTTCAATTCAAGGTTGGGCCTAGCTTCCCAACTTTTAGAATTGAAGTTCTTCTCTCAATTCAGGGTTGGGTCTAAATTCCCAACTACTAGACTTGAGAGTATAGGCTTACCTCTTCAGATCTTTTTCCTTTACTAGTGCGGATTTATCCCCCAACATATGACTTAAAAGCACTTATACTTTCCTTCATTTCATGAACATTTTCATAATCATATCCAACAATTATATAAATTGGATTCAAGTACATGTGTAATTCACATATGAAGCAATTGAGCTATTTGAAAAACATGCTATCATGGGAAAGGAAATCTTAAACATGATAAAATATCAACTTGAAATTTTATAAAATTGTTACTATTTCTTATGCATTGTTGGGTATCTCACCTCGTCTTCTAGGACAGTTGGATAAACTGGTTCACTTAAAATATTTCGATTTCTTTTTCTTTGATATACAACCTAAAACATAACTTTCTTCATTCCAATAAAGGAATACAGATAAACAATTAAAATAAATTAAACAATAAGAAATCTTACAAACTTTACCTCCATCAAGTTCCTTCTCATTCAATCTAACTTCTTTTCTCTCCAAAAATTCTTTCTTCACTTCTCCTTTCCTTCTTTGATGCCCACTTTCTTAATTCTATTTCTTGCTGATTTTAATTGAGATAGTTGAAATCATATATATTATTTAATTATAATTGCTTTAGCAGTAATAGTGTTTAATTTAAGAAAGCATCTCTCATTTTAGCATCACAATTTCTATCTTCTATTAAAATTGAAATCTTTCACACATCAACAAATACTCTCATTGATTCCACCATTACAAATCTCTACAAACATTAGATCCAACAAGTATTGAGTTTAGCAACTATTAAAGTCTACTGATTTTGAAATTCTAAGAGTACCTGTGATTTCCTTAACAGGTTGCACTTCAGCCCTAGCCCTCCAGCTCCTCATTTTTCCTCTGTTGGCTGCTCTCGACATAGCAGCCGGTTTACTTCCAGGGAAATGCGGTGAAAGGGGATGCGTGGAAGGAGTGAGAATGAAGTGCTCTAATTGTTTCCCACTAAGTTTTAACGACAGTTACACTAAGTAATATAAAATTCATTTCTAATTTCACTAATTCACTCAAATTTGGTCACAACCGTTGATTTCCTGCATCAAGAAATCAGACCATTGCATGCATAGTTTAATGTCATGGCTACAGTAAAAAGAATATGTAAAGTAATGATTGAATGCCTAGCTTTATGTCATAGCTACAACCTTAGCTATCATGAACGGAATAGATAAATGACAAATTACTAGTTATAAAATTAAAGTACCTTAAATTAATTAACTATTAGTGATATAAGATCTAATTTGCTCAATAATTCTCACATACTTTATCCAAATGTTCAAATGAACCGTAAAATTTTTTTTCTTACATTATTTTGAACAATTCGGGTATTATAGCCATAAAGGTTGTTCTTTGCCACTAGTAGATCTAATCGTAAGGAAAGACAATACCTAACCTAAAGGAAAAGGGAGGCAAGATGATCATGTAGGGAGGAAGCTTGCTCCAAATAGAGGATCAGAATTGGATTGGAACTAGGATGGTGCCACATAGGGAATTCTCCAACACTACATTATGTTCTTATCGAGAGGAAGTTTGCTCCACATAGAGGACTGGATCTGGATTGAAACTAGGATTGTTCCACAAAGGGAATTCTCCATCATTAGTGGATGGTTATGTGGGGAGGAAGCTTTCTCCACATATAGGATTGGATATTGATTGAAATTAAGATGGTGCCACATATGACATTCTCTATTACTCGTGGATGGTTATGTGGGGAGGAAGCTTGCTCCACACATATGATTGGATTTGGATTGAAACTAGGATGGTTCCATAAAGGGAATTCTCCATCACTAGTGGATGGTCATGTGGGGAGGAAGCTTTCTCCATATGGAGGACTAGATCTTGATTGAAATTAGGATGGTACCACAAAGGGAATTCTCCATCACTAGTGGATGGTCATATGGGGAGGAAGCTTTCTCCACACAGAGGACAAAATCTAGATTTAAACTAAGATAATGCCACAAAGGGCATTCTCCATCTCTAGTGGATGGTTATGTGGGAAGCAAACTTGGTTCAAACAGATGATCAAGTCTGCATTAAAACTAGAAAGGTCCACAAAGGGTGATCTCCATCACTAGTGGATATAATCTAAAAGAAAGGCATCACCTGACGTGAAGGAAAATAAAAGTAGGAGTTGATTGATTAATTTTTTTATGATGATTTTTTTTAATTTAAACAAAAGTAAGCTAGATTAATTTTGAATCCAAAGTTATTTTATTGATAAAAAATTTGAGTTACACGAAGCATAGTATTTCTTAAGGAAATGCCCATTACTAAGTAATATTGGGTGATTTTAATTACAATCAACTAGCTGATACAATCCACCTTCATAGACTGTCTCTCCAATGAAGGATCCTTCCCATGTCAGCCTAAACTTACCACTGCTCTTTCGGTGAGCTAAGATAGGACTCTTAAGAACCAAGACCAAGTCTCCTACTTGAAAGGTTCTAGGTTGCACTAATATATCGTGAGCTTGAACCATTCAGGCTTTATATAACTCTACACTTTATTAACCATGGAGTTGATGTTCTTCAAGGCTTTTAAGCTCTTCTAACTAGAGTTATGCATTGCACTCAATAATAATTTGATTTTGGACTGCAACTCTTAGTGAGGGAATATATACTTCCAGGGGGAGTTTGGCCTCAGACTTATACACTAATATGAATGGAGTGGATTGGGTCGGGGTCCTATAAGTGGTCTGATAATCCAATAAGGCTTCCACCAACCTCTCATCCCACTAATGTTTATTATCATAGAGGGTCTTTGTGATGACATGCACTAGACTTTTGTTGAAGGCCTCAGCCAATCCATTAGCCTGTGGGTAATAGATTATCGAGTATCTCCAATCAATACTATGGCACCTTCCAAAATTATTAATTTTATATACTTGAATGTGGGCCCATTATTGGATATGATTCTATAGGGTATGTTAGATTGATATACAATATAGTCATGAAAGAACTTGATGACATGGTGTGATGTTATATCTCATAGAAGAATTACTTCTGCCCACTTTGAAAAGTAATCAGTCGCGACTAAAATGAAGCGATGACCCCATGCGGAGGGAACGTAAGTAGGCTTGATAACATCCGTGCCCCAACACTTGAAGAGCCACGAAGTTATCATGGGATGAAACATGTTAGGCCACTAATTTAAGATCACTCCATGTACTATGCATTGTTGATAATATTTTGTTACATTCATGCAATCATCAATCATCATATGAAGTAGTATCCAAGTCTTTTGATTTTAATTTTCTTCTTAGGACCTGATTGATGAGCACCTCATAATCTTGAATGGACCTCATTTATGATCTTCAAGGCCTCACATTTATCTAGATAATGTAGCCACATCTGATCGAATGATTGATGGTATAATGCATTATTCACAAGCGCATATGATAAGGCATGTTTCTTGATTTTATTGGCAAGGGATTTGTCTTCAGGAAGTTTGACTTCTTAAAGTTAGTCGATTTATAATTGTTTCCAATCACCTTCTTTATCGATTGTTAAAGTGGAAGACAAGACCAGGGAAGATTGCTTGTTGATGTGCTCAAAATTTATATGAGACAAGAACTTACAACCTTAAATCTCTATAGGAATGCAGTCTTCTTCTAGGCATGCAAATTCCATTGCATACTTTGCTAAGGCATAGACCTCATAATTGATTTTACAGGGAATTCTATTCAAAGTTAAGATAGGTAGCTGCTCGAGCAGGTAACTAGTATACTGGTGTATTTGAGGAGTTTAGGATTAAAAACCTTATAGGTTCTTACAATCTAATTGATAACTAGTTGAGTGTCGCCAAAGAACTTATTCTCTTTTATCTCCATCAAAATTATAAGTTCCAAGTTAATTATCATAGCTTCATACTTAGCCTCGTTATTCATGTAAGGCTCTATTAAGTGATAAGAAAATGCATAATTCACTTTTCTAGCTTTATGAAAATCAGGCCAATTCAAACTTTTTTAAGAATAGTAGATTTCTATGTTTTCCCTTCTAAGAGGATGACACCCAATAAAAATTTAATTCCTAGATGCAATCGTCAAATTCCTTTAAACTCATGATTTTTTTCATCAAGTAAATCATCATTTTAAAGGAGAACATGTCGGCAGCAGATGTGCTACAAGGTGGCTAGTAATGACCTGTCCTTTTATAACACATAGAGGAATGAAGATAATCTTGAATTAAAGTAATATCATAGACCACCATCCTAGATGTATTGATAATTTAGGATGGGTCATAACATATTGTATGGGATTGATATGGAAATTAAGCTTACTTTATGAGAGAGCATAGCTTTTTGGCTACAAAAACCAAGGCAAGATAATATTTTTCGATTCAGGGGTACCAAATTTCTTTAGGATGGAGTTTTCAGCTCAAGTAATAGAGGGCATTCTCTTTCCCTCACCATTGACTTGAGAAAAAAGGGCACCAAGCAATTCATCCAGAGCCGTGGTTTAGAGAATAAGAGGTTTCCTTGGAATAATGGCTATCTAGATAGGCAGATTTTTAAGGTTTTCTTTTATGTTACCAAATGCATTTTGATATTTCTCATCCAATATGAACTTGGTGTCCTTTTTACCTAGGAACTAAATGGGTTGACATCTTCTGGATAGATTGGATATGAACCTCCTTATATATGTCATTCTACTTTGAAGAGACCTTAGTAGAGTAAGGCTCTTAGGAGACAACACATTTAATATGCATCAATCTTAGAATTGTCAATTTCAATTCCATGGTGCTTCACTATGAAGCCATGAAATTTTCTTGAAATGAAGCCAAAAGTACACTTTAAGGGATTTATTTTGAGGTCATAGCTGCGCAAATGCTGAAAAATGACTATTAAGTCAAACAAATAATCCTCTTTAACCTTTCTCTTGATAATCAAATCATTGATGTAGAACTAAAATTGATTGTGGATTAAGTCATTAAAGATATGAGCCATGGCCAATCTGTAGGTTACACTAGTTTTTTAAGGTCGAATGACATCTCCTTATAACAACAAATTCCTATAGGAGTTTTGAATGCACTGTTTCTCTCATCTTGCAGGCCATCTAGATTTGATTGTAACTAGATGATCTATCCATTACGAGGAGAGAATGTCCACCATAAGTTTAGGTATGGGTAAAGTAAATTCATCCTTGGGACACGCCTTATTCAGATCCCTATAGTTAATGGAAATCTAGATTTGACTAGTTTTCTTTCGAACTGGATACCAAAGAGGAATATTTTTTCCTCTCAAATAAATTCAGCCTCAACCAATTTCTAGATTAAAAAAATGAGTTATTGATCTATCTCTAAATGGGTGCATCGAGGAGCTTATTTGACAGGAATGGCATCATATTGGATTATATGAACTACCACGTCGACAGACAACCTCACCATTTCATGGTTTGTCCAGGCCAACTAGTTCATAGAATTAGAAAGGAGTTGAATTAGATCCTTAGACTCATCCTCACTCAACAAAGAGCTTATAAAAGTGGGGCGAGAGTTATATTTTATTCCAAGGTTAATTTCTTTAAATTTATTAACTATCGATTTAATCTCTTCAACAAATTTAGGCATCATGAACTTTATGTTCATTGGTGTCATCTAAAGTCTCTAAATAAAGTTAGTCAAGAGAATCAATGACTTCCATAGGGGCATTATTAGATTTATGATGATAAGTTATTATAAAATAATATTTGTCATCGTCAAATGAATTAACGGTGCCAAAGTTAACACCACTGGAAATTTTTTTCTTATTTTTTATATACCAAAAGAACTTGTGGTACCAAGCTTGACCCTTAGTTCATTAACTCGATGTAAGACCTTTAGAGATGTAGTTTCTAACAAAAATAGGAAAGTAGCCAAGAGGTAATTCCATTAATTCATTAAAATATGCCTCCTATGGGTTACATCATTTTCTTTCCTTAAGGTGGATGGGCTAGGAAAAAAACTTCTAGACTTTCCATACTTCACCATCTAGATTAGAAGCTTTCTTAATCACTGACCCTGCAACATTGCCCGTATATAGTGGGGTTAAGGTCAAGACTTTAATTCTCCTATTGAGCTTTTCATACATGGTTAATTTAGGCTCATCTCTTTGAACTTTTGGAATATCAACCTCTAGGTCACTATCCTATTTTAAAGTGAGAACAAATTTTGGAGGGGGATTAATTTTCTAGTAATCAAAAGGAATTATAGTACCCCATACTTTTGATTCCTAATTAGAACTTTTTTTCCAAGTCAATCGAGGGTATTCTTCTTTCAAAAGAAGCATGGCCTTGACCACGTACCCTTTGGGACACCCTCCCACCTCTTTGAGGTAACATGTTTGGAAGCCTAAGGAACACGATCTTGAGGTCATCTTCATAATTTAATTCTTATATTTCTTGACTTTTTTTTCTCCTTTTGATTCTTGAATTCCTCTTAAGCTTTATTTATTTGGTTTCTCCAATTTAATTTTGATCTCAACTTTAGAACTCATAGAGGACTCTTTAGGTATGTAATAGGCAGTGTCCTCATAGATCTCAATCTATTAAATATCATCTCATTGGTACTTGATGCATTGGTGAAGGGTTGTTGGAACCATCCTATATTCATAGATCTAGGGCCTACCTAAGAGTGCGATGAAGGATATCATCAAATCAATTATATGAAATTTAACTTCTATTTTCAAATCTATGATCTCTAAAAGGAGTATGAACAAACCTAAAGCATGATCTCCCATTTCATTGAACCTACAAAACACCAACATATCACTAGTAAGCTTGTGTGTATCCACTTTAATATATGTGAGAGTCTTTACATTCATCACATTGACTGATGCACCTAGATCAATCAGAACTCTTGATAACTTGAAGTTTCCTATATTTATAACGATGTAAAATTGGGTATTATGATCAATAGTACAAAGAAGTAAGTCCTCGTTAAAGAAAGTTACTCCTTGTATTTCCTTGAAGTAGAGGGATTCACCCTGTGAATTTGAAGCTAGCTGAGCTAGGAAAATCTCTGAATCAAGACGTGTTTTGATTAAAGATTCTCTCATCTTCTTTGAGTGGAAAAGGGCATCATAAATGCTCTACTTAGCAGGAAATTTCCTAAGATGAGCTAGGATGTTATAGTCAACCTTAGGAACATTGAGATCAGAACTTAGTGGGTTTGAAGAAAGATTAGATTGTTGAGGAGGATTTGGAATCGGATCATTGGAGTCAACTTTCTTGTCTTTTTCTTGAGGAGGAAGCCTAGGGGGTAAGAACTCACCACCATAAAGTTCTACCTCAATGATCTGATCGGAAGGACAACCTATGGGAGGTTTTACACTCGCCATAGGCAACATATTGTTATTTTTTGAAAAATTAATCTGAATATGAAAAATCTATCATGATGGGACTCCCATGAAAATTTATTTTAGGGAATTCACTATCTTATAAGGTCTCAAATTCTTCTTCCTCCTTAGAAGTCAAATCCAGAGGATTGAGTTTTTTATTATCTTAAATGATCTCAACTGGATTTTATTTTTCTTTTAATGAAGAGTCACTTTGCAATTCATGGTTAATCATCAAACTAGATGCATAAGGATCTATTTTTATTAATTTTTGACCTTTTTTCTTTGATGGACAAAGTAAAAGTCAGATAACTGGAGCAGGAATAGGTTTTTATGCCACCATTTACTGCTTGAATACATCTCTCATTAGTAAATTTTCCCTATAAAATAACATCACTCTTTTTCTTTTTTATTTAATATAATAGTTCATATAACAAATAGAGAGGACAGCATCTCAACATCCTCTTGTGAAGCTTCAAGAACAACCATCCAATTTGTTCCCCAGGATATTATTATCAACTGAGATAGTCTTGATAGATCCCTATTCGGGGTTTACTAGATACTCTTTAGGAATAACAATATTATCCTTCTTGAAGTTCTTCTCTAACTAATCTTTCAAAATAATACAGTCCTCAATTGGGTGGCTCAGTATGCAATGGTAGGGGGAGTAGTTAGGATCATCCTTTTTACTTGCATCCTTCGGCCGCCTAGCCTTCGGTAATTTAAAGTCAGGTTTCTTCAAAAGACTCCTAAAGATCTTTCTTGCATATTCCCTTTTAAATGAATAAATTCTCGCCAGTGTCTCTTAAAAAGGGATGGAGTAAGGATATCTAGTAGATTTAAAGTTTATCTATAATAGTTGCTTTTAAACTGGCATGGGTGGAAGAGCAGCGAGTTAACTTGTGCCAAGCTTCTTTCCCTTATCTACTGCTAAGATTATGGCTGCTATTTTCTCAAAAGACTTCACATGTTTGATAACTTTCTTCTCATCTAATATATTTTTTAAGAATGGCATCCGAGGAGCCTCTTCCTGCAGGTTACTAGCATTGTTAAAATGCTTTTCAAATGTCTTAATTATGAACCCTTTCAAGAGAAAAGAAATAAGCCCATGTATATTCTTTAGTAGAATCTCTATTGCGTGTTTCTTTTATAATAACTAGGATTCACAGGTTTCACCACCTCAAGATATACTCAACTATAGACTCTCCTTGCTTCTATTTTTTGACAACTAGATCACCCATCGTTGTATATTATTAATATCAAAAAAATATCTTTAAGAATAGATTTTATAGCTTGTTAAAGGTTTTGATTGAATCGTTAGGCAGATTGAAATACCCCTCAAAAGCAATGCTAGAAAGACTACAAATAATCTAGCAAAATAATAGGGCATTTGACTCTCCAGCATTGAAACAACTCCCTTGAAAGTAAGCTAAATGTTATCTTGGGTTTTTAACACTGGTAAAAACTTTAAAAGATGGTGGCACAAAGCCCTTTGGATAAGGGATTAAATCATATTCTTCGGGATATGGTCTACCCTTTGAAATAATGCAGTATGCTAGGAGCGATTTGTGAGGCCCCATAAATTACAAAAAAAATTGTGTTAGTAAAATAGTACGATCAAAATACTATGGTGAAGATGGATTGCGATTTGGTGTTATAATGACTCAAAAAAATAGCAAAGTCAAAATACAAACTATTACAATCTACTCACCTTAAGAAAATATCATCCTCGATTTTTCCCTGAAGGATTCGAGCATAAAATCAATATAAACCAAATATGTACGATCAAATCACAAATCAAGACTCATCATGAAATCATGCAGTCAAGCAGTTCATTTTATCTCATATCATTCAATTATGTATGCAAACTAATAAACCTTAATCTACACTATCTACCCAACTCTCAATCAATTCATATAACTCTGGTTAAATTAATTCTTCCAATAACTATGCTTTGATACCAATTATGATGCCCCAAAATTTATTAAAAAGTTTGTATAAGTAAAATACTACAATCAAAATACTATGATGAAGATGGATTTTGATTTGGAGTTATAATGACTCTAGAAAAAATTAACAAAGTCAAACTACGGGCTATTACACAAGATATGTCCTCCTTACCATATCCTTAATCAACTATTTGATATCTTTATGAGCTGGTGCTAGAGGAACTGAGGGAATTTATAAGATTGCTGGTTGAACTAGGGGAACTGAGAAGATCATTAGTTTAATTATGGGAACTGCTGGCACTAACTCAAGAATTTTTAAGTTGGATTCTAGTTTTCTACTTTGATTTGTCACCGTGTCCACTACAATCTATGATTATTTGGGCTGAGGTTACTGGGTTTTAGTCAACTAACTCTACATGTCCAAAACCCATAGTAACATCTCTATAACTTATATATCAAGATCTTTAATGTGGTTATCTTTACTTTTGAGTTTATCTGAATTGTCAGATTCAGAATTGACATCAACTGATTCTTCTTCTCCATTTGGATGGTGTCACCTAGGCTAGGTGTCATTAGTTGATGTCCTAGTCTCAAACATATAGATACTAGTAGAATTAGCTTCATCTTTCGCCATTGGTAAATTATTTAATTCTTAATCAAAAGCTTCCATAACTTCTTTCTGAAAGTGCTCTAATAATACTTAAAAGTTGGTTAGAGATGCTAAGCCATCATGAACTAGCCCAAGGCTAACCACGGGGGGGGGGGGGGGGGTGAATTGGTATTTTTAAAATCTTTAAATCAAAATCACAATCAAAACTCAAACCAAAATCACCACAATGAAAATCAAAATGCAAAAAAATAAATTCAAAAAATAGTAATAAAAGAATACAAAACTTTATAGTAGTTCGTTCAACTCGACCTACGTCCACTCCCAAGAGGCACCCTCTGGGTATTTCACTAAACACATTGACTCTCCTTTTGCTCCCACAGCAAGGCAGAGAAGCCCTCATAAAAACTCCTTTCCGTCGACCCCGGCGAGGCAGAGAACCCAACTCCTTTTGCTTCCTCCTGAAGCAGGCAGGGAACCTTAATGGATTACTGAAGAAGACCTCCCTTAAACCCCCAAGGATGATGGATGATGATCGAAGAAGACACCTTGGAACCTTGCTTAGAGCAACCTTTGGGAAACCCTCTCACAAGCTCCCCCTCATAAGTTCCTCCCTCTCTCTCCCTCTTCTCTTTGCTCTCTCAGGTCAAGATAGCAGCAAAAGATCAGCTCTAAGGTAGAACAGGAGCTCTTAAATAAAAGAGCCTCGGAATAGCTCTTACTTTATACAAAACAACTTTATCGTCAAGGCTGATATGAATATCGGCCAGGCCGATTAGCTTAAATTTTTCTCAATCAGCCCGGTTGGTTTGGGACGATTAGAGAATATTTGTTCATATCATCCATGCCGATAAAATATCTGTTGCAAATCTATTTTTCATGTCTTATGTTTTGATGATTGACAAACACTGCTTTTCTTGGACAGCTTGTTGCTTCTAACTTTTCAGGAATCGACGATCGGACAATCAAAAAGAAGCCAAGTTCAGGAATGCGTAGGGTTAGGGTTGAGTCAGTCTGTACTCTTATTTTTACCTTTTGAGTCCACTTGTAATAGTCAAAAAGACTGATACTTTGTAACCCTTCACACACACACTTGAGAGAATTAGAAATTCTGTTTTTACTCATATCGGCCAGGACGATATCTTGTATCGGCCTGGACGATCAGCTTAAAACAGAAAGTCTAATTAAGGATTCTTGATTAAGGCAGCCAACGTTAACCAATCGGCCTGGACGATACGTGTATCGGCCAGGACGATAAGCTCAAAACAGAAAGAAGTAGCCGCCATAGACAAGTATGGTATAGTGTATCTTTAAATTATCGGCCAGGACGATCCTCGTATCGGCCTGGACGATATTAACAAATTATGCCATAATTGTTCAGGAAATCAAGGAAGTAATTAAGGATGATTGATACGATCATATCGTCCTGGACGATCGCAGGATCGGCCCGGACGATCTAGTCAAAAACCTTAAGTTACTTCAGGACGATCAATATCGGCCAGCCCGTATTCAGGGCTATTGTCAGGACGATTTTCCTTTGATTTGAACTGATCGGCCAGGACAATCGTGAGATCGGCCTGGACGATCAAGCTAATTCTCAATCGTCCAGTTGTGCATTCAGGGCTATGCTCTGGCTGATCTTCATTGATTTGTACTGATCGGCCAGGCCGATGTCCAGATCGGCCTGGACGATAAAGTCGGCAACTTGCAATTAATGAGCTCTTTTGAAGCTCTTCTATTTAAAGAGCTCTTGTTCAACATTTTTCAAGACCTTTGGCTGCTGCCTTGACCTAAGAAGACCTTGAGGAGAGAAAGAGAGAGAGAAGAGAGAGAGAGGATCTTGTGAGGGGGAGCTTGTGAGGGGTTTCACAAGGGTTGCTTCAAGGATCTCTCTGCGTCGTCTTCGTCTAGAGTTTCTCGTCCGTGGAAGGGTCGGTAGAGGTAAGGAGTTGTGCTTTTGGTTCTGGTTCTCTGCCAGCTTCAGGAGGAAGCAAAAGGAGATAGGTTCTCTGCCTTGCCGGGGTGGCAAAAAGGAGGTTCTTGTGAGGGTTTCTCCACCTAGCCGTGGGGGCTAAAGGAGAGTCACTTTTTGTTTAGTGCAATACTTGGAGGGTGCCTCCAAGGAGTGGACGTAGGTCGAGTCGACCGAACCACTATAAATCTCTGTGTTTCTTTTCTTGCTTCCGCACGTTTAATTCCGCATTATTTTCGTGGTGTGATTTGGTTTTATGTGACTTTATTTCTTTGTTTAAAAATGAAGTTTTTAAAATACCAATTCACCCCCCCTCTTGGTTAGTTTGGGACTAAGTTCATAGGGCTTAACATCCCCATCGAACTTTCAAGTGGTATCAGAGCCTGTTTCGAAAATTAAAGTTTAAAAACTTTTTGAATTTGATCCATGTCTAACTTTGGGAATCGCAACACTACGGAAGGGTATTCTATTACCCGACCTCCTCTGTTCGATAACCTACCTTTTGATTTCTGGAAAACTCGCATGTCAACTTTTTTACAATCTACTGATTATCGCATGTGGATGCTTATTCAAGAAGGTTATTCTCCACCTTCTCGTGAAATTAACGGTTTTAAAACTGAAGTTGCTTTTACCGAATGGACTTTTGATGAACGAGATTTAGCTCAATTGAATGCGAAATGTTTGAATTGTTTTTTCTGTGCTTTAAAATCTGAGGATTACATGCGTGTTTCAACTTGCAAAACTGGTAAAGAAATTTGGGATAAATTGTGCATTACTTATGAAGGCACTAATGAAGTTAAACAATCCCGTTTAAACATTCTCTTGCATGACTACGAACTTTTTCGTATGAAACCTCATGAATCGATTTCTGACATGTACACTAGGTTTACTCAGATTGCTACCTCATTGCATGCACTAGGAAAAGAACTCTCGAACTATGAAAAAGTTAACAAGATTTTGAGATGCTTGCCTTCATCCTATGATGCAAAAATTACTGCAATTACTGAATCTAAAGATTTAAACACCTATTCTATTGATAACTTGCTTGGCTCACTCATTGCTTACGAGCAAGGGGTGAATCAAAGAAATCTTGATGCAGGTGAAAAGAAAAAGGAGAAAACCATTGCATTGAAGGCACACAAATCGGATTCTGAATCTTCCGGGTCTGAAAGCGATGGAGTTGCCTTCATCACAAGGAAATTCAAAAGCTTTCTAAGGAAGAAACAAATGCATCATCAAAGTTGGAGAAAAGGTAAAGATCATAAACATACTAAAGGATCTTCTGATGTTGTTTGTTTTGAATGCAGGAAACCTGGACATGTAAGAGCCGATTGTCCTACACTTCAAGATCATTCAAGCAAAGAAAAGGAAAAAGGTGAGGAAAAAGCTAAGTCTAGGAAGGAGAATAAGAAAATCCAAAGAGGCTTTTGGGCAGAGTCTGGTACTGATTCTTCTGAGACTGAACCAGAGGAAGAGACTACAAACTTGTGTTTCATGGGAGAAAACCAAAGTGATGAGGAAGAGGTATGTAGACCAACCTATGATGAATTATTTGAAATTTGTGAAAAAATCCATGCATCATATAGGAAATTAAAGAAAACTCATGCTAGCCTAAAATTAGAACATTTAAATCTACAAAAAGAGCATGAAGTTTTTCTCAAAGATCATGCAACGATTGATTCAAATCACATGGCTCTACTTGATGAATTTGATGAATTAAACAAGAAGCATTTGGAATTAGTTGATAAAAGAAATGCATTAAAAGCTTCACACACCGCACTTAATGATGATCTTAAGAAATCTAAAGAGATTGAGAAAAATTTGAGGATTGAGAATGATGCATTGAAAAGAACTAACTTGAGAATTCAAAATGATTTGGAAACATGTAAGAGAGGTAGGATGACACCAACTTTTAATCAAAGGCCAGAACCTAGGAAGAGGCATTTTTACTCAAACCATTTAAGAAAACCTTTTCCTGGAGTTCAATGTTTTACTTGTGGCATGTTAGGACACATCTCACACACTTGCACAGTTCACCGTAGTACACATTGGGTGTGGAGACCTAAGATGCATGATTCAATACATACCACATCTGCATTGCACTCTACATTTCCTAAGAAGGAGCCCAAATCTGTTTGGGTTCCTAAAACTGACTGTTGTTGAGTCTTGCAGGGGTGCTCTCACCAAAGACCTCGTGGGAGCATAAGTTAACAGAACATAAGGAGGCTTGCTGCTCAATTGCTAAAATCCGTTGTTTTTATCACTTGCTTGATATTTTTTTGTGACTTTTATTTTTTAGTTTTTGTGTTCATTTTTTTTGTTGTCTTTAGTTTGCTTATTTTTTTGCTTTTGCTTTGTTCTCTTTGGACTTTATCTTTTGGGCTTCCATATGATAAAACTTCTCAAGCTTTTAAATACTAGAGTTTCTTGGAGATAGGGTTTAGCTTTTTAAAATTGGTTAAAGGAAGTAAACTATTGATGTTTTTCCTTATTCTGACTTTGTTTAGTGGCATGATTTTTCTTTTATAAAACAAAAAGTCTAAACTCAGTTTAACCAATGACTTTTTAAGATATCTTTCTAATCTTGCTACATCAAATCATCTTATGCATAATTGTCAAAATTCTTTGATATCATTCAAGCTTTTGAAATCTTACCATTGTAGTTATCACGTGTTTTTGATTTTGTGTTGTGGATTGTTCTTCCCTATGTTAGAGAGAGAGCTCCTATTCTCTAATATTTGGAGGATATACTCACAACTAAGTATTTTTCTTTAAGGGTATATTAAAGAGTTATTAGCTTGCAAGAGATAAAAAGGAAAGAGGCCAATAAAGCCAAATTGAAAAGAAAACTATATACACAAAAGTGTATGAAAAATCAAAAGATGCTCAAAGAGCCAATAAAAGTAAAAAGAGGCACAAAATTAGCCCACTAATTGCAAGCTATCATCTCTTTGGTAAAACTCTTAAAACTTAGAAAACTCATTGATTATGTGATACGTTCAAAGATTTGATTTCAAATTCCATGATTGAGAAAAACTATTTTGGTTTATTATTTATAAGATATTTTAGTTGTTAACAAGTCTTGATTGATCTCTTAAATCCTCTTGTGTTATTCCAAGTTAGGACTCTGTTGTTTTTAAGAGATTTTTTGTACCCTGAAGAATGTCTGATCTAGGGTTAAAGGAATCAGTTTTTCTACCTTCCTCTAATTGGATTTTGTTAAACCTCTTGATCTCCTAAAAACTTCAAAAATTTAAATTCAAGAAAAGAATTCTCATATGATGCCTTCATAAAACACAAAAAAAAATATAGAAAAATTAAAATCCAAAAATATTCGGTGTTTGTTTTATTTTTTATTTTTTGTGTGTCTTTGACTGTCTTTTCTTTTGTTTTATTTTTGAGAGTCTTGATCATCACCATTCCTTTCTTGATTTCAATTTCAAGTCACATCGGCCTGGCCGATATTTTTATCGTCCTGGCCGATAGGACAAATTCTTTCCAAAAACCCATCTGCTGACTTTTTTCTGTGCTTAATAAAAATCATCGTCCTGGACGATACATCATCGTCCTGGACGATTTGATCAAAACTCATGATGATAGTTCTGGCCGATAGTTTATTTGTCTGGCCGATGCATTCTATGTGCATCGTCCTGGCCGATACACTGGACCGTCCCGGACGATCCACGTGTCAGTACGTTTTTATCTTTAAATTCGGCCCCGGACGATCCATTATTGGACCATCGGCCGGGCCGATCCACTGTTCGTCCTGGACGATACACGTGGCAAGCATTTAAAACGTTTTAACTTCGGCCGGTACGATCAATTATTGTGCATCGTCCTGGACGATACACCTAATCGGCCCGGACGATCTGCTTTTTCAACGGTCGTCCGGACTGACTCCTCGGGCCGATAGCCTGTGTCTAATCGGCCTGGCCGATATCTGATCGGCCCGGACGATTGGACCGCCTTTTTGACCAATCAGCCTGTACGTAATTATTGACACATATCGGCCTGGACGATTCCGCGATCGGCCAGGACGATATGGACGATTCTTTAAATATAGGCCGATCCAGCCATGTTTTCTCACACCTCATCCTTTTCTCCTTTGATTTTCTGCTTAAAGTTCTCTCATATGGCTGGTGGGAAGCGCGTCCGTCAGACCTCTGGAAGTTCCTCGAGGGCAAGGGTTGACCCTCGGTTCCGTGAAGCAGAAGATGAAGCCGCTTATCATCGCTATAAGGAATGTGGAATTACTGTTTCAAGAATTATCAATCCGACCCACATTTCCTACCCGGTAATGGATCTCTTTGCCCACACTTCCCTTTGCTTCATTCTATCTCTTATTTTTCCTTTCAATTCTGAGTTCCTGTTAGAATTCTTTGCAAACCTTCGCATAAACTCTACCTTCACAGCCCTGTCCTCCTATGTGAATCGACGCCCTGTCGAAATCACATATCAGGACTGTGTTGAACTTTTACAGCTATCCACCACCGGAGATAAGCTGCACCTTATTGCCCCTGACCCTGATTTTGACTGGTCCACGGCAAACCACTTTCTTCGCCAGACCAATGCCCGTTACCATGTTGGAGAGACTAGCTCTCTAGTCAGAGATGCTAGGACAATCCAACATGTCCTTCGCACCTCTGTCATTCCAAAAGCCGGCGACCGTGTCCACATTACCCCTCTACTTTCCCTCACTACCTTCTACATCATGGCACATAGGGAATTTAACACTGCAGATCTATTTTTTCGTTACATTGATCATCTCACAACAATTCGCGACCCAGGCCACAGAAGAAAGCCAAATCTAGCCTTAGGACATATCATAGCCTATGTTCTTGAAACCAAATACCAAATTCAATATCCCAATCCACCAAACCTCCCAACTCCCTTCTACTCAAACAATTCTTTCAGCAACCTGCACAGTACTCGTCTCCACCCGGATGAACCACGGGAGGCTAGAGAGGAGGAGGCTCCCGCTCCAGCTCCCTTTCCTGACCCTGTCCCTCTCCACCAACATTCACCGGTAGATCAGTTGATTGCGAGATTTGATCGGTGGGAGACCAGATTTGATGCATATGTTGCTGCCCAAGAGCAGCAACACTCTGAGGACATCGCCCGCTACGAGCATCACCGCGCTGAGGACTTAGCTCGTTTTGACAGTTTTCTCACTCACCAGCAGCAGCAGCATGACCAGGACATCGCCTGGTTCAATGCTCAGTTTACTACCCTTGCCAGCTACTTTCAGCAGCCACCTCCACCTCCTCCATCTGATGATCAGGATCCCTCGTTCTTTTAGTTTGTGCTTTATTGTTTCTTGTCTTTTTGTAGTAGTCTCACGTGATGTTTGTTTTTTTTACTGTTTTTGGACTCTCTTTTTGTGATGACAAAAAGGGGGAGTAGGATAGGATGTGTGGTAAGAAAAAGATGATGTTGTAACTTTGTTTTTTCTAATGAATCTTTAATTTTCCTACTTGTGTTTTGTCATCATCAAAAAGGGGGAGATTGTTGCAAATCTATTTTTCATGTCTTATGTTTTGATGATTGACAAACACTGCTTTTCTTGGACAGCTTGTTGCTTCTAACTTTTCAGGAATCGATGATCGGACAATCAAAAAGAAGCCAAGTTCAGGAATGCGTAGGGTTAGGGTTGAGTCAGTCTGTACTCTTATTTTTACCTTTTGAGTCCACTTGTAATAGTCAAAAAGACTGATACTTTGTAACTCTTCACACACACACTTGAGAGAATTAGAAATTCTGTTTTTACTCATATCGGCCAGGACGATATCTTGTATCGGCCTGGACGATCAGCTTAAAACAGAAAGTCTAATTAAGGATTCTTGATTAAGGCAGCCAACGTTAACCAATCGGCCTGGACGATACGTGTATCGGCCAGGACGATAAGCTCAAAATAGAAAGAAGTAGCCGCCATAGACAAGTATGGTATAGTGTATCTTTAAATTATCGGCCAGGACGATCCTCGTATCGGCCTGGACGATATTAACAAATTATGCCATAATTGTTCAGGAAATCAAGGAAGTAATTAAGGATGATTGATACGATCATATCGTCCTGGACGATCGCAGGATCGGCCCGGACGATCTAGTCAAAAACCTTAAGTTACTTCAGGACGATCAATATCGGCCAGCCCGTATTCAGGGCTATTGTCAGGACGATTTTCCTCTGATTTGAACTGATCGGCCAGGACGATCGTGAGATCGGCCTGGACGATCAAGCTAATTCTCAATCGTCCAGTTGTGCATTCAGGGCTATGCTCTGGCCGATCTTCATTGATTTGTACTGATCGGCCAGGCCGATGTCCAGATCGGCCTGGACGATAAAGTCGGCAACTTGCAATTAATGAGCTCTTTTAAAGCTCTTCTATTTAAAGAGCTCTTGTTCAACGTTTTTCAAGACCTTTGGCTGCTGCCTTGACCTAAGAAGACCTTGAGGAGAGAAAGAGAGAGAGAAGAGAAAGAGAGGATCTTGTGAGGGGGAGCTTGTGAGGGGTTTCACAAGGGTTGCTTCAAGGATCTCTCTGCGTCGTCTTCGTCTAGAGTTTCTCGTCCGTGGAAGGGTCGGTAGAGGTAAGGAGTTGTGCTTTTGGTTCTGGTTCTCTGCCAGCTTCAGGAGGAAGCAAAAGGAGATAGGTTCTCTGCCTTGCCGGGGTGGCAAAAAGGAGGTTCTTGTGAGGGTTTCTCCACCTAGCCGTGGGGGCTAAAGGAGAGTCACTTTTTGTTTAGTGCAATACTTGGAGGGTGCCTCCAAGGAGTGGACGTAGGTCGAGTCGACCGAACCACTATAAATCTCTGTGTTTCTTTTCTTGCTTCCGCACGTTTAATTCCGCATTATTTTCGTGGTGTGATTTGGTTTTATGTGACTTTATTTCTTTGTTTAAAAACGAAGTTTTTAAAATACCAATTCACCCCCCCTCTTGGTTAGTTTGGGACTAAGTTCATAGGGCTTAACATCCCCATCGAACTTTCAATATCATCCTGGATGATTATTCAAATCCAAGGAAAATCATCCTGAACATCGCTCTGAATAGAAGCAAACTGATGTCAATCGTCCACGACATCGGCCCGGCCGATCCTGCGATCATCCCGGCCTATGTGATCGTGTAATCAACCCTTAATTGCTTTCCTTAATTACTAGATTAATTTAAGAATAATTGTGTTTCATCGTTCAGGTGATAGGATACCATCCTAGATGATGTCCAAAAATAAAGAATACCTAAATAGATCTAGCAGGTCATTCTTTTTTATTTGGGCCTATCGGCCTAGCCAAAACGAATATCATCCAGGCTAATCGACTTAATGATGGCTTCCTTAACCAGGATGCCCTAATTAGGGTTTTTTGTTTTTAGCTGATTGTCTAGGACGATTTTAGGATTGGCCCGGACGATGTGATGAAAATAGAGAACTCTAATCAGTAGATAGAAATTTTCCCCTATGTGTGTGTATGTGCAAGGTTACTTAGCATCAGGAACCACTTTGTTTACAATAGACTCAAGAAAGAAAAATTACAAACTGACTCAGACTTAATCTACCCAATCTTGAGCTGGCTTGAGTTGCACTCGTTCTTATGAACCTGAAAAGTTAGTAGGCAAGGCAGTCGTAGAAAATTATGAATGTTTGCTATCATCAAAAGTTTAATCCATAAAATCAGATTTGCAACAATCTCCCTCTTTTTGATGATGGCAAACCAAGAAATAATCTAAGCAGTTCAAGAAATAAGGAAAAGAAATAAAACACAGTTTTAACTTTCTAATAGCAGAATCAAACTACAGAATAAGCAGCACACTAACTACTCCCTCTTTTAACATCATAAAAGGATGAGAAAAGTAAAAAGCAGAGACTAAAAACAAAAACAAACAAAAAATAAAGTTTTTTTTTTTCTTTTTTTGATCAAGGCATGAATATGACATAGTCTCCATGTGATTAATTTTAAAGACTTGTAAGTCAATGAGTTAACAACATCAAAATTCCAAAAAATTGTAAATATCCAATTATGTTAACCCTTAGCTCAGACTTCGTTTAGGGCAAAATTGTCTATTGAAATCAAAAGACCTATCTCAGGAAAACCAATTGGATAAGAAAAAGAGATCCGTTCAAAACTTGGTTTCAGAAAAATATTTTATAAAATAATATATAAAAGTAGTTTGTCACAATCATGAAATTCGAAATAAAGTCTTTGAAAAACTCAAGTGATACATGAATTTTTCTAAGTTTTAAGAGTTGGAAAAGAGAAGAGAGTTTTAATTCTTTTGATGGACTCATTTTATGCCTCTTGTCCATTGAATGACGCACTATGTGCATCTTTTGATTTTTTGATACACTTTGTGTATTTTTTTTCAATTTGGCGTCATTGTGCATCTTTTGTTTTTGGCATCATTGGCCACTTTTTTTTTTTTTGCAAGCTAGATTCTCTTTCAAAAAAAACTTTTAAATATTCTTAGTTTTTTTTGAAAGAAATGCTAAAATGCATTAAGAAAAAACAACCAAAAACTAACAAATCAAGTCAAACCTAAAGCATCACATTCCTCCTTCAAGCAATACAAGAAAGAAGGAGGAATAAAAGTATCATGAAGATCTTCCCACAAAAAAGATCTAACTAGAGCAAAATTAGCACAAATATCCGCTAATTTGTTCCCGTCCCTATTCGAATTAGAAAAAACAATTTGCTTAAACTCAAGCAAGAAGGCCAAATTATCATCAATTAATCTATTAACCTTCCAATTTTTGACCGCATTTTGAAGCATCTTGATAAAATTGAGGTTGTCTCCTTCAATGATCACCCCATGAGCCTCATACATCCAACTTTGAACCACATTCTTCAGTTGTAAAACTGCAAGTAATTCCAAATATGATATGTCCCAGTGTAATGAATGATTTCCAAAAGCAAGTAAAAAGCGTCCCTTCTCATCTCTGGCAACGCCACCGATCCCAGCCGAATTATTCCTCATAAGAGTTGCATCTATATTAATTTTAATCCACCCGAGAGGAGGAGGATGCCAAGTAGAAAACAACAAAAGCTGGTTAGCATCCCAGTTTTCCGGTTGGATATTTAAAAAGTTACTTCTCACCGCCAACAAAATAACATTAGCAACAATGTAGTTATCCAAATCCTCAACTTTACCATGTACTAACTTGCACCTGCTCTTCCAAACAAGACTAACCGTGGTACAAAAAATATTTGCTGGAAGAGAATTGTTCCCCACATGTCACATTTTCCTGAGCTTCTAAGTTGCTGTTATCTTAATCTTCATCGCAACCCATTGGACAACCAAAATAATGGTTAAGTTTCCTCTTCACAAGAAAGGAGTTAGAGGGAATGGCATCAATACAAAGTATCCACCAAAAAAGATCAATTTTTGGTTTAAACTTAAGTTTCTTTATCCAATTCCACACAGCAGTCTCTTCCATATGAACCATAGCATCCTCATACGCCAAGGCTGTAATTGACTTTCCCGTAAATTTACCTTTCAGTTCAATAGTATCAGAAATCCTGTCATTTCTGATAGGAATTCCACTAATAAGATTCAAAAGCTGTTCTTCAAAAATAACCCTCAATTTATCCTGATTCTAATGGCCATTAGAAATAAAAGAGCTAAGGAAGATGGTGGGAAAAAAATTGTGTCACCACGCAGATTTTGATTTCTCCTATTTTGTAATTGAATATTGCATTGAGAATAAAGTACAGTCTCGAGAGGCCGACACAATATTCTATAATGGATTCAATATCAAAATAGGGTTTTGAAAATTGATATTTCTATAATCAAACATAGTTCAAAGAATAACATATTATTTCGAAAGATAAACATGAAATTCTTAAGAATGTGTTTAAAAATAGAAATAAGCTTTTCTTGAAAAATTTATTCATTCTTTTATTTATATATAGCAAGGAGAATATTATATCATCTTGAAAGACGAACATAACATTCTTCAAGACATCCAAAAGCAAGAATGAATTTTATAAAATTCATCATTTCTAAAGTTAAATATATCAAGTAGGAAATTATATTATCTGAAAGGACAATAATAACATCCTACAAACATATTTAAGATTAGAAATGAAGTTTTTAAAGATATCTGTATTCCCAAAGATTCTTCCCTTGTTTTATAAGAATAAAACAAGGTTTATTTTAGTATGGGGTTCTCAAATCCCTATAAGAGCAAGCTCCTATAGTTAATTACATCCTAGGAGGAATGCTCCTAAGAGAACTCTTGATTAAAGCAGTGATTTCATACCCTTTGACTACAAAGTAGAAGACAATAAACAGAAGTAGGAATTCTCCAAGGTGAAAGCTCAATGTTGAACATTTATTAGCGAGTCAAAGGATGAAAAGTAGGAGGTGTCGTATTCTGAGAAGCCCAGAGACAACCTCAGTCTATCCTATGTTGGGCTTTACATTTTAGGGGAAAGTTTTATGTTTAAGTTGATATTTTATTAGAAATTTGGGATTATATTCCCGGAGGGCGAGGACTTAAGATCTAAAAAGAATCTGCCTCAGAACCTAAATCTAATTTGGGTACTACAAAGTAGCAACCTGAACCTAACTAATGAAGTGCAAATCTGGACTTACCCCGGGCTGGATTAGGGAGCCAGCTAACCACCTAGGCGCTTTAAAAACATGTATCCAGTCTCTTATGAAAGATGGGTAGGGATGTTTATTTAAGTTTTAATGAATTGGGGGCCGACATCTAAGACAGTTCCTAATTGGCCCCTTAACTAATGTAGGGTGAAAAATGTCTAGAAATGCTATTAATATTTTAGACTCTTTTTAATTTGTATCTAATGCAATGTATGCTAATTGACTCGAATGCATAAAATGAATATGAAGCAGTTTAAAAATTAGGCTTAGAAAATAGGTTTTTCCCTAGAGATTGCACAACTTCCCCTTGACAGAACTGCACCCTCATAGGTCAAGTGGTCTGCCAGAACCCGCAGGCGAGGAGGTGCCTAACAAGGAAGAGAAAGTATTAATATGCTTATGCTGACTCTCGGCGGTCCCGAGCTTACTTCTTAAATCGTTAGAGTTACTATGTGAGCCTAAAAATTTTATTAGAATTTCAAGTAAAAGAATTTTGAGCGTACCCTTACGAAAAAAAATCTCTCCGATTCGAATCCAGGCTAAAACAAAACATGACATGCAAGGTCCTAAAAAAGATCTACTGCACAAACAATGTAAACAATCAATTTTAATAATCCAAATATAATGTCCAATGTCCAATGTCCATATTACACCCAGAATTTGCAGAAAAGTAAAGTGGCCGGGCACCACTAACAACAAACCCGGATTCTAATCCTAAGAATGACGCAAGTGATTTTTGAAATGGGATATACTGTTCCTTAAATCTTCATTTCTTCATCTTCTTTCTTCAATCTTCTTGTTCTGTCTTTTCTTCTTTTACGAGCTTCTCGGGTCCGTCGAGTTCTGGATATCCAAATGAAAAGAAACTCATCCCTAAAAGGGGTATTTTCTTTTCTATTTGGATATTGAATCATCCTAATTTGGCTTTCCAAATAAAAGAGAATAATCCTTTAAGGTATATTCTCCTTTCTTTGGATTCCAAATTGGATGTAATATCCCACTTTCAAAATCACTTTCACAATTTATAATATTTTTCAAACGCATTTACATTTACATTACATTTCACAGAAAGAAAAGAAAAATCTAAACCACCTGCAGGGTTATCCTAAGCAATTTATAATAAAAATCATCCCACGCAATTATATATATATGCAATTGAATTTAAATTATTAAGCCACACTTGGCCACACTATTCTTCATTTGGGGGCTAAGCAGCTGAAGCACTTGTAGCATTTATTTATTATTAATTAATTAGCCCCCTTTTTCTGCCCTGCATGAGTGTGGCCACCTGCAGAAAATCATATTAACAATCCAGATTGCTCCTAATCTATAGGTAATCTAATTGTTAATCAAATCATAGCACAGAGTGCAGTAAAAATAAACAAACACACCAACATTTCACAACCAGCATGCAATAAAACTCGAGAAAAAGCCCGTCACAGTGCAGTAAGGAAATAAACACCGGCCTAACCTAAAATTAGAGTCGGTTGTCCTAGCAAACAAATCTAAGTGTGTGCAATAGGTTATGTGGTTTTGATATATCCTAGGTCAATTATTAGCTAAAGTTTTCTAATTGATTGAATTCTAATTTAAAGATATTTACTAATTCTAAAGTGAGATGTCACTAAATTTTCTATGTTATAAGTTTCTATCCTAAAGTGTGCATGCATCCTAAGTTTAGATTTCCTAAGACTCAGTCCTTAATTTTTTGTCCTTAAGTGTCACTACTGTTGTATAGGGTGAAATTTTTATTATTACTAACCCTTAAGACTTTGGGCGTGTGTAAAAGGGGTTTAAGGATCTAAAAGCAAATAAAAGTAAACCTAATAAAATTGAAGTTACTACAAGGACCTAAAGGAATGATTCACACACACCACATCAAGGGGTCCCTAAAGGTTTTCTAAGTTTAGAAATACTCACAGTCACCGGGGGTTACGACCCGGTGGTTCCGCCCGTAGCACCTCTACCCGGCTGGATAGAGGCGACTGACGTCATTAGCTCCTTGTCCTTTTGTTCCCTCGACCGATACCATTCCTCGCAGTTTATGCAAATAAAACAGGAAAAACAAGGAAAAAATAGGGATTAGAAAGCACATTTAATAATTATAAAATGAAATAATTGAAAAACAGAATTTAAATCCAAACGTACCTTTCTTCTGGCTTGATCTTTGGTTGTGTTGACTTGGCTTTTGAAACCTTTCACTTTTTGATAGCATATTATACTTTTCCAACATTTATCTCAAGGTATAAGAAAGGGGAGGTAAAACAAAAAGAGCTTTTGATTTTCAATACTTTCATTTTTAATAAACATTCAACTAACTCATTTCCTAATACAAATGGCTTTTCATCTCATTTACCAAAACTCGTCATACAAAAATATTAATCCAACACATTTCACTTTTCACAAAATTCAAACATTTTAATTTTCAAAATCACTTTTATATACAAATATTAGTTCCTAACACATTTCACTTTTCAAAAATTCCTATATCTCACTTTTCAAAATTAGTTTTATATTTTTCAAAACATAAACTCTTCCACTTTTCAAATTACCCATAAATTACATTTTTCAAAACATGCTCACACAAAAAAAAAACTTCACTTCTTACATATACGATTCCAATTTTTTTTTTTTTTTAAATAAAAACACACAATTTTCACCTTTCAAAACACCATAATGCACTCTTCACTTTGTTTGAATAGTTGCTATTTGAATGATTTATATTTGTGCAACTTATGTAGTTTTGATGATTCCAAACATTATTGTTCAAATGTATAGTTATCTCCTATCAATTTCAGAAGATTTGCACTTGCTCTTGTGTGTACTAACATTTCAGGAAAATCAGACTCCAGACTACGAAAACTTCAAATCAATTTCAACATGAGAAATTTTGTTTATTTGAAGTTTGTCTTTTCTCTGAATTAATTTTGAAAGGGAGTGATTGTAATTGAGTGAATAAAATCTTACACACACAAATAAGGAGATCTTGAAATTCTATACTGATCGTACAGGACGATATTTATCGTACTGGACGATCTGTCAGTTATCTCCTATAGAGCATTTAAAACGAATAGGAACTTGCTTTGAAAAATTTTTCTAAGTCCTATTCGTCCAGGACGAATTTTAATATCGTCCCGGACGATGGGTTCTCTGTAAAATTTCGTCCAGACGAATTTTACCATCGTACGAGACGACCAGCTCTCTGGAAAAATTTCGTCCAGACGAAAATAATTATCGTACCGGACGATCAGCTCTCTGGAAAATTTTCATCCAGACGAAACCAAATTATCGTCCCCGGCGATTGGTCCTCTGGAAAATTTTCATCCAGACGAAATAAATAATCGTCCAGGACGATCGGCTCTCTGGAAAATTTTCGTCCAGACGAACATATTTTCGTCCAAACGATAAACCGACTTAGGACAGTTTTCAGCAGTTTCTAGAACCGACCTTGTAATAACCGTTCGTACTGGACGAACCTAGTTCGTACAGGACGATCAGCTGTACGAAGTCATTTCGTACACATATACAAATTGGGTCGTTTCAGATCGTTTAAGTAAAATCGTCCAGGACGATCCAGGATCGTACGGGACGATCCACTGCGTACAGAATTGAAAATATGCAGTTTTTGGGCGGTTTTTCATGTCTTTTGTATAAATAGTCCAAATTAGACTGCCACCCAATCTTTTTGTCATTTGATCTTCGTGCCTATTGAGAGAATAGCCAAGGAGAGAGTGGAAGAGAGCATTCAAAGGAGGATTCCTACCATTGGAGCAAGAAGGCTTCACTTGGATTGCTAAGGTAAGAATCTCTACTTGTGAAATTGGATTTCTTCACTCTTTTCTTTCTTCCTTCTAGATTCTTGTGAGAAGATCATTCAAGAAGGTCCGGTTCTCTGCCGACACTTGGAGAGTGTGAACAGACGTGGGTTCTCTGCCTACACTAGGAGAGTGTAAAAGGAAGAAGGTTCTCTGCCTACACTTGGAGAGTGTGAACAGCCGTAGGGTTCTCTGCCCACACTAGGAGAGTGTAAAAGGACGACGGTTCTCTGCCCACACTAGGAGAGTGTGAAAGGACGACGGTTCTCTGCCAGCACTGTGGATTGTGTAAAAGGATGACGGTTCTCTGCCGCACCGGGGAGTGGTGAAAAGAGTGTTTTGTACAGGCTTCTCCGCCTTGCTGTGGGTGCTAAAGGAGAGTCACTTTGTGGTATTAGTGCAATACTCAGAGGGAGCCTCTGAGGAGTGGATGTAGGTCTGGTTATAGACCGAACCACTATAAATCTGGTGTCATTTACTTTATTGCTTTTACGTTTCCGCATTTTAAATTTCAGTTTTAACAACTCTGTGGTTGAAAAACATTTTTCTACAAACTTTAAAAGAAAATTTTATTTCGGTTCAACTTTATTATTAAGAGGGTTTAAAATTTTTAAAACTACCAATTCACCCCCCTCTTGGTAGCCGTGGGACATTTACTTAGGCTTAACAACCTAATTACTAGACTCAACAAGTGGTATCAGAGCATTGTTTCAAAATCATAAGTTTGAACTACTTTTTGATTAACGTAGATGGCTACATTTGGAAACCGAAACACACCTGAGGGTTACTCTATCACTAGACCTCCACTGTTTGACAATATTCCTTTTGATTTTTGGAAAACACGCATGTCTACTTTCTTACAGTCACTTGATTATCGCATGTGGATGTTAGTCCAGGAAGGTTACACAAAACCAACTAGATTAGTTGATGGAATTAGGGTAGAAACACCCTATGTAGATTGGACTATAGAAGAACGTGACTTAGCACAATTAAATGCGAAATGTTTAAATAGTTTCTTTTGTGCTCTAAAATCTGAAGACTACATGCGAGTTTCTACTTGTAAAAGCGGAAAAGACATATGGGATAGACTTTGTATTACTTATGAAGGGACAAATGAGGTTAAGCAATCAAGACTCAATATCTTGTTACATGACTACGAATTATTTCGCATGAAACCTAATGAATCTATATCTGACATGTACACAAGATTCACTCAAATTGTCACCTCTTTGCATGCACTTGGTAGGGAATTAACTAATGCTGAAATGGTTAATAAGATTCTTCGTTGTTTACCTACTGCATACGATGCTAAAATTACTGCAATTACAGAGTCAAAAGATCTGAACATTTATTCTATTGACAATCTTCTTGGTTCACTCATTGCTTACGAGCAAGGAGTAAGTCAAAGAAAGATTGATACAGGTGAACCAAGAAAGGACAAGAATATTGCACTAAATGTGGAAGAGTCAGAAAGTGAACACTCACAACCTGAGGATGAAGATGATATAGCACTGATTACTAGACAATTCAAAAGCTTTTTAAAGAGGAAGCAGAAGAGACGCCAGCAATGGAATAGAGGTAAGTATAACAGAAATGACAAGGTTTCTAATGAAGTGATTTGTTATGAATGCAGGAAACCAGGTCATATAAAGACTGATTGTCCAAAACTCAAAGCCTCTCCTAGCAAGGAGAAGGTAGAGGAGAAACCAATGGTAAAGAAGGGCAAGAAGAAGTTTCAAAAGGCTTTTTGGGCGGACTCAGCTTCAGACTCATCTGAGACTGAAAAAGAAGAAGAAGTCACCAACCTTTGCTTGATGGTAGATAAAGCTGAACAATCAGATCAAGAAGAGGTATACTCTCACACAAGACCTCGTGAGAGTATATGGTACCTGGACAGCGGATGTTCTAAGCACATGACTGGAGATACTGCTCAATTCATAACGCTGGAAGCCAGGAGTGGAGGCAAGGTTACACTTGGAGATAATACCACAAAGAAAGTGGTTGGATCAGGTATGATTGGAAATTTAAAAAACTTTTTCATAGATAATGTTTTATTAGTTGAAGGCTTAAAACATAATTTGCTTAGCATAAGTCAGCTATGTGATAAGGGTTATAATGTAAAATTTTTACATACTAGCTGCATAATTAGCCTAAATGGGAAAATTGTTTTAAATGGAAAAAGGGTGAACAATGTTTACATGCTAGATTTAAATTGTATTCAATCTCCTACTGCTTTTTGTTTGAAAACTATTTCTGATGAATCGTGGCTTTGGCATAGGAGACTTTGTCATTCTAGTATGAAAAATCTTAGAAAAATTACCCAAAAGAATTTGGTGAGAGGAATATCTAAACTAGACTTTACTAAGGACCATCTGTGTGATGCATGTCAATTAGGAAAACAAGTGAAGTCCTCTTTTAAGTCCATTAAAGATCTTAGGACCAGTAAACCTTTAGAAATTCTACACATGGATCTTTTTGGACCAGTAAGCACTGTTAGTCTAGGAGGAAAGGTATATGGATTTGTTATAGTAGATGATTTTTCAAGATTCACCTGGGTTAAGTTTCTTTTTCATAAGAGTGAATCATTTGAGGAATTCAGAAATTTTTCAACTTGGATACAAAGAAAACTAGGATGTGAAATAATTTCTATACAAAGTGATCATGGAGGAGAATTTGAAAATGAAAGATTTGAAGATTTCTGTAAAGAAAAGGGGATTGATCACAATTTTTCTGCACCTAGAACTCCTCAACAAAATGGAGTAGTTGAAAGAAAGAACAGAACATTAATAGAAGCCGCCCGAGCAATGTTAGCAGAATACTCACTTCCTAGATATTTTTGGGCTGAGGCGGTTAGCACTGCATGCTATGTTATGAATAGGGTGAATGTGAGATCAAATTTGAATAAAACACCCTATGAGTTGCTAAAAGGAAGAACACCAAATTTGTCTCATTTGCATGTATTTGGTTGCAAGGTGTTCATACATAATAATGGAAAATCTGCCTTAGGAAAATTTGATCCAAAATCAGATGAAGGAATTTTTGTTGGATATTCAAGTGTTGGAAAATCTTATAGAGTATTCAACAAAAGAACTTTAGTCATTGAAGAAACCACACATGTTGTTTTTGATGAAAATGGAAACATGGAAGAGCCAAAAGTTGTTGAAGAAGAAATTGAAGAAAACTCCCAAAATATTGATAGATTAAATTTGGAAGAAAATGTGGAAGAAAATTTAGAAAGAGAAGACCCTTTGCCTAGAGATTTGAGATTTTCTAAAAACCACCCAAAGGAATTAATCATAGGTGAACCAAGTGAGGGTGTTAGAACTAGGCGTGGATTAAACAAGGAAGTCAATCATTCAGCCTTTATTTCAACTGTTGAACCCACTAACATTGATCAAGCACTTTCAGATGAATTTTGGATATTGGCCATGCAAGAAGAGTTAAATCAATTTGTAAGAAATAAAGTTTGGGAACTAACTACAAGGCCAAAAGATCAGTGTTGTTGGAACCAAGTGGGTGTTCAAAAATAAAATGAATGACTCAGGAGTAGTCATTAGAAATAAGGCTAGATTAGTAGCTAAGGGGTATAATCAAATTGAAGGAATTGATTTTGAGGAAACTTTCGCCCCTGTAGCTAGACTTGAAGCAATTAGGGTTTTACTAGCCTTTGCCTGTTTTAAAGGTTTTAAATTGTTTCAAATGGATGTTAAAAGTGCCTTTTTAAATGGAGTAATAGAAGAAGATGTTTTTATAGAACAACCTCCAGGTTTTGAAAATTCTAAATTTCCAAATCATGTTTTCAAATTAAAAAAGGCATTATATGGATTGAAACAGGCACCTAGGGCTTGGTATGAGAGGTTAAGCACCTTCCTACTTGAAAGATCTTTTGAAAAAGGAAGTGTGGATACAACTCTCTTTTTAAGGAAAATTGGAAAGGATATACTTATTGTTCAAATTTATGTGGATGACATCATCTTTGGATCTTCAAATAAACATCTTTGTGATGATTTTTCTAAAATAATGAGTAGTGAATTTGAAATGAGTCTAATGGGAGATTTAAATTACTTTCTAGGATTTAGCATTAAGCAACTTGAGGAAGGTACTTTTCTTAGTCAAACCAAATATATTAAGGACATCCTCAAAAAATATGAAATGGACAATGCTAAACCTGTTAGTACACCAATGAGTTCTTCAGTTCAGTTAGATAAAGACCTTAAGGGAAAATCTGTTGATCAAAAGAAATTTAGAGGGATAATTGGATCTTTACTTTACTTGACTGCTAGCCGACCAGATATTATGTTTAGTGTTTGCTTATGTGCTAGATTTCAATCAGATCCAAAAGAATCACATTTGACAGCAGTGAAAAGGATTTTAAGATATCTACTAGGAACTCAAAACTTAGGAATTTGGTATCCTAAGTTTAGCTCTTCATTTGAAATTATTGGTTACTCAGATTCTGACTTTGCAGGCTGTAGAGTGGATAGGAAAAGCACTTCTGGAACATGTCAATTCATTGGAAATTCATTAGTTTCATGGTCTAGTAGAAAACAAAATTCAGTGGCACTATCTACTGCAGAAGCAGAATACATTGCATTAGGAAATTGTGTGGCACAAGTACTTTGGTTAAAACAACAGTTGATTGACTTAGGATTAACTATAGGCACTATTCCAATTTATTGTGATAATACTAGTGCAATTTGCATTTCCAAAAATCCTATTCAACATTCTAGAACCAAACACATTGATATAAGGCATCATTTCATAAGGGATCATGTATCCAAAGGAGAAATTGAACTCATACATGTTTCAACTGAAAATCAACTTGCAGACATTTTTACAAAACCTTTAGCCTTTGATACCTTCAGTACTTTAAGAACAAGGCTTGGTGTTATTGATTTGAATGCTTAACCAAAATGTCTTTGCAACATTGATACTTGTTGTGTTTTGTTTTTGTGATTTTGTGAATTTTGTGTGTTTTTGAATGAATTGTTTTTGGATTTATGATTTTGTCTTATGTTTTCTGTGTTTTTTATTGTTTTTGTTGATTTTGTTAAATAAAAAAATTCAAAATTAAAAATTTTTTTGGAGGAAATCGTCCAGGACGAAATATTTTCGTACGGGACGATGTGTAAAGAAACAGTTTGCGCGAATTTAAACCGTTTTGAGAGCAGTTTTTTATTGGAACGTCTATACGATCTGTGATCGTCCAGTACGACTTTTTCTTTTTCTCAAACGTCGGGACGATTGAATGCAGCGGTTGAGTGGATAAGACAGTTTTTAATACAAACTTCGTCTGTACGAAATGTTTTCGTCTGTACGAACATGTGTCGATTCATTGTAGGGGACGGTTTTCAAGAGTCATTAAAACGAAACACTTTTCGATCGTCTGTACGAAATTTTTTCGTATGTACGATTGGTCAAGTCAAAAAGCCTGTACGAAGGGACGCATCGTAAGTTGTGTTGAATACGAAAAGCCGTTACATTTTGGACGAATTGGATCGTCTGTACGAAATTACTTCGTCCAGACGAACGATAACTTTTCGTCCAGGACGAATATTTTCGTCCAGGACGAACGTATCGTTTTTCTTTAAATATGAAGGCTTTCAAACTTGACAATCACACTTTCAAACATCTTTTTCAATCCCTTTCTACATCAAATCAACTATGGCCTCCTCTAGCAAAAGACAAAAAGTTTTGGTGAAGAAACCTAATAGGAATGCCCCAGACAACTTTCTTTCCAAGGCAAATGAGGAATCTTTTCCTCGTTTTGCATCTGCAAAAATCACTCCGTCTCGCATTCTTATCCAAACTGAGTTGAAATTTCGGGTATTACACCTCTTCGCCTCAACCCAATTTCAGTTCATTCTTTCTCTTGTCCAGTTCTACAATAAGCAAACCTACCATTACTTCCTAGCCAACATGAGTTTCAATTCTGACCACTCTATCATTAGTTCTTTTGTTTTTAAGAAAAAAGTTGAGATCACCAAGCACGACCTTGGTGCATTTTTAAACCTAAGAACTGAAGGATATAGAGCCCACACCCTAGCATCAGAAAACACCTTCCAATGGTTTGAAATCAATAGGGTAATTAGAGAAAATGCAATTGACAATCATGTTGCTAGAGTGGCCGGTATGACCCAAGATGCCCGAATCATCCAGCATATCCTTAGATCCTCAATTATTCCTAAAGCTGGTGATAGGATTAACATTACTCCTCTCCTTTCTTGTCTAACTTTTTTAATCATGAAAAACATCCTATTGATGAAGCCCAACTCATCCTAGATCATATCTATGGGCTTTCAGAAATAGGACATCCTGATCAGAAGAGGAAGAAGAACATTTCTTTAGGGCACTTGATTACTTATATTTTGGAGAAGAAGTACAATATAGTGCATCCTGATGAAGAATATGAAGAGCCAGTTTACTATAACGATGCATCTTTCAGATTGCTCTTCAAGGAGGAGAAAGAGAAAGCACATGCTAGTGCTTCAGAAGAAGAAGGACTGCAAGGTTCTGCTTGTCAATCAGATTATCAGAATCTGATTGAGAGATTTGATAGACTAGAGACTCACATTAATCAAAGGTTTGATCAATTTGATGCTCATCTTACTCAGCAGCAACATGACATTGGTAATATTAGAGATGAAGTTCATGAAATAAATACCAATGTAATGTTGATGGCCTCCTACTTCAACCTCTTTGGCGGCATTCCTCCTCCTCCTTCTCCAGAACAGTAGAAGTTTTTTTTATGTGTGTCTGTTGTATTTTTTTTGTTGTTTTGTTTTTTTTTCGTATATGTGTTATTGTGATTGTTGTTATGTTTTTTTTTGTAATTTTCTTTTTAATCAATGAAAGTTTGTTTGTTTTAGATTTGTTTTGAAATGTGGCTAATCTTTATGAATTTCATTAATATTATTTTTAATCTACATTGTGCTCAAATTCGATTGTAATGTGAGATTATCTATATTAGAAAATCTAGACTTTCTAAATTTATAATTTGTTTATAACTTGTTGTATTTAAGAATTTTTTAAATTCATGTCTATTCATTTAGACTACATAAAAGTTAATATTGTTATTGCAATTTTGATGTTTTCATATTTTGTATTTCTATGCTCAAATGATATTTATGCACCTAGAAATATTTGAAATCTTAGATTATAGATTTTGGAAAGAATTGGTCAAATTACTCTTGAACATTGTACAAATGTACAAAAATCAAAAGGGATTCGCAAAAATTTGCAAAGTGAAAAAGAGGCACAAAATAAGCCCAACCAAAGAAAAATGCACAAAAATGTGCTCCAAAACTTTGAAAAGATGTGCAAAGCACCACATGAGGTAATTCTCTTCTTTCCAATTTCGTTTAATCTCTTAATTCAAGTTGATCTAATGTTCATTTATATTCTATTGAACTTTGAAATATAGAATTTTTTTTACATCTCACTTGTAATGATTTTCAATAATCAAAATGTCTAAATTGAATCATGTCTTTGATAAATTCTTCTTACTTACAATGTTATATCATTTCATAAATTTTATGAATTTCTATGATTGACCTAATATCTTTAGTTTAAAAATTGCATACCCTATGTCAAATCACAATTTAGATTAAATTTTAACAATGAATTTCATATTATTATTTACATTTCTTGTCTTTTTCTTCTTCACTTTTTGTTACTGTCAAAAAGGGGGAGAAATTATTATGTTTTGTGTTTGTGTTTTTGTGGTTTGTGTTTTCTGTGTTAAAAATTTTTGAAAAACAAAAATATTGTTCTTTAATGCCTCCTTATTTTAATGTACTCATAAATTCAGGGGGAGTTTAGGAGATAAGAGATTTGTTTTAACTTGAAACCATACTAATAATAATTGTTTTGCCATCATAAAAAAGGGGGAGATTGTTTGAATAGTTGCTATTTGAATGATTTATATTTGTGCAACTTATGTAGTTTTGATGATTCCAAACATTATTGTTCAAATGTATAGTTATCTCCTATCAATTTCAGAAGATTTGCACTTGCTCTTGTGTGTACTAACATTTCAGGAAAATCAGACTCCAGACTACGAAAACTTCAAATCAATTTCAACATGAGAAATTTTGTTTATTTGAAGTTTGTCTTTTCTCTGAATTAATTTTGAAAGGGAGTGATTGTAATTGAGTGAATAAAATCTTACACACACAAATAAGGAGATCTTGAAATTCTATACTGATCGTACAGGACGATATTTATCGTACTGGACGATCTGTCAGTTATCTCCTATAGAGCATTTGGAACGAATAGGAACTTGCTTTGAAAAATTTTTCTAAGTCCTATTCATCCAGGACGAATTTTAATATCGTCCCGGACGATGGGTTCTCTGTAAAATTTCGTCCAGACAAATTTTACCATCGTACGAGGCGACCAGCTCTCTGGAAAAATTTCGTCTAGACAAAAATAATTATCGTACCGGACGATCAGCTCTCTGGAAAATTTTCGTCCAGACGAAACCAAATTATCGTCCCCGGCGATTGGTCCTCTGGAAAATTTTTGTCCAGACGAAATAAATAATCGTCCAGGACGATCGGCTCTCTGAAAAATTTTCGTCCAGACGAACATATTTTCGTCCAAATGATAAACCGACTTAGGACAGTTTTCAGCAGTTTCTAGAACCGACCTTGTAATAACCGTTCGTACTGGACGAACCTAGTTCGTACAGGACGATCAGCTGTACGAAGTCATTTCATACACATATACAAATTGGGTCATTTCAGATCGTTTAAGTAAAATCGTCCAGGACGATCCAGGATCGTACGGGACGATCCACTGCGTACAGAATTGAAAATATGCAGTTTTTGGGCGGTTTTTCATGTCTTTTGTATAAATAGTCCAAATTAGACTGCCACCCAATCTTTTTGTCATTTGATCTTCGTGCCTATTGAGAGAATAGCCAAGGAGAGAGTGGAAGAGAGCATTCAAAGGAGGATTCCTACCATTGGAGCAAGAAGGCTTCACTTGGATTGCTAAGGTAAGAATCTCTACTTGTGAAATTGGATTTCTTCACTCTTTTCTTTCTTCCTTCTAGATTCTTGTGAGAAGATCATTCAAGAAGGTCCGGTTCTCTGCCGACACTTGGAGAGTGTGAACAGACGTGGGTTCTCTGCCTACACTAGGAGAGTGTAAAAGGAAGAAGGTTCTCTGCCTACACTTGGAGAGTGTGAACAGCCGTAGGGTTCTCTGCCCACACTAGGAGAGTGTGAAAGGACGACGGTTCTCTGCCCACACTAGGAGAGTGTGAAAGGACGACGGTTCTCTGCCAGCACTGTGGATTGTGTAAAAGGACGACGGTTCTCTGCCGCACCGGGGAGTGGTGAAAAGAGTGTTTTATACAGGCTTCTCCGCCTTGCTGTGGGTGCTAAAGGAGAGTCACTTTGTGGTATTAGTGCAATACTCAAAAGGAGCCTCTGAGGAGTGGATGTAGGTCTGGTTATAGACCAAACCACTATAAATCTGGTGTCATTTACTTTATTGCTTTTACGTTTCCGCATTTTAAATTTCAGTTTTAACAACTCTGTGGTTGAAAAACATTTTTCTACAAACTTTAAAAGAAAATTTTATTTCGGTTCAACTTTATTATTAAGAGGGTTTAAAATTTTTAAAACTACCAATTCACCCCCCTCTTGGTAGCCGTGGGACATTTACTTAGGCTTAACAACCTAATTACTAGACTCAACACACTTTTCCCATCTAATGCTCTTCAACATATACATACAATTCACTTCAATATTCGACACACCTCACTATTAAACATTTATATATTTCATACTATTTTTAAATTTCCAACATACTCTACAATTTGACACATACACTTATCATTTTCAAGACAATACCTTTCATTTTTAAAATCACAAAAACCACTTTTCAAACTAAACACACGCTTTACCATTCATAATTCACTTTTAATTACAAATTACCTTTCTACACATACACTCCATCTCTTAACACATATACACATACATGATTCACTTCAACACTCCACACATTTCACTATTCAAAACTCATACATTTCACCATTCAATATATATTCTTTTCAAGACATTTTACATTTAAAATAAAAACACTTATTTCATTTAAGCAAAACAATGCAAAATTCACTTTTCTAATTCAAAATTCTCACCATATATAATTTAAAAGAAATAGAAAATCTGATAAAACTTTACTCTTTTCAAAATTCAAGCAAGTATTCTGACAATTACAAAATAATATCATATTTGGGCTTATGCTAAAACTTAAATTTGAAGCACTTGAAAATTTTCCAAGTTTTCTCCGAAACACTTTATAAAGGATCTGAGAATGATTGTCATGTAATGATTTTATACTTCAATGCCAATAACCCATCTAAAAAAAAAATTTCTCAAACCCTTCACCATCATGAATATATAAAATAATTGAATCATGTTTGTACATACAAGCTCTTCGATACGATCACTAAAATAATTCAAATAGAATAATGCAGCCATTAAACTTATAAACTCAAGGTTATTTATATTAAGAACAAAACTATTTGCAAATGAACAAATCTATAATGCACCATCATTGAGGAAGCCACGTATGTTATCATCCCACAAAAGAAAATCAGATTTTATACAAAATACATTAGAGTCCTAGAAACAAGAATGAATGGCAGTCGCTTGAACTTAATTGCAATGGAGACAAAGTAATAATTTATATGAAAAGGGGAAAGAAACAAGTGATAAACCTTTGTCCTTTTATATTTCTATAGAAACAGTGAAAGAAAATATAAGATTTCGACCTTATATCAATTGCTGCGAATCAACCTCGGGGTCGTGCGAAACGAAGGAAGACAACGAACAGAGAGCTTCGTCTGTGGCTTCTCACGCGATCCAGGGAGGCGGTTGGCGGTTCTGTGCTGTGCCAACCGAGAGCAAGAAGGCGGGCAGGGGCTTCGGTTTGTTCTGTCCGTGCTAAATGGAGAGGTTCTCGAGCAGAAGCAGTTCGCTAATTAGAGAATAGCGACAGGGCTGAGTAGTTCTCCAATCAGGAGATGGGGCTGGAGGTTAACGAACTGCAGAGGTGGGGTGATGGACTGAGAGGCTTGTGCGAATCGGTGGGAGAGAACAGGAATTGAAGGAGCTTCACGAACTAGAACCTGGGGGTTGGGTGGTTTTCTGTGTGTGTATATGAGAAGCGTATGAGAGTGGGGAGTTCTTTTGGTTTCATGAACTGGGAGGGAGTTGGGGTGGAGAGGCTTATGCGAATTGAGAGGAGACGGGAGGGGAGAGCTTCTATGCGTATGAATGGATGAGTAGTGGGAAACTTTGTGTGAACTCAAATTAGAAGGCTGGGTGGTTTTCCAAAATGTGAGGGAGAGGAGAATCGTGGGATTCAGTTGTGCAACATGTTGAGAGTGGGATCGAGAGCTGTTCTAACGTGAGAGAGAGATATGGAGAGGAATTTCGGGATTGCAAAGAGGAGCCGGCCTGGGAAGTTCCGAACTGCAGAGAGGAGTGGGATTTCACGAACTGAGAGGCAACGGCTGGGTGGTTCACGAACTGCAGGGGAGGACCGAGCGGGAGAGCTGTGAATTATAATGAGGGAGAGAGCAGTTCGGGCTGTGGGATTTATGCGAACTGTTGAGTGTAGAGAGAGCGATGGGTTGGGAGTTGCTTGCGGTTTTGTGCGAATAGAGAGCGTGAGAATGGGGTGGAAGGCAGTCCGTGAATGAAAGCATGAGTGCTGGGCAGTTTTCTGAAATTAAGAGAGGGAGTTATAGAGATCGTGAGGGAGGTTTTGTGTCAATCCAAGAGATGGAGTTTTTGTTTTGCCGGCCAAACCATCTCCTAAACCTTAATGCTTTAAATATCTACCAAATTACAATCCTACCCTTCCATTTATTTCAAAATTAAAGGTTTAGATTAAAGCATGATTTAGAGATGGATTTCAAAGGGCTAAGATTGAAATAAAAAAAAAATTTAGGGGACTTTGGATAAATGATTTTGGGTACATATATTTAAATCAAATTGATTTCAATTGATTGAGTCGATTTGAGTTCAGTTTTGGAGTTAAATTGAAATTGGATTGAATTGATTTTGATTTGAATTGAGTAATAGGTTCGAGTCGATGCTACGTCATTAGGTGTCCACCTAAGGGAAATCCTGCGGGTGCGACATCTACACTAGGATACGAAAAACCTAAGTACTAGAGTCGATTCTGGGGAAATTGACCTCGAATAATGAGGTCAACAGAAGATATCTGAATTTTCCTGAATATTGACAAATGTAGGCCAAGACGCAATACATCTGTCCAAAATCCAGGAGTTCTGCATCCAATTGATTGAATTACCATTGGATACCTCCCATCTAACAATATTTTTTAGAAAATTGGCTCCCATAGTGATGATCTTCCAAGTCGAAGAACATTCTTTCTTCACTGTTCCGACCACAATTCTCCTCCATACTTAGCTCTAAGAATAAGATTCAAAAGAGTATTTGTCTTTGGGTAAAAATTCCAAGCAAATTTGGCACGTAAAGGACCAACCTTCATAACCGTTGAAAATAAGCCTCTACCACCTTCATTCTTTGGTCTACAAAGCAAATCCCAAGATGCATAATGCAGACCAGTTTTACCATCGTTTTTACACCATAAGAACCCTCTACACATCTTATCAAATTCCTTTAGAATACTCAAAGGAACCAACGACATAGTGGATAAAAATAGAGAAAGAGAGAGGAATGCTGATTTAGTTAAAACCAGTTTACCTTCAAGTGAAATGTTCTTTTTGCCCCAAGTATTCAGTTTGCTAGCCGCTGCTTCCAATAAAACCTGGAAATCTGAAGCCTTCATTCTTCTCAAGATCATTTTTACACCGAGATAGCTGAGTTCCTTCACAACCGTGAAATTGAGCTGTTTAACAACCTTTTCCTGAGTACTCCTTTTGGTTTTCTTGCCAAAAAGAATCATGGACTTAGTAGTGTTGACCTTTTGTCCCGTCCAAGCACAATAACTGGAAATAATCTTCTTTAACTCCTTAACCTCTTTCAACTTAGTCTCCGAGAAGATTAAAATGTCATCCGCATAGAGTAAGTGGGAAACTCTAGGTGCTAAATGAGAGATAGAAATACCCAAACCATTTCTTTTTAATAATAAAGCATCAGAAAAAATTTTGGAGCATATAATGAATAGAAATGGGGATAAAGGACAACCTTGCCTAAATCCACACTTTCCTTCAATCCATTCAGTCTTCTTCCCATTGATCAAAATGCAATACTTGGGATTCAAAACACATTCCAAAATAAGTTCCAAAAATTTACTAGGGAAATTGAAACAAATGAGAGCTTGCCTTAATGTCTGCCAACCCATACTATCATAAGCTTGTTCCATGTCAAGCTTAATGGCTAACATCCCACTTCTAGACTTGGAACACCTGAATTTGTTAAACACCTCCTGGGCCAAAAGAACATGATTAGATAAAGAGAAGCCTTTTATAAAAGCTGCTTGGTCCACCGAAATGATCTTATGTATAACTCTATCCAATCTATTCAATATCATCTTCACAATGATTTTATAGATAGTCATACACAATCTAATAGGACGGAAGTGAACAGACTCTTGTGGACTTTTTATTTTTAGGATCAAAACAATCAAGGTCTCTTTCCAAGACCGATCCATAACTTCTGACTTCATGAAATGATCAACAGCTAGCCAAACATCACCTTTAACCACGTCCCAAAAGTCTTTAAAAAATGAGAATGTCACCCCGTCTAATCCTGGTGAAATGCTTCTCACTGAATTTTCCACAACCTCCTGTAATGCCTCCCTAGTAAACTCAGCATCAAGCATAATTTGGTCAACATTACTAATGACAGCAGATGGATTCGGCCACCCATCTAATGAGCATTTTCTGTGTTGCCATTTCAACTTGAAGAAATAAGAGAAGGTCTTCTGGATAACTTCTTCTTCTTCTGAAATAATACCATCCTTAGTCTTAATATGACTAATCCAGTTGTTACTTCTTCTGGCATTAGCAAAGGTATGAAAAAAGATGAACTACAGTCACCTTCGTCCATCGATCTTGCTTTAGCCCTTTGTCTCAACTAAGTGTTGAGTCTAGCCAAAGTAACATTAAGTTCATTAATTTTAAACCTCAAAAGCTGTAATCTATGAAAAGAGATCCACCCTTCATCCTCCTCCAGCTGAATTTCCAAAATTTCATTCTTCAATTTATCTCTTAAAAGATTCAGATTCATGAACTTTGCCTTACTCCAGTAAAAGAGACCTTTCAGGGTCCTCTTGAGTTTTTAATTGAGAGCAGACGGTGGATCACCCAAGCAATTTTTAATCCAAATTCTCTTCACCAAAGCAACTGCACCATAGTAAGACGCCCAGGTCTCTTCATACCGAATATCCCTTCTACCATTTCCACATATTTGTATATGTCCAACAGTAAAGGACAATGATCCGATGCAATACGGGATAAGTGTTTAACTATAGCAAGATTAATGTTGTCTAAAGCAGAGGAATTAATCAAACATCTATTCAACTTCTCCAATATCTGGGCATTACTAGATTTATTGTTACACCAAGTTGGTCCCATTGATCTCACCTCATGAAAATCATTGATGATCATGAAGTTATTAAAGTCCTTTGATCCTTGAGTTAAGCAAAACTTTTTCCCTCCTCTTTTTTCCGATTGGGAAAGTACACAGTTGAAGTCCCCACCTACTACCATAGGGAGATCAATTGAACAATGCCTCCCAATATCAATTCAAAGACTCTTCCTTTCGTTAGCATCTGTACTGCCATACACCGAAGCCACAATCCAGCTGCCTTTGCCGTGAACTTCTAGCTTTCCCAAAATCATCTGTGAAGAAGCTTCAATAACTGAAAAAACTGCTAAGTCATTCCTCCAAATCACCATTAGACCACCTGACAAACCAACTAATGGAACTACAAAAGAATCCCAATTCGATCCCAAAAATTTCATAAGGCAGCTATTGTCCTGAGAATTAATTTTCGTTTCCAAAAGCCCAACAAAAAAAACTCTATGATCCTTGATCACCTCCTTAAGATAAAGAGTAGCCTCCACCTTCTTGGCTCCTCTGCAATTCCAAAATAACAACGAAGTCATTGCTTATTGCTAGGGGAAGGTCTCCCAACCTTCTTAGCTTCCCACCTTCCATCTTCTTGTTATGCGGAATAATATTACAAGACCCAAGGGATTCTAGGTCTTTGACAAGCTTAGTATTCTTCTCATATGAATGGCTTCCACCCATTAAAATGTTGTTAACTGGAAAGTCCTTAGATTTCTTCTAAAAAGCCACTGGTTGCTCCTCCGCACCTCCACCAAAGCCATTTAAAGCTAAATCTTTGTTGGAAATAACAATTTCCCCTTCCTCTACATCCTTCACCTTATCAGACTCAAACACATTAACCTCATTTGATTCTTCTAATCCAGATAAAATATCAAATTTGTTAAGAAATTCCACAGCAGAGTTGTCACCAGAATTAATTCCCTGTTCTGTTTCCTTTACCACCTAAACTTCCGCAGCAGGACAATCTTCTAAACAAGAACCATTCGTACCCATTCCAAAAATAATGATGTCCTTATTTTCTTTAGCTAGTTCCTCTACCACCTTCCCATCAATTTCAAATTAGGAAACCCAGATTTAGGAACAAAGACCTTCTTCAAAGGGACAGAAAATTTTTATTAAAAAATCTCCTGTTCGTAGCAATCCTATTGAACTTTTTCTTCCCATGGTTTACTTGTTCCCAAGAGTTACCTTCAACCTTTCCACCTATAATGACTAATTTCCCTGCAACCAATTGAGAGACCTTTTCACCATCCACGCCTGCATGACTAGCAATGTTGGAGTCCACCACCACCTTATTACTCAAATCAGCACATGTTTTAGAAACATGTCCAATTTTCCCACACTCCGAACAGATCTTAGATAATCCTTCATACTCAACTTTTTGATAAAATTCTCCAGCTAAGCCCTTCACCCAAACACCTTGTGGAAACTTCAAATCAAGAGGAATTTAAACACAAACACAAGCAAATTCCCTCCTACTCCACTGGAACATGTTCCCATCTAGAAGATACGGCTTGCCAACTAGAGACGCAATCCTACAAATATTTACCTCATCCCAGCACTGTAGAGGTAAATTAGGCAGTCTAATCCATACAGGAGAAGTAATGCCCATGGGAGACGTAGGATTGAAATTAGCCGACCACTTGTCCAAGCCAACAACCTGCCCCCTAATCCACCAAGGGCCTCATGAGATAATACTTTCTAAAGCCTTCGGATCTTCAAAAGAACACAAAAAATAACCAAGTCCTAAACCTGGGATGTGGAATTTCCCAAATTTATCCCACTGCCTTCTTAAATCTGAGCTTATAACATGAAACGGAATATTGTCTCCAAAGATCTTCACAACAATAGCTTTATCTAATTTTTTAGCATTGTCCAATTACTTTTCAGCATGAAGAAAAGCCACTCTACCATCTTCAGACAAGAAAGAGCTGAGGTCCAGATTATCAGCCCTCACATTAGGTCGTATGTTCCAAGCCGAATTAACCTTCACATTCTCAACCTTATTCACATTTGAATTAGGATTGGCTAAAAAAACTTCAGGCACAGCTCCAGGAAGACAAACCTCCTTCTTTAGAGACAAATCCACATCCATATTAATCACATCCTCTATGCTACCAATAACCATAAATTCAGAGAGAATTTCATGATTAACTGGTGAAGAAGGCAGATATTTCGAGTAGAAATCTTTATAAGAATTAAGTTTCCTTCCAGCTGATGAAGAGGCCCCATCACCTCAACCCTCCTCCACATTGTCATAACTGGCTTGAAAGGAAGGAATATCCTTCTTCCGCCGGAAAAGCTCCTCAACTACATCCTTACCTTTACCAGGTACCTGAACAGGGATCACGTTCTTGTCCAACAATCTGCCTTCATTGATAATCAACAGTTTTTCTTTCAAACATTTGAAATTCTGATTAAATCCTTCAAGAACCTTAGAGCCACCATTAAAAACTTTCGATGAATCAAGAATCGGTAAATCCAAATTCTTCCTATAATTCATCCAAGCTTCCGTTGGGAGAATTTGCCTTTGCTCCATCAACGCCTTCCCGTCCTGCCGGAGCGGCGGCAGATCGCCGGACTACCCAGCCGTGAAAATGCAAGAACCACCGAAAAAGAATTTTGAAAAACCAGACTTTCTCTCTCAAGCCAAATGGGTAACGAATGAATTTAAATATTCTTAGTTGTGAGTATATCTTCTAGATATTAGAGAAAAAAACTCACTCTCTAATATAGGGAAGAACAAATCATAAAATAGAATAAAAATCATATGAGAAATGCATTGACAGGATGAGAAATCTTGAAGTAACAAAATAACTTTGATTATTATAAATATAAGCTATATTACTATAGCAAGGTAGAAAAGATCTCAGTTGCAAAATTCAGTTGTTAATTTGAAATAGACTTTTATTTAGAAAAGAAAATTACACCACCAAAATAGGTTAGAGAAAGAGACACAATCATCGGTGTTTTAACCCTTCAGTAGATTAAAAGATGTAAAATATTGAATATAATTTTTTAAAAACAAAAATAAGGTATAAGATATCAATTCAGTGATTATTAAATTAAAGCATACAAAAAATAAAGCACCAAAAACCAAAAAAACAACTACAAAAATAAACAATGAAAAAAAAACTAAAAAAATAAAGCAAAATAAACAGTAGATAACAGATAAAAAATCAGTAGAAATCAAGTTCATGCATTTATGTCAATCACACCCAATCTGATCCACAAAGTGCTGAAAGTGTCGAAGGCCAGTGGTTTAGTAAAAATATTATCCATTTGATTCATAGTTGCCACATGGTGTAACTCAATGTCTCCCTTGGTCACATGATCTCTAATGAAGTGATTCCTTATGTCAATGTGCTTAGTCCTTGAATATTGGATATGATTCTTAGAAACATAGATGGCACTAGTGTTGTCACAAAGAATTGTGATCGTGCCTACAGGTAATCCTAAATTTCTTACCTGCTGTTTCAACCAAAGGACTTGGGCAACACAACTTCCTAAAGGAATGTACTCATCTTCAGCAGTGGAAAGTGCAACAGAGTTTTGATTTCTACTAGACTAGGAGACTAAAGACCAACCTATGAATTGTCAAGTTCCAGAACTGATTTTTCTATCCACCTTACATTTTGCAGAATCAGAATCAGAATATCTAATAATCTCAAAAGAAGTGATGTGTCTAGGGTACCAGATTCCTAAGTTTTGGGTCCCTAAAAGGTATCTAAGAATTCTCTTAATTACAGTGAGGTGGGATTCCTTAGGATCACATTGAAATCTAGCACAGAGACAAACACTAAACATTATATCAGGTTGGCTAGCAGTCAGGTAAAGTAAAGATCTAATCATCCCTCGATACTTCTTTTAATCAACAGACTTTCCATTTGGGTCCTTATCCAATTGAACACTGGAGGTCATGGGGGTATTAATTGACTTGACTTTATCCATTTCATATTTCTTCAAGATGTCCTTTATGTATTTGGATTTATTTAGAAAGGTTCCATCATCTAATTGTCTTATTCTAAACCCCAAAAAGTATGACAACTCTCCCATCATACTCATCTCAAACTCTCTGCTCATTATTTTAGAAAACTCATCAAATAGTCTCTTATCAGAAGATCCAAAAATTATATCATCAATATAGATCTGAACAATGAGTAAATCATATCCTACTTTCCTTAGAAAAAAGGTAGTGTTTACTCTCCCCTTAATAAACTCCCTCTCTAGTAAGAATGTGCTAAGCCTCTCATACCAAGCTCTATGTGCCTACTTTAATTCATATAAATCCTTTTTTAATTTGAAAACATGATTTGAAAATTGGGAACTCTCAAAACTTGGGGGTTGTTCTACAAACACATCCCCTTTTATTACACTTGAAAGTTCGTTAGGGATATTAAGCCCTCATGAACAAGCCCAAGGCTAACAAAGAGAGGGGGGGGTGAATTGGTACTTTAAAAATCTTTAAATCAAAATCACAATCAAAACTCAAACCAAAATCATCACAATGAAAATCAAAGTACGGAAAAGTAAATGCGGAAAACAGAAGTAAAAGAACATAGAATTTTATAGTGGTTCCATCAAGTCGACCTATATCCACTCCCCGGAGGCACCCTCCGGGTATTGCAATAAACACAGTGACTCTCCTTTTGCTCCCACAGCAAGGTAGAGAAGCCCTCATAAAAACTCTTTTCCATCGACCCCGACGAGGCAGAGAACCAAACTCCTGTTGCTTCCTCCTGAAGCAGGCAAAGAACCTTGATCGATTGCTGAAGAAGACCTCCCTTGAACCCCCAAGAATGAAGGACGACGATCGAAGAAGACACCTTGGAACCTTTCTTGGAGCAAACTTGGTAAAATCCTCTCACAAACTCCCCCTCATAAGTTCCTCCCTCTCTCTCCCTCTCCTCTTGGCTCTCTCAGGTCAAGACAGCAGAAAAAGATGAGCACTAGGGTAGAATAGGAGCTCTTAAATAGAAGAGGCTTAAAATAGCTCTAATTTATATAAACTGACTTTATTGTCCAGACTGATATGAATATCGACCTGGTCGATTAACATAAATTTTGCTTAATCAGCCTGGTCGGTTTGGGACGATTAAAGCATTTTTGGTCATATCATCCAAGCCGATAAAATATCATCCTGGACGATTAGTTGAAATATGAGAAAAATTGTTCCTAAACATCACTCTAAATAGAAGCTGGCCGATGTCAATCCTCCACAACATCGGCCTGGCTGATCTAGCGATCGTCCCGGTCGATCCTACGATCGTCCTGACTGATGTGATTTTGTATTCAACCCTTAATTTCTTTCCTTAATTACTTGATTAATTCAGTCATAATTATATTGCATCATCCAGGCCGATAGGATATCGTCCTGAATGATATCCAAAAATAAAGAATACCTAAATAGATTTGGTGGCTGATTCTTTCTAATTGGGCCTATCGGCCGACCGATACGAATATCATCCAGGCCGATCAGCTTAATGAAGGCTGCCTTAACCAGGATGCCCTAATTAGGGTTTTCTATTTTTAGTTGATCATCCAGGATGATTTTAGGATCGACCCCGACGATGTGATCAAAATAGAGAACTCTAATTAGCAGATAGAAATTTTCTCCTATGTGTGTGTGTGCAAGGTTACATGGCATCAGGAACCACTTTATTTATAATAAACTCAAGAAAGAAAAAATTACAAACTAACTCAGACTTAATCTACCCAATCTTGAGCTGGCTTGAGTTGCACTCATTTTTGTTGACCTGAAAAGTTAGTAAGCAAGGCGGTCGTAGAAAATTATGAATGTTAGCTATCATCAAAAGTCTAATCCATAAAATTAGATTTGCAACACTTTCTTGTTTAAGATATCTCTGATCTCTTGTACCACCTCGTCGACCAGCCTTCCTTTGGTTGACTTAAGTTGATGGGTAGGTATCACTTATACTCCATCATATTGTCAAATTCTTTCCTTCTAACTTAGAAAGAATATCTTGCATCTTTTTTTTCTTTTTTTTTGAAGAGATGCACATAGCAATATTATTAATCAAGAGGGAAAAAATAAACAAAGTCCTAAGAAAAGTAAAGTCTATCACATTCCTCCTTCAACACTTTGCAGAAGAGAGGAGGAATGTTATTGCTAACCAAATTATCCCAAATAAAATTTCCAAAACTAGCATAGTTAGCACAACAATCGATTAACTTATTACAACCCCTATTCACATATTGAATAATAACTTGATTGAAATTTCTAAGAAAGAAAAAATCAAGAATATTGGGACTGTTACCTTCGGTTTTACCTTCATTTAAGATCTTATGGATGTACTTCATAACATTATAGTTATCTCCTCAATAATGATTCCTTTTACTTCATACATCTATTCTTGAACTACCTTCTTTAAGGCCATAATAGCTTCCATCTCCAGTGCCGAGATATCCCAATGTAGACGTTTGAAAACAAAGGAAAACAAAAATCTAGCTTTGCTATCTCTAATAACACCTCCATTGACAACCGTATAATCCATGCCAAGAGAAGCATCTACATTAAGTTTGATCCATTCGGTTGGAGGGGGTTTCCAAGCGGTTGAAAACAGCCTTAACGGATTAGAAACCCAGTTTACTGAAATAAGATCTTGGCTGAATGAGGATGAAGTGAAGCTAATAGCATTAGCTGCAATAGCATGTAAACTATCTTCCATATTCTCATGTGCAATCTTATTCCTACTTTTCCATGAAAAGAAGACAGCTGAACAATACAAATTAGCCATGAAAGGATTAGATTTAGAAAAATCTAACAACTCCTTAAAGTAGTTCTTCAAATCTGATAAAATAGGGATCTTGTATCCCCACTTATTAATAGTATTAATGACTTCTTTGAAGGAAAAACATAGAACTGCTATGTGCTCAGCATCCTCCACAGTGGTACAACCTCGCGGACAACCATTGTGATTGATAATTCTTCTATACATTACTCATTTGAAGGAATTTTGTTGATCAATCTCCACCAGAAAATTCCCACTCTTGGCCTTAATTTCAAAATTTTTAACCATCTCCAATTTTCATCCTCCTCTTCATGACTGCTGCTTTGATCTGATATCATGGATGCTAGTGACTTTCAAAAATTCTTGAATAGGATTTCTATTTCATCACCTTGAATTCCAGCATTGATCGGGACAGAGGTAATTAATTCAACCATCTCCTTACTAAAAGCTTGCTGCAGTCTCAGAATGTTCTAGCTTCCTTCATGAATGAAAAAGTTTAAGAAGCATTGTTCTTCATGTAAAACAGTAACAAATGTTGGCCATTTTTTAATACACTTATCTAGGATCCAAATATCCTTTGTAGTGTCAATACTCTCCCCATCTGAGACCTTCCATCTAATTATTTGCTGGAGAAGTTTACCTCCCTTTGTAATTATTTTCCATGTAGGAGAAAAACCATTCAAGGCTTCAGAATACCTGAATTTAGTCCCATATTTAGCAATTAAAATTCTATTCAGCATAGAAGCTGGATTAGATAACAAATTCCATGCAAATTTGGCTCTCCAAGATCCAACTTTGTCTATAACTGACATGACTCCTTGCCCTCCCAACTTTATCTGTTTATAGAGAATTTTCCACTCCACATAATGAATGCCACTGCTCCTATCTTACTTCATCCAGAGAAAATCTTTGCTCAGCTTATCAAGTTCTCTCAACACCCCCAATGGAACCAGAGAACAGTAGAAATAAAAATAGGAATAGTTAAGAGCGAGGATTTGATTAATTGAAGTTTACCGGCTAAAGTGAAGTAATAATTTCCCCAGAATGTTAATCTTATCAAAAGCTTTCTCCACCACATCTTGGAAGTCTGAAGCCTTAAGTCTTCTTAGTGCCATTATAACACCAAGGTAATTCAGCTCACTAACTGTTTTAAATCCCAAGATTTTAGAAGGAGCCTTGGACTTGTCTCTTTTAACTGCATTTCCAAACAACAGAGAGGATTTCAGTTCGATTTATTCTTTGCCCTGTCCAGTTGCTATACTCCTTCATGATCCTCTTAATCTTCTTAGCATTTCTTCAGTTGGCTTCCGTAAACACTATAATGTCATCAGCATTTTGAAGATGGGATACTTTCTCTGCATTTGGGGCCACCTTGACTCCTATCTTAGTACCTTTTTGATTGAACACTTCAGTGAGCAATTGAGAGCACATAATAAAAAATAGGGGGATAAAGGACATCCCTACTTAAAATCCGCATTTAGCCCGAATCCAATATGTATTAATTCCATTAATAATAATGGAATACTTGGTTTCCACTACACACTGGAGAAGAAGATTCAAGAAAGTCCACGAAAAACCATTTTGTTCCAACACCTGTTTCAAGGTTTCCCACCCCATACTATCGTATGCCTGCTCCATGTCCACTTTAATGGCCATCATACCTTTCTTTTCTTTAGAATGTCTAAATTTGTAGAAGATTTCTTCAGTGAGAAAGATGTTCTCTGAAATGGATCTCCCCTTAATGAAGGCAACTTTATTTTCTAAAATAATTTTGGGGATATAGCTGACAAGATGATTCAATAACATTCTTGCCACTATCTTGTAAATGGAGTTACATAGACTTATAGGCCTATAAGTTGAAGGTGTCATTGGATTTTTGAGTTTGGGGATTAGAACCACTGCAGTTTCCCTCCATTCCTCACACATCACTCCTGAATTAAAAAATTGGCAAATAGCCTTCCAAACTTCATTCTTAATAATGGTCCAATAGAATTTAAAGAATGAGTAAGATATACCATCTACTCCCGGTGATATGTTGCTTTCCAAATGAGTGATAACTGCCTCCAACTCTTCCTCATAAAGATCTAATTTGAGCTGATTTCTGTCTCCTTCATCCAGAATTCTGCTGAGCTTTGGCCAACCGGTTAGAGAACATTTCCTGAATTTCCACTTCTCTTGGAAATAATTGAAAAAATTTTGTTCAATGCTGCTTTGCTCCTCAATCAATCTGCCTTCGGGATTTTTAATCTGCTTAACATAGTTGTTGTTATGTCTAGTAGAAGCAACAAAGTGGAAGTAATCTGAGTTGGAATCACACTCTTTAAACCAATTTTACTTTAGCTCTTTGTCTCCACCAAGAGCTAAGCCTCCCTAATGTAGAATTCAACTCCTTCACCTTGAATCTTAACAGAGAAACCTTCTCATTTGAAAGACCACCAGCATTTTCCTCCTCCTCTGCAAAACAATAATCTCCTCCTTTAATTTTTCCTTTAGAATTTTGAGATTTGTATGCTTGGCTCTACTCTAATAAAATATTGCTTTTAAAGCTCTCTTGAATTTAAGATTCAGTTTCTGAACATCGTCCCCTCCAGCTGGGTTCATCCAAGATTTGGCAACAATTCCTCTGGATGTTGGGAATGAGGTCCAGACTTCTTCAAACTGCAATTTCTTGGATCTCTGGAAACCCGCAGTGAATATTTTGATAGCTATTGGGTAATGATTTGAAGCAATTCTTCCAAGATGATGAACAACTGCAGGTTGAATAATCCTCAAAGCTGCTAAATTTAAGAGACAATGGTCTAGCCTTTCTAGAATGCGTGCTCCTCCCGTCTTATTGTTACACCAAGTAAATTTTGGACCAATTATCCCAATGTCATGAAAATCACACCTCTTCATAAACATTTGCATATCTTGTGGCCCTTGAGAGAAAACAAATTTCTTACCTCCTCTCTTCTCCTCTTGAAAAAGAATGCAATTAAAGCTCCTCCTAATATGAACGAAATATTGGAATTAGAAAATACTTGTAAATCCTCCCATAGTTGTCTTCTCTTGTAGATGTCTTTGCTGCCATAAATAGTTGCAATAAGCCACTCACCTTTATTCTGCATTTTAAACAATCCAATTATAACTTGAGGAGAAGCATGAATTATAGAAAAAGTGCAAATGCTGGGCTTCCAAAAAATTAGAATTCCTCCAGACAGGCCTTCAGATGGGACATTGAAGAAATCCCAATTACTACCAATTAGCTTGCTGACTTCTTTCTGTCAAAAGATGGAACTTTCGTTTCTACTAAACCTACATAAAATGTATCAAGATCTTTAACATACTCCCTTAAGTAATGAGAGGCTTCTAGATTTCTAGCCCTCTGCAATTCCAAATGGATAGAGACGTCATTTGGTTTTAAAAATGGGATTACTCCCATTTTAATCTTTTTAGTTGCTTCTTCTTTCCTTCTTCGAGATAATATGTCGTCTTTACTCAGAGAATTAAGCTCTTTAAGGAGCTTACCTTTGTTTTTAATAGAGTCTGCTATCCTCTCTGTTTTTGTTTCAGCAATGTTGAATCTGGTACATTTGATTTCATCTTCCTCTAGTTCTCCTTCTTTTTCAACAGAACAATTGATTCCCTCCATTTCAATAGTACAGCAGTTAAGAACATTGAACATATTCTTATCTTCAATTGAAAATTGTGTTACTGGATTGAAACCAGAAGTCTCATTAGCTTCAGAAACCTCTTTGTTTTCTTTGGGAGCCTCCATATCAGTTGCATCCTCCTTGCTAACAGCTTTTACTGTAACCTCCTTGTTAGCAGCAACAAATGAACCTTCAATCTCCTCAACTGCTCCTTCCTCCTCTGCTCTTTGAACTTGAATGTCTTCAACAGTTATTTCTGGATTACCTTTATTCTCCCTGCTAATATCCTCTACAGCAGATTAATCTATTGATATAGATTGTTTGTAAGAAGATTTTTGCATAAACATAGCTTTAATTTTCCTGAAGTTATTGATCTTCTGATTGACATTACCTGTTACTGGTAACAACTTCTTCCTTCTCCTCATATTTTGGACTAGAATTCCATGGCCCATAGATTCTATCTAACTCTACATCCTACTGATATTGAGGGTATTTGGACTGCTTTCCCACTTCTAAAGTGTTTACATATTCTACATTATTTACCAACAATTCATCTTTGCATTTCTCAACTAGGTGGCCAACTTTTCCACATTTATAACAAAAAGTGAAAACTTTTTCATATTCAACCTTCTGAAAGAAGTAACCACAAGATCCCTCTACCCATACACCAGTTGGGAATTGCTAGTCTAGAGCCATACGAACACAGACTCTAGCATACCCCCTCTTGCTCCATTGAAACATGTTGCCATCGATCCAAAGAGGAAGTCCAACTTTGGAAGCTATCCTCACCACATTTTCTTCGTCCCAACAGATTAAAGGGAGATGAAGAAATCTGACCTAAATTGGGGATGTTAATCCTTTCAATGATGAAGGGGAAAAAAGTGGAGACCACCTATCAATTCCCTATATGTCCATTGACATACCAAGGTCCACCTTCTAAAATCGTATCCACTGATTCTTTGTCATAGAAGGAACAAAGAATCCAACTAAGTCCCAGAGAAGTAATATGACACTTCCCAAACTAACTCCACTGATGGAAAAATTCTCTAGCAATCACAATGACTGGTGAATTTTATCCAAATACCTTCACTACCACTCATAACTGCAGCTTTTCGGCGTTCATCTTCATACAGGATTCATTAAGTTTGATTATTTTGCCATCTTCTAACAAAAAGGATTCTTCTCCGGTTAAGGTGAATTTGATGTTGGGTTTCTTGACACAATAATTGGATTGATTATTATCTGAAGTTTCTTTGATAACACCTTCATCAGCATTGTGCCGAACATCTAATGTGTTCTCCATCGATTTTTGTGAGAAGGATATACCATTCTCTATAAACTGAGGTTTACTAACAATGTTACTAAACCTGTTAACAAAAAGCTTCATACCCGAAGAAGACGAGGCTTCTTTATCATTTAAATTCTTCTTATGCCCGCTTGCTGGATGATAATTCTCGCCAGGGGATTGAATCACAATCCCTTTGCCTTTTCTGGAAACAGCAGGGAATTTCTTTAGAGCTTCAGGCGAAGGTTCATTAATCTTTAAGGTGCCAGTTTTGTAATTTCTAAATGAGCCTTCAAGATAAACAAAGGTTGAAGAAGGATCGTCGGTAGGTTTCCGACATCAACGACGAACACCGCAGCTTCATCCATCATCGGCGGTCAAACCGCCAAAAAATTGGAAAGACCAAATTTTGAAATTAAACGAACTTTCTCTCTCTAGTTTCCGAGAGCTTCTCTCTCTAGTTTTCCGGGAACTTTTTCAAAAATAAATTTAAAAAAAAATGAAATATCTTGTATCTTGAGGTTGTATATTGTAAGAGGTTTTGCAACCATCTAGCTAATCATTTCCTAATCTACATCTATAATTGCCCCTTCCACTTTGGCTATCCCAGGGTCCGTAGTCATAATGGTCAAATCCTTAATAAGGTGAGGGATATCCACCTTAAGAGGTGATGAAGGATATTGAAGGGAAATAACTCCTACATCAGGTAGGGTAGAGTCCTCACATACCTAGGTAGGGAGCTTATGGACATAAGTTGGAATCTAGGGATCATCAACGTTACTAACTTTTTTTGGAGTACATTACTTTTCAAGAGATTTAGTCCTCTTGCCCTTGACTTCAACAATTTTTTTAATCTCATCATGCTCTCATGTCCTAACTACCATTCAGGCCAATTTTGTAAGTTTGGAGGTGAGATCGGTGGCCTGCTAGAAGGATGACAACCTCTACCAAATCCAGTTATCACAATCTCCTCCATCTTAACAAACATGAGGTGAGGCACTTAGTGGTACCCATCTACTAAGACTGAAGTCACTAGCTATATGACAAACTTTTGTTCTTTTTGACAAGTTGAGGAGTTAAATGTTTTGCTTCAGATTTTTCTTCCTTTAGGATTTCCTTCTAAAACTGATATGAGATCTCCCTCTTCAGGTGTCTCACATACTGCTCCTTAGTTTCCCCTGTCTGGGAATCACATGTATAGATTATATTCCATAATATTCTAGTCTTTTGAAGTTTTTTTTTTGCTTTTAAAGTTCTCTTCAAAGAGTAATCCACTGGGCATGGTGGAGTGCTTGCTATCCTAGCCACTCTCCACTCCCCTACTGCAGCAAGTGGGGTAGAAGCGACTCCCCTTATGGAGTAGAGAGGAAGCAAGAATAGGTAACTCCTTAACAGCCTCTAGCTTGACCTAGCATAGAGCTTTCATTTCAGTTATCTTCATTGATTTTGTTATTTTCTTGAAGATTCTTCTCAAGTAGTTCTTGTATTGATTTTTACTTGTGAAGGGATTCTAGAACTAAATCCCTTCTAAAAAAATTGACTTAACTTCAGTTTTTTCAACAGCGGACTTTAATTTTTTCCTCTCTAGTAGAGGATGCAGCATGAATAAAGGAAAGAAAAATCTCCTTTTTGAGAATTAGAGAGTGAGCCCTTGACCAAATATCAAACACCACCAATGGGGTATCCTTTTACCCTTTAGCAGTAAGGTTGACAATCACCCCTCCATTAATAGATTGCTTCAATGTCTTAAAACCCATGCCAAATTGAATGGTATTATTGTAAATCAGCTCTTGAACACACATATCTTGCTCCAAAGAGAACATACACTTTCCTGCCATTTTAGTAAAGTCAATTTCTGGAATTTAAAAAGAGAGTTTGAATTAGAATTTTGAAATGGAAATTATTTATTTATAGGGGACCCAGTATCTTATCATATATGCATGGATATAAGAAGCTGTAGCCCAATGTATGATGATAAAATGTAGGGGTCACCTATGACATGAATAATTTGGATTCTTATTGTATATGTTAGACCATAAAAGGAAATTATAACATAACATATAATAACGAAGACTTAAATTGACTTGGATGATTTTGAAAAGAACCAAGATTTCAAAAATTAAAGGATTTTTTTTTAAAATTTGGAACAAAATATATTAAATTTCATTCAACAAAAGATTTACAAATTTAATGTGAAAATTCCTAAGAGTTTTACTCGACTCTTTCATCCCACAGATTGAATTGGGGGCAAAATGTCAAAACTTGAATTTAGGTAGACGTTTTCTTGCTCACCTCTCAATCAATTTTTGATATTGGACACACTCACCCATGGAATAAATGGATAGAGGAACCGACAAAATCAAGGTAGTCAAAACTATTAATGTTATAAAGTTATTACTATTATTAAAGATGGAGAGAGATCTATCCCAGTGGAGTCGCCATTTTTTGTCTGATTGAGTTTGAAAAAGAGGTTTTCAAAAGTTAATTTTATTTGGGAGAATTTTAATTTTGGGAATTTTTGTTTCAAAATTAAACACATCATTATAAATGATATATTACCTCAGAAGGCAAAAATATCATTCCTTAATGGGTTTATATAATAAAACTGAAAGTTTCATCCTAACTGTAATAGTCAAATCTGAGGAAGAACTACATATGAACCTGAAGGGTCAACTTAATGTTCTAAATGTATTTAACTATTATAGGTTGAATGAAATATCATTACTTTTATATTCAAAATCATGATGATAAATGATATACCTTCCCAAGGGAAAAAAATATTACCTATTATCAATCATTCGAACATAACGATAATGATTATCATCAATTCTAATTTTCCCAAAGAAGATTAATTTAGTTTTGAAAATAGATTTTTAAAAAGAAGATATGGGTTATAAATATCCTTTGGGCACAAACCCTCGATATTAATTATATTATAGAAAATTAGAGTTTCCTATGAAGATTCTCTATTAAAATAATAATAGAATTTTTATTTTGGAAACTTTTAGGAGTGATATCAAAGAAAGTGAGGTTCAAATTTTCAATCGGGATTATATCAAATTTGAAAAGTTAATTTTGGAAGTTAAAGGAGGAATGTAGGAGGTGTTTTGAGATTCTAAAATATTTTAGAAACACCCCAGCCTAACCTACGTGTTGGGCTTTAAATTTTCATCTAAAGAGATGTTTTAAGATCAGTTGATCAATTATTAGAATGTTAGGATATATTCTAGGAGGGTGGGGACTTATGATTTTGAGTCTACCAAGATCCTAAATTTAAATTGGGTATTCGATAATAGTAACCCTACCCAATTTAAGTAGTGCAAACTCTAGAATTATCCCTGCCTAGTTTGGGGAGCCAGCTAACCACCTAAGTGATTTAAAATTCATGAGTCTAATCTCTTTTATTTAGGATGGGTAAAACTATTTATTAAAGTTTTAAGGAGTTAAGACCAACATCTAGAACAGTTCTTAAGTGGCCCCTTGACTTATGTAGGGTAATTGATTCTTGAGAAAATGCATCTAAAATTTTAGACACTTTTAAATTTGTTTGTAATAAAATGCATGCTAATCGACTCGATCGATATATAAAATGTATACGAAATATTTTTTGAAAAAGGCTTAAAAATAATTTAATCCTAGAGATCATAGAGCATCGCAATGATAGAATTACGCCCTAATTAGCCAGGTGGTCTACCATAATATATAGGTGGGGAGGTGTCTTATAAGGAAGAGAGAGTAATAATATGCATAAATACATACACTCAATAATCTTGAGCTTACTTCATAAGATTGTTAGAGTTTTTATGTGTGCCTAATGTTTTTTAAAAAATTGAAGTAGAAAATATTATTATTGTTCCCTCAGGAGCCTTTGATCATATCCAGTCTAAAAAAAAAGTGGCATGCAAGAAACGAAACCAAGGAAAATCATATATTTTCTACTACATAATAATTATAAATCAATCAATCAATAAAATTAATTAATTAAATAAAATAAATGACCATTGGCAAGTTCCAATTAATTACAACCTAGGGTTTGCAGAAATTAAAAGTGGTCAGGTACCACTAATAATAATTTAAACTCTAATCCAAGGACTAACGCAAGTGACTTTCAATGGGATACTCTTGGTCTTCACTTCTTCATCTTTTCTCCTTCCATGAGATCCTTGGATTTATCAGGTTCGAATATTAAAATAAAAAGAAACTCCTCCTCAAAGAAGCATTTTCTTTTCTCTTTGAATATTAATCTCATCCTAACTTGGATCTCTACATGTGAAGGAACTTTTCCCTATGGGATGTTCTCTCCTCTTTGGATTTCAAATTGGATGTTATATCCTAACTAAAATATTCACTTTCAAAACTCAATTATAATTAAATTATATTACATTTCAAATATAAAAGAAAATTTCTGACCACCTACATGGTTATCCTAAGAAGATGAAATTAATAATAATATCCCATGCAGTTATATATTTTTGCATTAAATTGAATTCACATTCATGCTTGGCCATGTTTTTTTAATTTGAAGGACTTAGCATGCAACTACAAAAAATTTTTTAGTTTAAAGCTTTATTTTTTTTTCATTTGATTCGGCCCTATATGAGCATGACCACCTACAGAAAACTCTCTAAACATCTAGATCATTCCTTACTTGATAGCAATATAATACACATCAAATCAATTCACAAATTATATAAGTAAATAAATAATAACATCAACCAAATCATTACAACCAATATGTAATAAAAACTATAAAAAAACTCGGCACACAATAGTAGAAAAAGTAAACACCAGTCTAGCCTAGATCTAGAGTTCATTGTCCTAGATCTAGAGTCCACTTGATATATTATTTAATTTTAATTTGTCTTTATTATAATTTCTTGACATTTTAGGATTAATTAAAAGATTAATTTTAAGTTAATTAAATTTAAAAATTAATGACTTTCAAAACTAATAACTTATTTGCCTAAGATGGGTGGTGTTACTAGGTTTAATGTTCCAAAGTTTTATCTCTATTGCATGCATGGTTAAATCCTTATAATTTCCCTAAAAATCTAAACTTTGTCCTTAGTTTTTGTCCTTAGGTGTCACTAGGTTATATGGGTTTATAGTCAAAGTTATCTAACCCTTATGAAATAAATAACTAGCCATACCATGCAAGTAAACAAAAGGCATGTGACCTAAATCTAAGTGGAATAGAAGAGGTGACCTTCCAAGTGTTTGGATTAACCCATAAACCAAAAACATAAAAGAATCAACTCAAAGAAACACTTCCTTATAACATTGATCTTGGTACACTATGATAAAGATATTATTTACCATAGCATTTACCAATCAAAACCAAGTGCAAGTTAGAGTGCCTACAACCATGAATATGCAAATTAAAATAAAGGAATGCATGTAACTAACTTATAGACTTGCACTTGGCTTAATTTCTTCAGCCCCAGGATGACTAAGCTCTATTTAAAACTCTTAATAAAATATTTGGTTGGATGGAGGCAAGCTAAAGTTAACTCACAAAGGATTTTTAAATATAAATATAAATATAAATCATGCTACAATAAAATTCAATACCACTTAAAATAAAAGTTTAAAAAATTCTAAAAAATTCACTAGAGGTTGGCAATATACTAAAAATAATTCTCCAAAAGTTTTAAAATGATTGGATTAATATTTAATAAAATACTAATTAAAAACTAAATATTGAATAATTAAAATTACATAAAATTTATAAATTCTTTTCAACTGATATTAATTTTAAATAAAAGAGGATTTAAAACTGCAGAGAATGAACATCTATTCATAATCTTTGTTAAATATTTTATTTTATACAATTTTTTTAAATTCACTGTATTTAAAAACCTTTAAACTAACTTATATTATATTAAAAAAAAATGCCCTCTAGTGTACGGGATCAAATCGTAGGCCAATCATTGGATTGCAGTGCTATTATGGCCAATGATTGCATTGGGAAATAATTGGCCATCAATGAGGACACAATGATGGGTCCACACTTGGCAACTTATCCGAGTCAGTTGGGCTTTTCCATCCTTAGATCTTTCATGGTTTAGATTGACAATTGGGATGCCATCAAACATATATCAAAATAGTGGAATGAGCCATAGAGGTTTGGATAGATAATAGAATAACATGATATAGGCTGTTAACCACACAATCAATGACCCATAAAATGTACACTACATGCATACTATGGATAAACCATAGGATTAAAAAAAATAGGTTGTTCTTTCAAACCGTTCAACCATATTTCATAAAATTTTGGGAAGTACTTCAAGTGGTGAAGAGCATTCATGGGGAACCACTTGTTTGGATTAAAAATTACTTTACATAATTCTATTTTAAACTTAGGGTGTAGAGCTAGGGTTAAGGTTTTACCTTGATCCAACAATGGATTTGGGTGATTTTGAGTTTGTTGAGCTTATGGACTATCCTCATATAAATCTCCAGAAAGAATCCTCAGTTAAAGATGTTTAGATCAAAAGCAATAAAGCCTGAATGGACTCCAAGTCTCCTCTAGCCAGAATCTCTTCATCGGCGGTGGATGACTGACAATTTTGGACTTGGGTAATGTTGAGAGGGCCTTGTAGTGTAAAAAAAATGAGAAAGAGCTCTAGGGAGGCTTGGAGGATGGGTGTTAAGTAAATGAAATAAAAATGGTCTTTTTCTCATTTAAAAACTAGGGTTCAAATAGACTATCTTGATCCATTAGACCAGTTTCTTTGATGAATGACACGTGTTCGAAATAGTTGGAGTATCATGGAAGGGCTGGGTTGAGCCATATTGTTATTGGTGGATTTAAGGGTTAGGGGACTACATGTTTCCATTTTAGATTAATCCAACCATTATTCTTAAAATAGGAGCTACTATGGGAGCTTTAGGCTCCATTTGGGAATGCTCAAATAGAAGACTTGAGAAGGATTCAGAGGAAGGAGAGGGTTTGACCATTTAGAAGGGTTTTAAACTTAAGTTGACTAGTCAATTGGTCAAAAGTGTTGAGGTGACAGGTTAGCGGCATGAGGACCTTTTTAAAATAGGATTGAGAGGAGTCAAAAGGTAAAATTTAATGCAAGTATGAATGAGATGATGTGGGAGGGAAATTGACAAAATAATGATGAGTTGACTGGGTCAAGTCTATCTATATTTGATTTGTAATGAGCTTAGGTGGACTCAAACCTTAAAAATGAATAAGATTAAGGGTTTAATGGGGTTTGGCTAATAGCATGTATTGGATTGAAAAAAATCATAAAGTTTTGACCAAACTTAAAGGGTTGACTTGGTCAAACCTACCAAGGATTGACCCATTAATAGTTTGAATTCACCTAAATAATGAAGTTGAGTTGGATTGATGGTTTGAGGAGGCTTGATTAAGTTGAATGGATTGGGTACATAAGATTTTCCTATAACAACCAACTTTTATCACTCATGAGTATAGGTCACAAAGTTAATTATTGACTGGGTCAAAGTGGCTAGTCAATCCCAATTCAATAAATGATGTAGTTAAGAGGTTTTGACTGAGTTTTGGCCTAGTCTGGAGCTTAGTTGAACGTAAATTGGGTTTATGGTTGATCTGATCAACCATGATTGACTTGGTCAAATAGATCAAATAAATGGTTAGACAGGCCAACCAAGTTTGATTTGATCAATAGACACCAATATAGGTGGTCCCATGCACTAGAAAGGTCATTTGGTCCAAAATGACCATTAGGCCTTTAAGGTGCATTTTGGTCAACCATGGTTGACTTGGTCAACCAGGACAAACTAAATCTTTGGTTTGGGTCCAATGCACTTCTAATTGTATTTAGGATTCATTGGAGGATGTTTTAAGGATTAAATTGACTATGTCATGTTGTATTTTGGTGAAAAGGCCAAATTTGGCCTTAAATGTCATTTTGGTCCTTTTCACCCCTAGTCAACTCTTGGTCAAACTTAGCCAAGAAAATATAGTTTTCTAGTAAATATGTCATAATAAGATTCATGGATATGGTTAGGGGTTTTGTAAAAGGCCCCATTGTAAAATTCTATTGGGTGGACGGTCCAATGGTATAGGCTATAAATATTTGAAAGTTTTATAGCATTTGAAAATCAATTCAATTTTTAGGTCCACATGCCTTATATTTGGTTCAAATTTAGAGGGTTAACCCTAGATACATGCTTGATCAATATGCAACTTAAATATCATATATTATAAGTCATTTGACTGAGTTTCAAGTTGATTGAAAAAACACCCATAAAGGGTTTTAGGACATAAGCCTTTAACCTTGGATTTCTACCTGGAGTACTTGATTTGAGATGGATTTAGAGTTTGAATGATTGAGTTTGAATTACCCACATCAATCATAATCTCATAAATGATTTAGATTGGTTAGATAAAATAGAAGTTTGATTGGGGGTTGGATTAAAGTATGGAGTTAAAAATTCAAATTTGAAATTAAAATGGAAAGTGGATTGGAATTTTATTAGGGATTGGATTGGAATTTAACTAGGACCTATGTGATTGACAAGTGGACACTTTCCAACCATCAAGTCACCAGGAGGGAGCCTAGGTATGTTCTCATGACCTCATGCACAAATGAGGTCAACAAGGCATCACATAGGTGGTCCTTAGTGAAATCTAACTTGGGTATTCCTCTAACTAAGTCTTTTTAGGTAATCTTCCTAAGGGTCTTCATGCTTAGATGACATAGTCTCCTATGTCATAGCTATGATTTATCAATAGTGGTTTCCATACACAAATAATTAGAGTGTTCAATGCAATTCAAATGAAGTAAATAAACATTACCTACTTTTTATTCTTCTAGAATAAATTTTCCATTCAAACTAATCATGCACTTTATGGATAAAAATTTAATGTCAAATCCTTTCTCACATAATTAACTAATGCTAAGTATATTATGTTTTAAACCATTTACAAAAAAAAAAAAACATTCTCAATGATAAAATTATTTATCTTTTAAATTATATATGAGCCTACCACTTCCCTGGTGATATTATCTCCTAATGTAACCTTGCCTCCAACATGATGAACTGCTTCATATCTCCAGTCATGTGCCTTGAGCGTCCGCTATCCATGAACAACATACTCTCACTAAGACTTTTATAAGATCGTGGTGAGTCCTGCAATGCTTTATGGTGCTGAATGTTGGCCATTAAAAGAGAAGCATAGTACTAAGTTAAGTGTTGCAGAGATGAGGATGCTTAGGTAGATGAGTGGCTTGACCCTTAGAGATAGGATACAAAATGAGCATATACGTGAAAGGTTGGAGTAGCTCCAATGGAAGATAAGATTAGAGAGAGTTGCCTTAGATGGTTTGGTCACATTAAACGGAGGCCTTCTGATGACCCGGTTAGGAAAGTAGAGGTATTAGATTTAGCTTATGTTAAGAAAGGTAGAGGTAGATCTAAAATGACTTGGTTAGAAAATATTAGAAATGATCTTTCTTTATTAGATTTAGAAGAGAAATTAACTTTTAACCATACATAATGGAGAAAAAGGATTCATGTAGCCGACCCCACGTAGTAGGACAAAGGCTTGATGTTGTTGTTGTTGTTGTTGTACTCCTACAAGGTCAATCAATGGTTAGATTTAGGAACCCACATCAGTTTCAGTTCCACCTTATGTTTTGATTAATGACATGCATGCATGCTACGATATTGTGTAAGTGATTTAGGCCTCCACACTAAATATGTTATGTGGTGTATTATGCAAGTGCAGGCTACATGACCTAGCATGCCACAAGAAAGACACTTAACCCTAGGGACATATTTACTAGTTCATGTTTGGGGTTGTGCCTCTTCCTAGAGGTATGTAATGCATGCAGCGATGTGGGGTTATACCATTTTTTTAATATAGGTGGTGGTTTATTATGTTGAAGTGCATGGACTTTTTATTTTGGGAACTCATTTGCACTTTCAAAGCTTGTAACTTCCAATTTTAATGCATGTTCATTATGATATAGTTTAGTTGTAAATGCTTTTAACTATTTATATAATATTTCTAGCTCAAGATGCTTTAATATCAAGGATTCATGTGCATTAGTTAGGTCAACACGCTTCTTGTTTATGCTTCAAACTCATCAAGTAAACACATGTGATTTCTATCTAGAGCAGAATATTCAATTCTCAAGCTATCATACCCTTTTTGTAAAGTAAAAAAAATAAATGATTAAGCTAGCATACATCTTCTTGATCTTTCTATATGAATCATGAATTTTTTTTATAAATAATAAAAAGTTCATCATATGATTGCTGATATACCTCATCGTAATCTAACTAATCAAGACTATCAATAACCATGAGACATAGATGAGTTACCTCATCTTATGCTTCATGTTCAGATGATTCTGAGGTAGTTTATGGCCAAAAAGCCTTATGTTTCCATTACTTCCCCTTTTGAAACTTTGCCTTCTCTTCACTCTTCTTTATGCTTGGGTGAATTTTCAAATTATGTTAGTCAATTTTCAAGTGTCTTAGTTTCCTATATTGAAAATAAATTAAGTTAAATGACAGTTTGAAACTTTTATTGCTTTTACCTTTGCTCCATTGTTGATGATTCTGCTACTTTTTTTCAGAAAGTTTTTGAAATGTCGAGTAATCAGTGCAATTTCTTCATCCTCCTCGGTCATAGAGTTGTCACTTTCTAAGTAATTGGCTTTCAAAGTTATAGTTTTCTCCTTTTTCCTATCACATACATCAAGTTATCTATGACTTACAGCTTGCTCGTAGGCAATGCGTGAACTAAGAAAATTATTAATAGCATACACATTGACATCTTTAGCTTCAGAAATTATAGTGACCTTAACATCATAACACTAGGTAGGCAAAGTAGATTTTTTTTAACCTTTTCAAATTTGAATAGTTCTATGCCTAAATCATGCAGGGATGTCACTATTTGAGTGAATCTAATTTCCATTTGAAAAGTTTAACATGCTCAACCTAGATCGTATGACTTTACTAGTACCCTCATATGTGATGCATATTCTATCTCATATCTCCTTTCCCATGGTACATGTTCACACTCTCATGATATCCTCATATTTTATTTTGCATAAAAGATAATTAAATAATTTTCCATTTAATTGAGCAAGCTCTCTATCCTCATTACTCCAACAAACGGGACATCATTTTGACTCCATGAACTATGTGTGATGGAAGTGAATAATCAATTTTAATCATATGCCCAATTCTAAAATCAATAGATTATAGAAATATAAACATGTAGATTTTCCTAAATTCAAATATAATATTTTCAAACAAAGGTGGATGAGTTATAGAATAACCCACCATTGTGTTTTCACTATGAAAATGCACCATAAGATCTTTACTTGGGGATTTTAAAATTATGAATTTCAAAACTTGATCTGATACCACTTGAAAGTTCATGGGAGGTTATAAAATATCGTTGAATTATCTCTAGTGCACTAGAGGGGTTGAATAGGGTATTTTAAAAAATATTTTTTTTATAAATTATTTTAACCAATATCACAATTTTTGAAAAATTCTAGTCAAGTGAAAACATAAATAAATTAAGATATGTATATATATTTGACATAAATTAAATTTAATAAAGTAAGATTAGTAATTCAACTACCGTTTATAACGAAATTTAAATTCATGCAAGAAATTGAAACTACATAAAATAAAGGAGAAAAAAACCAGAAAGAACACATCAGAATTTAACAGTGGCTAAATTTAATTTAAGCGAAAAGTCATTTAGGCTTTTTTTAGAGTGATGAAATCTTTAGAGTGAGAAAGACTCATTTTTAGAGTGAGAAAGTCCCATTTTTTTAACTTTTCCTGTTTTCCCTAATTTGGCGATTTTTGTTGTTTGTTGCTACGGCAGTAGTCACCACCACTGGCCATCAAAATCCTTTGGGGGGTTAATGATTTCTTTCAAGCACCTAGATGGTTCTAGATCTTCACAACCTGATGATCTTCCACACCATGGGATTGTTTCGAATGATCCTCTGGTAATAAGATATTCTTCTCTAGCTCGTTTGAAAGCTTATTCAATTATTGTTGGCAAATGTAAAGGCATTAAAGTTGATAATGGTGCAAATTTTAAAACACCTCACTCTTCTTGGGAGAAATCCATTGTGGATAGACTGGACAATTTTGAAGCCTCTTCTTTGTTGGGTATGAAAACTTTTATGAATAGGTTTTTGAATGCCAAATTAGATGTATTGCTCAATTAGGCATCACCAGTGACGGTTGATGGTGATAAGGTTTCAAGTATTTTTCTAAATGCTTTTGAGGGGAATGTGATTTTGAATTTGGCAGGCAAAGCTATGGGGGATATTGGTATGGATGGAACAATGGTGATCCAGGCGGTAAAGCTCTGGTAAATTTCTAGATTAAGAGGCCAAACATTAAAGTTTAAGCTTTCTCAGGATGGTCCCTTACTTATTATAAATGGAATGGGAGTTAAATTGCATTAGCCTAGTGTTTTATCTAACTTCAAAAAACTAGAATTTTTATAGTTGTTAAAGTTTTTTGGAAAGATATCTCTGTTTATGTGATTGCGGGGGAATTACATAGTCTATAGTCCCAATTTGGAAATTTTCACCTCACTACTCTTGGACTAGGCTAGGTTTTATGTTCCTTCTTTTTTATTGAAGTTATGGATAATGTGTTATCAGGTGTCCCTTGGTATGTTAATGGGCATAATGTAGGAATTAATAAATGGAGTCCAAGATTTTCACCTACTTCATTGAAAGGCTTATCGTCCTCAATTTGGATTTGGATGCCTCACCTCCCATTACAATGTTGGGATGAAATCAATAATTTAAGGATTCCTTCTTTGGTAGGGATACCCCTTTTGATTGATGGCAGTATATTTCACTGGGGAAAAAAACTATACTGGAGTTTGTGTTCAAATTTTCCTAGACAAGCAACTTCTGTTGGGTGTTTGGGTGGAAAGATTTTCGGGGCAGTTCTTTCAAAAAGTTGAATATGAAAATTGTTACAAATCTATTTTCATGGCTTATGTTTTGATGATTGACAAACACTATTTCTCTTAGACTGCTTGTTGCTTCTAACTTTTTAGGAATCGAAGATCGGACGAACACACGAAGCTAGTTCAGGATTGCATAGGTTTAGGGTTGAGTCAGTCTATACTTTTGTTTTTCACTTCTTGAGTCTACTTGTAATGGTCAAAGAGACTGATGCTAAGTAACACTACACACACACACTTGAGAGACTTAGAATTTCTGTTTTTACTCATATCAGCCAGGACGATATTTATAATGTCCTGGACGATCAGGCTTAAAACAGAAAGTCTAAATAAGGATTCTTAATTAAGGCAGTCGTCATTAACATATCAGCCTGGACGATACGTGTATCGGCCAGGACGATAAGCTCAAAACAGAAAGAAGTTTCCGCCATAGACAATAAAGGTATATTGTATTTTTAAATTATCAGTCAGAACGATCAATGATCGGCCTGGACGAAATTCTCAAATTATGCCTTAATTGATCAGGAAATCAAGGGAATAATTAAGGATGATTGATACGATCATATCGTTCTAGATGATCACAGGATCGGCCAGGACGATCCATTCAAAAACTTTAAGTTACTTCATCACGATAAATATCGGCCAGCTCGTATTCAGGGTGATGCTCTGGACGATTTACCTCTAATTTGAACTAATCGGCCGCGACGATCGTAAGATCAGCCTGGACGATTAAGCCAATTTTAAATCATCTAGTTTGCATTCAGGGCGATGCTCTGGCCGATCTTCTGAGATTTGTACTGATCGGCCAGGCCGATGTCCATATCGGCCTGGTTGATATTATCGGCAACTTGTAATTAATGAGCTCCTTTGAAGCTCTTCTATTTAAGAACTCTTGTTCAACATTTTGGAAAACCTTTTGGCTGATGCCTTGACCTGAGAAGGCCTTGAGGAGAGAAAGAGAGAGAGGATCTTGTGAGGGGGAGCTTGTGAGGGGATTCACAAGGGTTGCTTCAAGGATCGCTCTGCTTGTTCTTCGTCTAGAGTTTCTTGTCCGTGGAAGGGTCGGTAGAGGTAAGGAGTTAGCTTTTGGTTGTGGTTCTCTGCCAGCTTCAGGAGGAAGTAAAAGGAGGTAGGTTCTCTGCCTTGCCGGGGTGGCAAAAAAAAGGTGCTTTGTAAAGGCTTCTCTGCCTAGCTGTGGGGGCTAAAGGAGAGTCACGTTTATAGTGCAATACTCATAGGGCACCTCCGGGAAGTGGACGTAGGTCGAGTTGACCGAACCACTATAAATTTCTATGTTCTTGTTTTCTTGTTTCCGCACTTTTATTTCCGCATTTATTTTTGTGGTGTGATTTTGGTTTATGTGATTTTTATTCTTTGTGAAAAGAAATTTTTAAAATACCAATTCACCCCCTCTCTTGGTTAGCTTTGGCCAGTTCTATAGAGCTTAACATCCCTTACGAACCGTCAAATGGTATCAGAGCGGGATTCAAAAATTTAAGTTTGAAAATTTTTTGAATTTGATCCATGGCTAACATTGGGAATCGTAACACTACGGAAGGGTATTCTATTACCCGACCTCCCCTATTCGATAACCTACCTTTTGATTTTTGGAAAACCCGCATGTCAATATTTTTACAATCTACTGATTATCGCATGTGAATGCTTATCAAAGAAGGTTATTCTCCACCTTCTCGTGAAATTAATGGTGTTAAAACTGAAATTGCTTTTACTGAATGGACTTTCGATGAACGAGATTTAGCTCAATTGAATGCAAAATATTTGAACTGCTTTTTATGTGCTTTAAAATCTGAGGATTACATGCGTGTCTCCACATGCAAAACTGGTAAAGAGATTTGGGATAAATTTTGCATCACCTATGAAGGTACTAATGAGGTTAAACAATCCCGTTTGAACATTCTCTTACATGACTACAAATTTTTTCATATGAAACCTCATGAATCGATTTCGTACATGTACACAAGGTTTACTCAGATAGTTACTTCACTGCATGCACTAGGAAAAGAACTTTCAAACTATGAAAAAGTTAACAAGATTTTGAGATGTTTGCCTTCGTCGTATGATGCCAAAATCACTGCAATCACTGAATCTAAGGATTTGAACACTTATTCTATTGATAACTTACTTGGCTCACTCATTGCTTGCGAGCAAGGGGTGAATCAAAGAAATCTTGATACAGGTGAGAAGAAGAAGGAGAAAACAGTTGCATTAAAGGCACATAAATCAGATTCTGAATCTTCCGGGTCTGAAAGCGATGAAGTTGCCTTCATCACAAGGCAATTCAAAAGCTTTTTAAGGAAGAAATAAAAGCATCATCAAAATTAGAGAAAAGGTAAGGATCATAAACATGTTAAAGAATCTTCTGATATTGTTTGCTATAATTGCAGGAAACCAGGACATATGAGAACTGATTTCCCGACACTTCAAGATAACACAAGCAAGGAAAAGATTGAAGAGAAACCAAAGTTCAAGAAGGACAAGAAGATAATCCAAAAGGCTTTCTGGGTAGAATCTGGTACTAACTCCTCTGAGACTGAACCAGAGGAAGAGACTACAAACTTGTGTTTAATAGGAGAATATCAAAGTGATGAGGAAGAGGTATGTAAACCAACCTATGATGAACTATTTGAGATTTGTGAGAAAATACATGCATCATACAAAAAACTCAAGAAAACTCATGCTAGCCTAAAATTAGAACTTTTAAATTTACAAAAAGAGCATGAAGTTTTTCTTAAAGATCATGCAACTATTGATTCAAATCGCATGGCTCTTCTTGATGAATTTGATGATTTAAACAAAAAGTATTTGGAATTAATTGATGAAAATAATGCATTAAAAGTTTCACACACCTCACTTAAATCTGATCTTAAGAAATCTAAAGAGATTGAGAAAAAGTTGAGGATTGATAATGATACATTAAAAAGAACTAACTTGAGGATTCAAAATGATTTTGATACATGTAAGAAAAATTAGATGACATCTACTTTTGATCCTAAGCCAGAACCTAGGAAGAGGCGTTATAACTCAAATCATTTAAGAAACCCTTTTCCTGGAGTTAGATGTTTTTCATGTGGCATGCTAGGACACATCTCACACACTTGCACCGTTCACCGTAGTACACATTGGGTGTGGAGACCTAAGATGCATGATTCATAACATACCATACCAGCATTGCATTCTACTTTTCCTAAGAAGGGGCCCAAACCTGTTTGGGTTCCTAAATATGACTGTTGTTAAGTTTTGTAGGAGTGCTCTCACCAAAGACCTTGTAGGAGCATGGGATAACTGGACATAAGAAGGCTCGCAGCTCATACATGCTCAAACCTGCTGCTTCAATAAATCCTTGAAATGTGTTTTGTTTCAGTGTTATTTATTTCTGCTTTGTTTGTGTTTTTTAATGTATTTTGTTTTCACTTTGCTTTTAAAATTGGCTTTCCATATGTTAAATCTTTTCAAGATTTTAGATTTTGGAGTTTTGAGGATTGTGTTTAGCTTTTCTAAAATTAGTTAAAGGAAGAAACACCGTTGATGGTTTCCCTCCTTCCGACCTTGTTTAGTGGTATGACTTTATTCTCTAAACAAAAGCCTAACTCACTTTAGCCAATGGTTTTTTAAACTAAGATTCTTTTTATCTTGCTAAAAAAAATATATCTTTTGCATAATATCCAAAGTTCTTATATATCTCTCAAGTTATTTGAGATCTTGCCCTTGCACTGATCATATGATTCTTTAGTTTTGTTTTGTGGGTTATTCTTCCCTAAGTTAGAGAGAGAGCTCCTATTCTCTAATATTTGGAGGATATACTCACAACTGAGCTTCTTTTAAGAGTTTGCAAAAGATCTTTTAGCTTGCAAGAATTAAAAAGGAAAGAGGTCATTGACGCCAAATTCCAAAAGAAATATATATACACAAATGTGTATCAAAAATCAAGATGCTCAAAGTGCCAAATCAAAGATATAAGAGGCATAAAATAAGCCCACTAAAAAGCAAGCTATCCTCTCTTTTTAAAACTTTTAAAACTTAGAAGAACTTATAGGTTATATGAGATTTTCAAAGACTTGATTTCAAGTTTCATGATTGAGAAAAATTACTTTGTTTTATTATTTATGAGATTTTTTTTTTTGAAAAAAAGTTTTGATTGAATCTTCTTTTTAGCCCGATTAGGTTTATTCTGAGTTAAGCCCTTTTGTTTTCAAAAGAAAATTTGTACCATAAAGAACGTCTAATCTAGGGTTAACAGAATCGGATATTTTACCTTTGTTTGATTGGGATTGGCTAAACTCCTTGATCTTGTGGAACTCTAAAGTTTATTTTTTGTTTTTTTTTTGAACTTCTCATATGATACCTCCATAAAATAAAAAAAATTAGAAAAATTAAAATTCAAAAATATTCATTTTTTTTCGTTTTTTTTTTTGCTTTCTTTTACTATGTTTTTGTCTGTTTTTCTTTTGTTTTATTTTTTTGAGGGCCTTGATCATCACCATCTTTTCTTTGGTTTCATTTTCTAGTCACATCATCCTGGCCGATACTTTTATTGTCCTGGATGATAGGACAAAATCTCTTCAAATTCCATCTGTTGGCCTTTTCTGTTCCTGCTGTAAGTCATCGTCCTGGACGATACCATATCGTCCTGGACGATCTGATCGAACTCTATTGCAATCATGATGATAGTCCTGGCCGATAGAATATTTTGTCTGGCTGATGCATTTTATGTGCATCATCCTGGCCTACACTGGATCGTCCTGGACAATCCACGTGCCAGCACATTTGAATCTTTAAAATCAGCCCCGGATGATCCATTATTGGACAATCGTCCTGGCCGATCCACTGTTCATACTAGACGATACACGTGGCACAGATTTAAAACATTTTAACTTCGGCCGGTATGATCAATTATTGTGCATCATCCTGGAAGATACACCTAATCGACCCGAACGATTGACTTTGTTCAACGGTCGTCCGGCCTGACTCCTCGGAACGATTTCCTGTGTCTAATTGTCCTGGCCGATATCTGATCGGCCTGGACGATCGGACTGCCTTTTTGAACAATCAGCCTGTACGCAATTATTGAGCCATATCGGCCTGGACGATTCTGCGATCGGCCTGGCCGATATGGCCTTTTCTTTAAATTTTGGCCGATCCAGCCATGGTTTTCCACTTCATCCTTTCTCCTCTTGTGTTTTCTTGCTGACTCCTCTCTATGGCTAGTGGGAAACATGTTCGACAGGCTTCTGAGAGTTCTTCGAGGGCTAGAATTGACCCTCATTTCAGGGAGGCAGAAGATGAAGCTGCCTATCATCGCTACAAATAGTGTGGAATAACTGTCTCCAGAATCATCAATCCTGCCCACATCTCATACCCGGTAATGGATCTTTTCGCTCACACCTCCCTTTGTTTCATCCTGTCTCTTTCTTTCCCCTTCAATACCGAGTTTCTTCGAGAATTTTTCGCAAACCTTCGCATTAACCCTACCTTCACAGCCCTGACCTCCTATGTGAAATGTCGCCCTGTCGAAATCATATATTAGGATTGTGTTGATCTTTTACAGCTATCCACCACCGGGGATAAGCTGCACTTAATCGCTTTAGATCCTGACCTTGACTGGTCTACGATGAATCACTTCCTTTGCTAGACCAATGCACCATTTCATGTTGGAGAGACTAGCGCTTTAGTCAAAGATGCTAGGATAATCCAACATGACCTTCGCACCTCCATAATTCCAAAAGCCGGGGACCGAATCCACATCACCCTTCTACTTTCCCTCACTACTTTCTACATCATAGCTCATAGTGAATTCAATACTGCGGACTTAATCTTTCGATACATTGATCACTTAACCACAATCCGCGATCCAGGTCATAAGAGGAAACCCAATCTAGCCTTAGGATACATCATAGCCTATGTCCTTGAAACCAAATACCAACTTCTGTATCCTATTCCACCTAACCTCCCAACTCCCTTCTACTCAAACAGTTCCTTCAGTACCCTTCACAGTACTCGTCTCCACCCTAGGGATGAGGAACCTTGGGGGGCTGGAGAGGAGGAGGCTCCCGCTCTCGCTCCCGTTCCTGATCCTGTTCCTCTACACCAGCACTCATCGGTTGATCAGTTGATAGAGAGGTTTGATCGTTGGGAGACCCTCTTTGATGCCTACGTTGCTGCACAGGAGCAGCAACACACTGAGGATATTGCCCGCTACGAGCAGCACCGCACTGAGGATTTAGCCCAATTTGATAACTTCATTACTCACCAGCAGCTGCAGCATGACCAGGACATCGCCTGGTTCAATGCTCAGTTCACCACACTTGCCAGCTACTTTCAGCAGCCACCTCCACCACCTCCATCAGATGATCAGGGTCCCTCATTTATTTAGTCTGTTTTTTTTTTTTTTTTTTTGTGGTGTTGACTTTTGTGTTTCTGGACCCTTTTTTTATGACAAAAGGGGGAGTAGGGTGTGGTAGGAAAAGTTGTTAAGTTTGTAACTTTGAAATTCTAAAGAAATTTTTTTGAAATTTTCCTACTTGTGTTTGCCATCATCAAAAAGGGGGAGATTGTTACAAATCTATTTTCATGGCTTATGTTTTGATGATTGATAAACACTATTTCTCTTGGACTGCTTGTTGCTTCTACCTTTTCAGGAATCGAAGATCGGATGAACAGACGAAGCCAGTTCAGGATTGCGTAGGTTTAGGGTTGAGTCAGTCTGTACTTTTGTTTTTCAGACGAACAGACGAAGCCACTTCTTGAGTCTACTTGTAATGGTCAAAGAGACTGAAGCTAAGTAACCCTACACACACACACACTTGAGACTTAAAATTTCTATTTTTAGTCATATCGGCCAGGACGAAATTTATATTATCCTGGACGATCAGGCTTAAAACAGAAAGTCTAAATAAGGATTCTTAATTAAGGCAGCCGTCATTAACATATCGGCCTGGACAATACATGTATTGACCAGGATGATAAGCTCAGAACATAAAGAAGTTGCCACCATAGACAATTAAGGTATATTGTATTTTTAAATTATCGGCCAGGACGATCATTGATCGGCCGGGACAAAATTCTCAAATTATGTCTTAATTGATCAGGAAATCAAGGGAGTAATTAAGGATGATTGATACGATCATATCATCCTGGACGATCGCAGGATCGGCCAGGACGATCCATTCAAAACCTTAAGTTACTTCAGGACAATAAATATTGGCCAGCTCGTATTCAAGGCGATGCTCTGGATGATTTACCTCTAATTTGAACTAATCGGCCGCGATGATCGTAAGATTGGCCTGGACGATCAAGCCAATTTTAAATCATCCAGTTTGCATTTAGGGCGATGCTCTGGCTGATCTTCTGAGATTTGTACTGATTGGCCAGGATGATGTCCATATCGGCCTGGATGATATTGTCGGCAACTTGCAATTAATGAGCTCCTTTGAAGCTCTTCTATTTGAGAACTCTTGTTCAATGTTTTGGAAAACCTTTTGGCTGATGCCTTGACCTGAGAAGGCCTTGAGGAGAGAAAGAGAGAGAGGGAGAGAGAGAGGATCTTGTGAGGGGGAGCTTGTGAGGGGATTCACAAGGGTTGCTTCAAGGATCGCTCTACTTGTTCTTCGTCTAGAGTTTCTCGTCCGTGGAAGGGTCGGTAGAGGTAAGTAGTTAGCTTTTGATTGTGGTTCTCTGCCAGCTTCAGGAGGAAGCAAAAGGAGGTAGGTTCTCTGCCTTGCCGGGGTGGCAAAAAGGAGGTGCTTTGTAAAGGCTTCTCCGCCTAGCTGTGGGGGTTAAAGGAGAGTCACGTTTGTAGTGCAATACGCGGAGGGCGCCTCCGGGGAGTGGACGTAGGTCGAGTTGACCAAACCATTATAAATTTCTATGTTCTTATTTTCTTGCTTCCGCACTTTTATTTCCGCATTTATTTTTGTGGTGTGATTTTGGTTTATGTGATTTTTATTCTTTGTGAAAAGAAATTTTAAAATACCAATTCACCTCCCCCCCCCCCCCCCCCCCTCTTGGTTAGCTTGGGCCAGTTCTATAGGGCTTAACATCCCTAACGAACTGTCAAAATTATTTTTTCTTTTTGTTCCAAATGTGGTTAAATTGGCCATCTAGTTAATGAATATGTTTTGGAGGAGAATGCTACTAATGATAATGAAGGGTCAAAGTCTAATGTTGAATCTAATACTTTGAGTATTTCATTGTCAGAAGGAATGGAGTATGGAGCTGCTTATGGTCCTTGGGTGCATGTAAATTACAATACAAGGAGAAAAGTTTTGGCTGCTTCTAATAGAGGGAGGCAGAATAATAGCTAGGAAAATAATAAGAGTAATGTTTCTATAGGTGAATCTATGGTTACAATAAAATCTCTACAGGTTAGTTAGTTTTCTATTGGTTCAAAGGTAAACAAGGATCTATGGGATAGCTCATTGGGTAATCATGAGCTTCCTGTGGTCTTAAAAGAGGGAGAGTTGCAAGGTGTTGAATGTGAAGAAGTGGGAGGTAAAGATGTATTGAAGACAAAATATCTTATTCCTGGGATTCAAAAGAAATTGACAGTGACTCACATATGGAACTTGGCTTAGATCTTCTTCCTTATTCAATTAATGTGTTTAATGTATTGAATGGAATATGTGAAATTCTGATATGGGTCAGGATAGAAAATGTGAAGCTGGTTTGGAGTACAACACTTATAACAAAGTTGATTATTAAACTTAGGATGGAATTACTAATGAAGATAATTTGGCTGGTGTTAAAGTAAATCTTCATATGGAACTAAAGTCACTAGGTCGGTTAGAGGTGATCCTGTCCATATTATGAATAAGAATTTTAGCAGGAGTTCAAGAGCTATTTTTTCTAGTGTAGAGCTAAGCTTCAAAATATTTTGGGTTTGAAGGAGTCCTTGAAGGATGAGATCTTAAAATGGCTATTGGAAGAAGCAGATGGTGGGTTATTGGAGGATAGGTTGTGGTTGTTGTGGATTAAAATTTCATGAACTAAATGTTTCCCTTGCTCGGTTGAACACTTGGTGGAGACAAAGGGCCAAAGCTAAACGGTTGGGAGAAGGAGACTCTAACACTAAATTTTTCCATTATTTTCCATGTGTTAGAAATAATGCTGATTGGATAAATCATGTTAAGGATGGGAATGGAGTTCTTGTTCAAAGTTATAAGTTAATTGAAGAAATCTTCTTTGATTTCTTCTTTGATTTCTATAAAGATAAATAAAGGGATCGCGCACTATAGGAAATTCATCAATTACCAGCGGCCTAGACTGGCAGTTGTCTAGCCGTCGGTACTAACGATGGTGTATATGGCAGTTTGGCCGCCGGTGAATATCGATGGCCCAACTGGACATTATGCAAACTTATGCCAACAGAAATAGTGGCAAGCAAAAAACCGCCGGGTAAACTGCCGGCTATAAAAGGTACCGACGATATACTTGCGGCAAAAACCGCCGGTGTTAAGTGATTTAAGTACCGGCGATTTAAGCCGTCGGTAAAAGCCCTAAAGTAAACCAGCCCGAGCCTCCGATCTCATTTCTCTCCTCACCTCTCTCTCTTCGGCTGCACTCACCCCTCTCCTCCGCCCGCCCTCTCGTGCGACCGAGCTATCTCCAGCCGCCGACGATCACATTGGCCGCCCACAAACTTCCCACTGCAACCGCCGACGAACTTGTACTTTCCATGCCTCGGAGGTGAGGTTTTTTAAATTTTTTTATGTATTTTTTCATGGATGTTCTCACAAGACATTTGCGAGAGAATGTACCTTGTTGTATGCTTTTTGTTCTCACTATACTAGAGAAGGAGTTTAAGGTAAACTAGGTTAACTATAAAGTATAAATGTTTTCGCTTGAGTAGATCTAAAACGGAATATATGAGGTGTAATTTTAGTAGCAATATACCTAGTGAGCGGTTTGTAATTTTTAATATGACTTGCAATCATCTTAATATGTTAGGCGACAACAATCCTAACCCAGGTAGGATTATTAATCATGTTGAGTAATTCTAATTTTATACAACTTGGTCGTTTCCTTCTTTTCATTCTCTAAGAAATTTTCTATATTATTATATATTATAAGTTTTATATCTTTAAACATGTACCTCTTAGAATTCATCTATTTAGAAATTTTTAGTTTCCATTCATTAGATTGAGATAATGAGGCAAACTCTAGAAGATGTAACTCATAATTGTTAATAGAGCATCTTATTATTAGATTACAATGTGTAACTTTAGCTAAGTGATTTCAAGCTTGATAACCTAGGAATAATAAACTTATAATGCCTTAACTAACTTTATTTCTATCTACCCTACCAATCACCCCTTATGAGCCCATTTTACACCTTTTTATTTCTTTGGTGACTCGATGATTAATACTGCATAGATTTTCTATATATAAAGATAATCATCTCACTTGATTATGGTGTTTCACTATATACCTTATGGATTAACACATCTCAAACTATAGATTTATCTATTAGGATAATATTCTATGTATTATAATACTCTTTTTGATAATTAGCCTACAAATATAAAGATAGAGAAATGTTATACATAATGAGAAATGTTGTTGGAGGATCAATATAACAAGCCTAATCTCTTTTTGAGATTGGGTAACCAACATTCTCTTAATTTAACTTACGATGACCTTGATGATATGACTTCTTATAAGTATTTTACATAATTTTAGATAAATATTGTTATTCCTACCATATTAGACCACTTTCTTATCTCTTGTCAAATATCATTTGTGAAAGAATGCACTCATATTATCACTCTTTTTTCTCCATAACAACACAATTGTTCGTAGGCCCAATGATAATTTTTTTGGATTATTGCTTGCCTCTAGTCAAGATATTCTAAAGTTTTTAATCATTCAATTATATAAAATCAACTCTATCACAAAGTTAGTAATTAGCCATACAATTTCTTACCATGGTTCCTATAAAAATATTTTTCTCTTACCATTTTGATCATTTCTACCCATTAGATTAACCTTTTCTGATATTTATGATGTTCTTCAAGTAAGAAATCATGGTCAATAAAAGAGAAGGATGAGTGGCTTGACCCTTAGAGATAGGATACGAAGTGAGCATATACGTGATAAGGTTGGAGTAGCTCCAATAAAAGATAAGATTAGAGAGAGTCGCTTTACATGGTTTTGTCACATTAAATGGAGGCCTTCTAATGACCCGATAAGGAAAGTTGAGGAATTAGATTTGACTTATGTTAATAAAGATAGAGGTAGACAATGCATTCCAATTCAAGTAAAGTATACTTGTTCGAAAGTATAGCATGTGCACTTTTTAAGGTTGACACACGTGTTCTAATAAATGTTTTCATAACTATATAGGGGAATGTTTGCTTCAACTTCCAAATGACTATCCAAGAAGAGAGATATTGGATGTATAACAGATTGTTGCCGGGTCGAAAAGGATTGACAAATGAATTTATACAAGAAGTTGAAACTTTCATTCAAGTTGCATCTCAACTGCTTTCCTTTCTGTTTGATAAAATGTTTAGATGTCCATGTTCGAAGCATAAAAGTAAAGCATTCCTCAAGCCCGATGATGTGAAGCTTGATTTATATTATAGGGGATTTCTTCAAGACTACTGGATTTGGATATCACATGGCAAGTACGAGCCACACAGAGATGCTCATGCCGGTTCATCCACAACTTATGAAACATTTGATGAAGATCAAATGAGTAGACCATTTGAAAAACTTATTTTTTGATGTAGCATGTCCTAATTTAAGGGCTAGTTTGGAAGAGCCACCAAATACAAGAACACAAAAATTCTTTGAGTTACTACATACAGCTCAAAAACCAATTTGAGACAGTTACAGCACCCATTCAGAATCATCCATTGCAGTGAGGATGCTAAGTATTAAAATTGAGTATAATATTTCTAGTGATTATTTTAATGACTTTATTGGTCTTCTTAAGGAAACTAATCCAACAGATAATTTAATTCCCTAAGACTTGTATTGAACAAAGAAATTAGTATCCAAGTTGGGTCTCACTGCTACAAAAATTGATTGTTGTATCAATGGATGTATGTTATACTACAAGGATGATGCAACAGAAGTTTATTATTTCACCTTCAAAGCTCCTCAGTTTAAACCAAACTCGGAAAAACAATGTCGTAAAAAGAAAGATGTTTCATATTCTCGTTTATTTTATTAACCGAGCATTCCAAGACTTCAGTGGCCTTATGCATCAATGAGTTCAGCAGGTCATATGAGATGGCATAAGGAGAAAATAACTTCTTTTAATTACTATTTATATATTCAGCGACTCGTGTATTTTGACATTCTTTATTTTTGTAATTCATTAATTGCTTTACTAATTATTTCTTTTATTTGTATTATGTAATATTTAGAATTATAGAATTATACTTTTTATATATTACAATACTTTACTAATTACTTCTTCTAATGCAGATGGCTTCAAGTGACGATCTTCCTCGTAAATCATTTTCCTCAAAGTTTTGCTGGAAAAAGTTGAGTGTTACTCCTAATATAACTAGACAACCTGATAAAAGTGAGGGATAGATATTAGTTTCACCGGTTATACCTATACCACCACCACCCAGGAGTCAGCAGTAGTCCCCGAGTGAGCAGGGTTAGGGTCAGTTAGATCCACCTGTTATTGTCCCACCACCCTTGCCTGGCTACTTCCCTCCTACATCGATGAGTCTTCACTTTCCCTCACCAGATCAGACACATGCTGCTCCATTCTATCCATATTATCCCCCACCATCATTACAGGCAACAGGTCCATCCACTGGTCCTTACCCTCCTTACCCCTACCCATATTATTACCCATATCCGGTGCAGCCAGAATACGATGGACCATTTAGACCAGCAGAGGTTGGTGCTGGGTATCATGCAGCTATAGCAAATAAGAATCAATACATTGAGCGTGAGGGTGATAAGTAAGTTCACTTTATGTTATTAAGTTGATTATATTTTGATATATTATATGTTATTAACAAAAAAATTAACCTGTAGCTTCAATCCTTCAAGGCCACCTACACACAAGATCCGGGATATTATAAAGAACAAATATGATGCTCCTTACTTATCATGGAAGAACATCCCAAAGGAGATTTGGGATATGTGGTTTGGATAATTTTAGGTATACGTATTTGGTATGAATTCAAATATTTCATTTAATTTGTTTTAATCTTTTTGGTTATGCCTAAATTTTTACATAAAGAATTTAGGTGGTTTCCTGACCATAGCACGAGGATTAGAACAAATTTTGAGAGGAGAGGAGCGAACCATCTCAGGGACATTCACGGACATTAGAAAGTTCAGGAAGCATCCAATATGGATTGGAGAGGGCGTATGGGCTGATTTGAGTAGAGCTTGGGTGACCCCTGATTTCACAAAAATAAGAGAGCATAATAAGAATAATAGAGCCTCTGACTGTGGGGGTTTAGGAAGCTCTCTTCATACTGGTGGATCTATTCCTCATACGGAACATAAACAAAACTGGTAAGAGTTTTAAATTAGTTAATTAAATATATCTATGATATTATAATTATATATATTATATTTTTAGAAAGAGTACCATGGTCGAAAGCCAACACCACAAGAGTTGCATACAAGAACTCATCAACATCATGCTGACTATCAATGGGTTGATGAAAAGGCTAAGAAGGCTCATGTGAGTATAATTTTTTAGAGTTTGGGAATAGAAATTTATTTTAATAAAACTAATTATAATATTAATATATTTTATGGATTTATTCTCGCAGGATGATTTTGTACGAGCTCGAAAAGTCGGCACTCCACTGGTGAGGGATCATCTTTAGGATTGACCCAGATTTTTTAGTATCATACATAGTCAGATGTTGGTGATGGAAGACAAAGGGGGAGGGAATATGGCTTGGTTTCACAGGGCTATGCTTATGAGGGCAGTTCATCCACCTCAGCATTTTATGATCCAAGTGGAGCTGAAGAAACTGTAAACCAGAGGGTTGCAGCGCTGACTAGAGAGATTGAAGAGATGAGAAAGGTTCAAACTAGAGAGATTGAAGAGATGAGAAAGGTTCAAAATGAAATGCAAGAAGAGCTGCAATCCTACATAGATGGAAATTATAGGAAGAAAGATCAAGAGATAGAGAAGCCACATGCATCTCTAGACAGTGACGATACGGATGAGGATTAGCACTTTTTTATGTTTGATGAACTTATGATCTGATTGTAAACTTATTTAGTTAAACTTGTTGAACTTAGAACTTGTGATCTTAATTATGTTTGGCCGTTGGAAACTTTGAGCTTAGAACTTGTTGAACTTAGATTTGATGTTTGTGATTTGTTGTGATTGACTATAGTGGCATGTTACCCAAAATTGTTATGATTGCTTTCTATCCAGGTTTAGAGTTTAGGGTGAACCTCCCTCAAATAGAGGAGAGGCTGACAATTGTTTTTTTCAAATACTACAGATTTCCGGCAGCTCACCGGTGGTTTTTCTGCTGAAAACTTTGACATTGGACGGCCGATTGACGCCGCCGAAAATCTATTATAATCAACGGTATTTTACCTGCAGTTTACTGATGTTGTCCGGCGGTTGTTCAGTGATATGTCGGCAGCTACAATCACCGACAATTCCTTCGGCGATGACCTCCGGTTTGCCGCCGATAAGGTCCCCGGCAGTCTACTAGCGGTCAAATAACAGTTTTTTTACCGACGATGCCTGCCGCCGGAAAGCCGTCGATGAAATAAACTGCAGGAAAAATGTCATCGGCACGGGTTTCGATGCCTTTTTTACTAGCGGTGTGACAACCACCGAAAGCCGCCAGTTTTATTCAGAACCGCTAGTATTTACAAGTAAATCGTCGGCAAAAACCATCGGTAATGAGCAAATTTCCTGTAGTAAAGGAAGTGCATGCTGAATGGTTGGCTGGAAGCTTTAGTTACACTTAGAGATGCTGATTTCTCTTTGTTGAACAAGGATATTTAAAAAGATGAGCTTCAATGGGTGGTTGATCACCTTGGGAGCAATATTTTTCTTTGTCTTGATTGGATTACATAATCATTTATCAAGCCTTATTGGAAAATCATTAGTGAAGATGTTTGGATGGCCATTAGTCAATTTTTGTCAACTGGTAAGATGTCTCCTTCTTGGAAAGAAATGCTTATTTTCCTTATTCCAAAAGTTAGTGATACGATTTTTCCTTCTAACTATCGGTCAATTAGTCTTTGTTTGTCTATCTACAAATTGGTGGCTAAATTTTTGCTTAATAGACTTAAGAAGGTAATTCATAAAATCAACTTAGAGGAATAAGGAGCATTCATTAAAGGTCGGTCCTTATCTGACCCTGTTTTTTTGGCTCAAGAAGTATTCAACAAGTTCAGATTTTATAAAGCTAAGAAAGGGTTGGTGGCTTTCAAGGTAGATATGGATCAAGCTTACGACAGCATGGGTTGGTCTTCTTTAATGCAAGTTCTCAAGTATTTTAATTTTCCTCCTAAGTTTTCAAAGCTACTTTTGGAATGAGTGGTGGACCCTAAATATTATTTATTAGTTAATGGAAATAATTCTAATTGAATTAATGCTAAGAGTGGCTTTAGACAAGGGCTTCCCTTGTCTCCTTATTTATTCATTCTGTGTTCCCAACTTTTGTCGAATGAGCTCAAACAAAAAGTAGGTAACCTTGGTATTAAAATTGCTCCTAATGCCCCAAGGATTTCTCACCATCTCTATGTAGATGATATTCTTATTTTTTTAAGCTAAGTTTAAGAGTGTGAAGAAAATTAAAACTCTTCTTTTTTAATTATTACAAAAGGTCGGGGCAAGTAATTATTATGAAAAAATCTATAATTTTATTTGCTAAATCTATTAATTTAAAAAAGAAGAAGGCTATTTCATGTGTGTTGGACTTCAATATTTTCAATGATGAGTTATTTAGGAGTAAAATGGCTTTAAGAATGTTGTTGCGGTTGATTTTCAAAAAATATTGGAAAGAGCATTAAATAAATTGAATACTTGGTTTAACAAGTTTATTTGTTTATAAGGGAGAAAGGTTCTTGTTAAATCTGTTTTGCTTTTTTTTTTCCTTTCTCTTGTACCCATGGGAGTTCTTTATGAAATTGATAAGATGTGTAAATGCTTTATCTGGCTTAAGAAGGAGGTAAATTTTGACTTCACTATGGTTCTTGGAATTTTTTATGTGGACATGGACTACATTCAACAATTTCCAAAGTAGGTTCAATTTGTGCCAAATTTGGTTGGAACTTTATTAAAAAATTGGAATCACTTCTTAACTTTATTTTGTAGGAAAAATATGGTTGTGATATTTGGAATGTTGAAATCAAATTTGGAAGTTCAACTACTTAGAGAATTATTGTGGATGGAGCCATGTCCTTACGCCCTATTATTAGATTTAAAGTTGATAATGGAGAATCAGTTAATACTATAAATGATGTAAAGATCCTTGATAGGAGTTTGCTAAAATGGCTTACATTTGTTGTTGATTAGGAAGAGGTGGGTTATAGGCTTAATAGTTTCATCTTTGATGGCTCGTGGGATGTTGTTTAGCTTGGAAAATATTTTGGTAAGCATCTGGTAAAATTAATCATTTTGATGCACAAAAACTCTGGATTGCTTAGTGATCAGATGGAGCTGAAGACAAAGATGACTGGGAAGTTAACTGGTGGAATGATTTCAGAAAATCTAGTAGAGGTCTTAGTAGAGAATAATCATTAGAACTAGATTAGAAATCTGAAACTTTTTTCTCTTGTTGATCTATTTTGGTGGCGTCTATTTATAGATGTCATCCCATCTAAGGTATTTTTAAGTCATAGGATGCTTTTGGATAAGGTTTCTTGCCCAAGAGGTTGTGATGTGGTTAAAGATGAGAATCATATTTCAACTGGTTATTCTCCTTTAATTCTCGTGATTAAACTTCTGAATAAATGGGGTTTTCAAGTTCCTACTTCTTCTTCTTTTTTGGAACGTATTAGTAAGTTGAAAAGGTTTTTGTTGAATAATCCTTTTATTAGAAACCCATACAGTGCAACAGTTTTTCTTTCTTGGAAAAGCAGGAATAAACTTATACATGGAGAGAAAGAGGATGGTGTGGCATTTATAGTGGAAAATTTTGTGTACTTTGCTTTAGTTTCATCTCTTACTTATATTCATTCAAAAATCTGGGATGCAAATCAGCTATTTTAGCTGCCTTCTGCTTCTTGGCATCCTCCTCCACCTGAGTGGATAAAGGTGAATTTTGATGCTTCTCTTTTAAGATCTAATATAGTTGGTATTGGTTGAGTCTGTAGAGATCATTTTGCTTGCGTTTGGCATTATAGAGTTACATTGGATGTAGCTCAAGTGGAATTCATGGCTATCCTTTCATTGGAGAAGGCAATTTAAGATTGGATGCGGGAAGCTAAATATATAATTATTGAAGGATATAATTATAATGTTATCAAATATCTTCAAAGTTCTTTTGAAGGCTCAAAGGCTAGGTTTAAGCATTTTTCGGATAGTGATTTTTCATTCCAAAAGGATTTGTATCAAGTTATTTTCAGTTTATCTAATAGAAATTGTAATAAGTTAGCCAATTTATATATTAATTTTCCTTTATTTATAGATTTTATTTGGGATGACATTAGTAGAATTATAATTCATCCTTCATTTTTATCTTTGTTAAAGGAGGAATGTAATGGGTTGGCTTATCTTCATTATGTTGTAATTTTTTTTCTTTTAAGCTATTTGTATTTTCTTAAAAAAAAAAGATTTTTATAACAGTTCGATCAATATTGGCCTACGTCCACTCTCCAGCGTCCTCCTTTACAGGTATTGCACTAAGAATATAGAAAATCTCCTTTAGCCCCCCACATAAAACTGGAGAATCCCTTACAAATAACTTCCACCAAACCTAATACGATGAAGAACCAAATGTTACACCACCCTCCTGGTGATGGTAGTGAACCTTTGAAATCCATTTCACCCTCTTGGTGATGGAAAATAACTCTCAATCCTTTTTCAGCATCTTGGTAAAGGAAGAGAAACTATGAACCTTGACCTTTATAATTTTATCCCAAGATAAACTTTAAGAATTCACCAAGGCCATTATAAGAAGTAAGGTGCAAGCTTGTCAAGAGAAATCGTGTGAAAACCCCTAAGACTTTTGCTCCCTCACGTACAACCTAAGGTCAAATTCTTTTAGTGCAAGGCTTCTAAAAACTCTAAGTTTTCAATTTAGCTGTAACTATTTGTGCAATACAATTTGGGTTCGTATAGTATGATTAGTTCAAAGAAGGGGTTCATCCAGTACGATGGAATAGTCATTCAAATGAATTATTCAATCTTTATGTAGTTATTATACAGTACGATCAGATGTTCGTGTGGTACGATTAGTTTAATTTCCTCCTGTCTATACAGAATGATCACAAGAATGATTGGAAATCATCTATATCAATTTCCCAGTATGATTTATATCTTACTATTTATTTAGTTCAAACATCAAGGATTCAACAACTATGATTAACATCGTACTATACATTTAGTTTTAAAAAATAAGGTTTCATCTAGTATGATATTCGGGATGATTGAATTTCAACTATTTATATCATATAATATGATTGGCCATATTTATTAAACCTTGATTTGATTAACTAATCATGTGGACTAATTTTAAGTAAGATTTCAAATATTATATATTACGATTGGGATTGTATAGTATGATTAGTTTAAAAATTGAATTTAAAAAATACTTACTTAAACCATATGCAGCTAGGGTTTCCTAATGGAAATGAATCATACAATATGATCCACATCATACAGTATAATTTCTTGATAAGCATTAATTATAAAATTAGTTGTTAAGACCAGTTTTTTGTATAGCTGATTGTATAGTATGATCTAAATTGTACTGTAGTATTAGTTCAAAAAAAATTTAACACCCTTTTCTCACTCCCCTATTTCCATGTGCACGGTCGCCAATTTAGCTTACACACTTACATGCCAGACTCAAGAAATATAAACAAAAATAAATAAAAATATTGAGTTATTAGAAAAATATCCTATTTTAACCAAACTGGTGCCTTAATCATTCTTAGGCGATGTACGATGTACATGAAATATTAGTACACACAATTCATTGCTAGGAGAAATAAAAATTCAATCAATAATATTTGTTATCATCAAAATTACAAGCTTGGGATCCTGGAATGCAATAAATTTTGTTGACCTTCTCAGAGTTTGATAGCTCTCTCACTAGGGCATGTAGGGATGTCACTATCATGAAAAACCTAGTATACATGTCTAAGGTAGTCATATTAAGTTTCATGCGAAAGAGTTCATCATCTTGTAACAAAATATTTAATCGAGACTGTTTAAGTTCACTAGTACTCTCGTAAGTGATGCATAACCTATCCCATATATCCTTTCCAATAGTACAAGTAGAGTATCAAATAATATTTAAATTTGAGTGCATAGCAAAATAGTTCAGACATTTAGCATTTAGTTATTCAAAGTCTCTATCCTTATAACTTCATTCATTAAAAGGAATTTCTTCCTTGATGCCCTTAATAATATGAGATGGAGGTGAATATTCTACTTGTGTCATTTGCCAAATGTGATAGTTAATAGATTAAAAAAAATGTAGACATGCAAATTTTCTAAAAATTAAATGGAATGTTGTCAAATAATGGATGACAGAATATTCAATAGCCCTCCATAGTGTTTCTATTCCCAATATGTGTCATTTGATCTTTTCTTAAAAATTCTTAAATCACTAATTCTGAAAACCACTCCTATACCAATTTAAATTTTAAGTAAGGATGTTTAACCTTATTGAATTACCTATGCACACCAAGAAGGGGGGTTGAATTAGTAATTTAAAAATTTTCTCAATGAAACCTTTTTAAATATTCAAACCAATCACAAACGCAGGCAGAAGAACTTTAAAAAAAATGCAATTTTTATCCTTAGATTTTCATAACAAAATAAGTGACAAAATATTTTTCTTTATTTTATTTTTTACATTTATTATTTTCTTTTTCCATAAGAATCAAAACAAATCAAGCTTGATAACCCAATCTCAGTTATGTAGCAATAATAAAGATGCAAGAAATTAAAATAAAGAGAAACAAAAAATGTAAAAAGTAAAGTAGAACAAGTACACCTGATTTTATAGTGGTTTGATCAAAAAGTGACCTATGTTCACTCCTGTGAGTCCTCTTCTCTAGGTATTGCCCAAAAATTTTTAGTGTTTAGCTCCCAAAACAAAGTGAAGAAGCTTTAAAATAATCTCTTCCACCAAATGGTGTGATATAGTATTGGAAACGTTTCATCCTCTTCGTAAAGGCAACAAACCTGGAATCATTTTCACCCCCCTGGTGAAGGCAGAGAACCTTGATCTTTGGTATTGACTACTTTCAACCTAGAGCTACCCAAAAGACCAAAAAAGACACCTAGAAGAAACAAGGTAGAAGCATGCCTAGAGAAATTGTGTTAATCCCCTCACACTACTTCTCCCTCTTACAAAACTTTTCCTTCTCTTTCTATAAACTCTAAGCTCTCTCAATCACCCTTACAAGATTTTATCAACATCCAAAGATATTTTGAGTGTCGTATAAAAAATCATGTTTATAAAGTCTTAAAAACCCTAAAATTTTAATTTTGTCACTTATGATCGTATAGTACAAACTTTGATCTTAGAGTATGATTAGTTCAATTTTTCAGTTAGTAATGTATGATGAGCAGGGATCATATACTATTAGCTCAATTTCTTGAATCGATCATCCTATATGAGTTAGAAATCTAACATAATAATTAGTTCAATCGAATTGGAATTTCATATAATATGATCATTGGTGATTAATTATCATCCTAATAGTAAATTAGGGCGTACAATACAATTTAGTAAATCATATAGTATGACCATAATAATTAATTAATCACCATTTGATTGCCTAGTATAAGTTAGGAAAACTTTATTTCCATTGTATAGATATGTATTATTTAGTGTGATTAAGCTATATTTTGAATTTAAAAATTTTTACTAAATTTGTGATTTCTGACTGGAATCTTAATTTTTACAGATCATCCTATATGATAGGATCAAACAATATGGTTAGTTCAAATTTAAAATTTCTCAATTAAGTTTTTAAAAAATCTTTGTTTTGCTCAGATTGTATCGAAAGATCTAGATTATACAGTATGTTATTTACAAAAATTAAAAATAATTAAATATTTTCCTCTCCTGTGTGTTTGTGTGCATGGTTCCTAAGATCGCATGCACCTTTAATAGGACTCTTAACTCAAGAAAGATAAAAATTAAATAAAAAAATATAGACTATTTGTAAAAACATCAAGCATATTCTACCCAATCTTGAGATGAGCCTTTTGCATGGTGTACGATGTACTTGAAATGTTAGTGTGCATAAAATAAATATCTAATAATATTATCAGGAGAATAAAAAAAATACTGAATAATATTCGTTGTCATCAAAATCATAAGCTCAGTATCCTAATTTGCAACAAAGATTATTTAAAATAACCTCCAAGCAATGATTGATTCAATCCTAACTAATTATCCATCTATCTATTTGAGTTAAAACTCTCCCATGCATCCTATTTTATAGTCCCCAATTGAAATAGTTGATAGCCATTAGTTAGGTGGCAAAATCCTAACTTATTAGCCATCTATCTATTTGAGTAAAAACTCTCTACAACCTTCCCTTGCATCCTATTTGATAATCCCTAACTGAAATAGTTCATATCCATTAGTTTTTTTTTTTTTAAAAAAAAAAAAACCAAAGCTTGCATTATATTAATAAATGAGGAAAAAAGAAAAAACAACCACAAAGTGGATTCCTCCTTCAAAATGTTAAAAAATGAAGGAGGAACCTTATTAAAACAAAACTCTTCCCAACTAAAGCTGCTAAAAAGAGCATAGTTAGCACACAAATTTGCTAGCTTATTGTTTTCCCTACCTATACAATTGAAAATGACAAGATTAAAATACTTAAGAAATCCAAGATCCTCCTCTTTGAAGTTCCCTTTTCTCCAAATTCTTTGAAGAAAAGAAATGATGTTCGAATTGTCAAATTCAATGATGATACCTTTGTACTCGAACATCCAATCTTTGATCACCTCTTAAAAAGAATGAATTGCTAGAAGCTCCATTTGTGCTAAGTCCCAATGAACACAAGATCTACCAAAACCCTAAAGGAATCTATCTTTACAATCCCGGAAGACTTCAATAATACCTGCTATATATGAAGAAACTAGAGATGCATCTACATTGACCTTTAGCCATTTGGGTGGAGGAGGATGCCAAATATTGGACAGTTTATAAGATTGGTTAACATCCAGTGGCCCAAATTAAAATGGCTAAAGAAGTAGGAAACTAATGTGTAACATATAGCATTTGAAGCAATAAAAATAGGGCTATCTTCCACTCCTTCATGAATACTTTTATTCCTAGCTTTCCAAGATAAGAAGACTGCATTATAGTAAAAATTAACAATCATATCTTTCTTCAAAGCAAGAGATTCTAGCCATCTATGACATTCTTCAAAACTAACAAATATAGGAATTCCAAATCCCCAATGGTTTAAGTGATGAATTACATCTTTAAACTTCAAACATTTACACGCAATATGCTCTATATCTTCAATTACATTGTAACCTCTAGGACAATTGGCATTATCCAATAATCTTCTACACCATAAGAATTGAAGTGATGGCATTGCATTTCTACTTAGTCTCCACCAAAATACTTCCACTTGAGCATTTAGCTTAGCTTTTTTGATCCATTTCCAATGTTGAAACTCATAGCTCTCTTGCACCAAAGCATTGAAAACCAATCCAAAAATAGAAATCTTGGATTTTTACTGAAGCAGCTCCATTCGATCCTCCTACCCATCTTGTGTAATCTTCACTTGAAAGATAAGATTAACCAACTCCCTTCCAAAAGATTCCAGCAACACAGGTTCATTCCAGCTTCCATCAAGTATGACTTCTTTAACTAAGACCACTTCATCCTAATGTGGAACAACAAATGTAGGCCACAAATTGATACATTTATTCAATATCCAAATGTCTTTGAATGCATCTATTGATTCTCCATCAACCAATGTCAACCTAACAGTTGGTTTCAGCATTTTACACCCATCATTTAATAATTTCCAAAAGGAAGAACATCTACCTCTAACATTTCTCATGTCAAGCCTCTCACCATATTTAGAAGCCATTACCTTATATAAAAGTGAGTCTTTGTCTTGAATGAATCTCCAAGCCAACTTAGCTCTTAAAGCATGTGTTTTTGAGAATACAAACCTCGTCCACCTCTACATAATAGTTTACAAAGATCAGACCAACTAATATAGTGTAACCCCATTGATCTGTTAGTCTTGTTTCATATGAAGCACCTGCAAACTTTATCTAATTCTTCCAATAATCATTTCGGAACAAGGGAGTGTGTAGCATTAAAGGTAGGGACAACATTACTGATTTTACCAATGTCAATTTACCCGTCAACAATAAAAATTTACTTCCCCATATGTTAAGCACCCTCATAGCTTTATCTATTATGAACTGAAAATCATCACAAACTTGTCTTCTTAAAGAAACCTTCATCCAAAGGTAATTGAATTCTTTTACTGTTTTGAATCCCATTATACGTGAGATGCTTTTCTTCTTCTTCCTAAACACATGTTTACCAAACAACATGGCAGATTTGCATATGTTTATTTGTTTCCCCATCCATTGACAAAAATTATATAAGATATTCTTGACTTTCTTAACAGCCCTCCTATTAGCTTCAAAAAGCATTATCACATTGTCTGCATAAAGTAAATGGGATATTCTCGGCCCAGCTAAATTTATTCTAATACCACAGGAGCTTTGAGCAAAAGCATTAGAAAGGAGTTGAGAATAAAGGATAAAAAGGAGTGGAGACAAAGAACAATCTGGTTAAAAACCACTCTTAGGTTGTATCCAATTTGAGCAATTGCCATTATTAATCAAAGAAAATGTCAGATCTTCCACACATTCCATGATTAATTTAGAAATCTTTGGAGGAAAGACAAAATACTCCAAAACTTTCCTAAGTGAAGACCAAGACATAGAATCATAAGCTTGTTCCATGTCAACCTTGAAACATACAAGTCCTTTAGCAGCTTTTGAGAACCTAAATTGTGAAATATTTCTTTAGCCACCAACACATGATATGATAAATACCTACCCTTAATGAATACCACTTGCTCCTTCGAAATAAGCTTTAGAGTAACCTCAATAAATCTATTCAATATCACCCTTTCTACCACCTTGTATACAGAATTACATAGATTGATTGGTCTATAGTTCGAAGGGAGAAGAGGATTTGATACCTTCAGTATTAGCACAATAAAAGTTTCCTTCCATTCTTTATTCAACTCCCCATACCAAAAAAATTGAATTAATGCCTTCCAAAAATCAGATTTGATGATGTCCCAATATGCTTTGATAAATAAGTATGAAATTACATCCTTGCCAGGAAAGATGTTCCCACCCGTTTGTTTCAATACCCTTTCCACCTCCTCAATTGTAATTTCTTCTTCTTCTTCTTCTTCTTCTTCTTCTTCTTCTTCTTTTATACTTCTAGAATATCCATATCACCTTTGTTTAGGTAATTGATTGAAGCTGGCCATCCATCTAGTTTGCAATTTTGATGTCCATTTTTCTCTCAAAAAATTGAAAGAAAACTTCTTCAATCGATTTTTGTTCTTCCACCAAAATCACATTTTCATTCTTCACTTTGACAATTTTATTCGAGTTTCTTCTATCACTAGCATAAGAATGGAAAAAAATTTCAATTACCATCTCCTTCAGCTAACCACTTCACCTTAGCTCTTTGCTTCCACCAAGAGTTCAATCTAGCCATAGTTGAATTCAATTCATTTACCTTTGCTTTGAGACTCCAGCAATCAAATTTCGAGAGAGACCCATTTGTAGATTCCTTACTTTGAAGCTCAAAGATGTCTTTCATAAGATCTTCTTTAAGTTTATTAAGATCTTTTAACTTAGCCTTGCTCCAAAAGAACAATGACTTCAATTATCTTTTAAATTTCTTGTTGAGAACTTGAGAACTACCCTTGATAAAGTTTGTTCCATTCCTTTCCTCACCACGTCAAAGGATGCTTGATAAATGCCCAACAATCTTCAAACTTGATGTTCTTTTTAGAAATTGGAATAAAATCAAGAATGTTTAAAAGGATTGGACAATGGCCTGAGGCTATTTTAGCCAAATGTCTCACAACCAAACAATGGTGGGAGCTCAATGCAATTGAGTTGATGAAGCATCTATCCAATCTTTCAAGAATCCTTGCTCCACGACATTTATTATTGCACCATGTGAATTTTGACCCAATGAACCCAACTTTATGTAGATCATTTTTAAGGAAACGTTCTTCCATCTCCTTTGGTCCTTGGGAAAAAAAGAACCTTCTACCTCCTATTTTATCCTCATTGGCCAATATACAGTTGAAATCTCCATCTACTTCCTTAGGTACTTCTATAGTGTTATGCTTATCCAGCATATCCCATAGATCCCTTCTCTTTTGCACTTCTTTGCTTCCATAGACCGAGGCCACCCTCCACATACCCTTATTAAAAATTCTTAGATAACAAATGACCACTTGAGCAGAAAAATTAACCACCGAGAAATCAGCAGGCTTTGAGTTCCACAAAATCAAAATGCCACCAGATAGCCCAGTTGAAGGAACATAGAAAAAATTCAATTCATTTTCAATCATAAGATTAACTTCACTTCTCTCAATAGAAGTCAATTTGGTTTCTACCAATCCCAAAAAAAAAAACACTCCATGAATTTTAACAAATTCCCTAAGATATTGAGAAGCACTTTTCTTCCTTGCTCCTCTACAATTCCAAAATGCTCTAGAAGACATTAATTGAGATTAGGGGAATTATTCCCCAGTGTACCTTTCCCTTCCAGCTCTAATCTTCTAATCCTGGATGAAGAGTTGATTGGCCCCAGTTCCCTCAATTATTTGGATATCTTCTTTTTTGTTAATTGAGAGAAAACAACCTTTACTCCACTTTCAGTATTCTCAGTTTCACAACTCACTGAATTAGTAACTTCTATGTCTTCATTTCCTATAGCAATTGCTATTGCATTGATACCATTACATTTATTTACCTCCTCACCAATTGTATCATCATTCTTTGATTGAATAATCTCTCCTTCTTCTTCAAGATCCAAGAGTGCATTAAAGCAATTTCCATCATTAAGTGTAACAGGCTTGGTGATTACAGGAACATCTGAAGCATTGATGTTATCTACATCCAAGTTATCTGTCTTATTACAAGATAGATGTTGTTGCTCAGTTTCCCGAGCTTCAATTGGCTTGTTAACCTTGCTGGCTTCTTCTCTTTTATCACTTTTCTTTACAGGTACAAAGTTTCTCCTTCCTTCAAACCGAGAAGCAGAGTTTCTGTAAACATTACTGTTGAACTTCTTCTTCCCATACTTCACCAACATCCATAGTTCGTACTCCTCTTTGTTAATGTCCCCACCTACAACCAGATTCTGATTACCTTCAACATTACAAGTTCCCACCATACTATTTTTATTTGTGTTTACAGGCCTTGAATACTTCACCTTGATCTCCATGATGAGTTTGACACAGTCCTTTTTAACATAGCCAATCTTTTTGCATTCAAAACAAAAGTTAGGAACCCTTTTGTACTCAATTTTTATAGAATTTATCTCCGACTCCTTCTACCCATACACCTGTTGGTAGCTTTGCATCTAGATCAATTCGGACACAAACCCTCCCAAACTCTCTTATGGACCATTGAAACATGTTTCTATCGATCAAGTAAGGCTTACCAACCATGGATGCTATAAGGCATATGTTAATCTCATCCCAGCAGTGCAATGGTAAGTTGGGCAATCTAATCCAAATTGGAGCAGTTAGTCCTTTTAGTGAGTTAGGAGAAAAACTTTGGGTCCAGCTATCAATTCCCATAATGTTGTCGTTGACAAACTAGGGACCATTAGTTAACACAGCTTCAAGATGCTCGGGTTCATAGAACGAACAGAGTATCCATCCCATTCCAAGCATAGTGAGATGGAATTTCCCATATTGAATCCACTGCTTCCTCAATTCAGAGCTTATCGAAGAAAATGGAGCCTCACCACCAAATATTTTTATAACTAAGGAGTTTTCAAGCTTCTTAGTATTCTCTAAAACATTTTGTTCATGAAATTTAACTGATTTTCCATCTTTTGATAAACAGTTGCCAAAGTCCAAATCAGCAACTATGATATTTTCTTTTTTAGCCCAAGCATTCTACTAAATTCCTAATTTTGGGTGATTTGGCAGATCATCATTAACTTCATCGCACCTAGAAAGATTGCCAGTTAAGAATTTTCGAACCTCCTCCAAATCAGAATGTGAAATACCAACAGTGATCGAACCCTTGTTCATTCTAGCAACATTAGATTCACTGGACCCATTTGCACCTTTCGATGGAGAGCCTTCCTTCCCACCACTTACAGAACACCTTTCCACTGCATTGAAAACTTTATTTGCTTCAGTTTTAGAATTTGACGACGGAAAAGTCACCATATCCCCCCTAATCTATAGAGCCATTCCAATTGAAACAAAAGCCTCCGGATTGTCTTCCAACAAAATTCCCTTCCCCCTTACCAACAAATTTTGCATTTTTTTTCTTCAAAAGCAAACCACACTCATTAATGGTTAAGGGATATTCGTCTTGGCATTTAACTTAACACCAAGGTTGTAAGTTGTCCTATCATATCCAAATGCTGGAGGAGAAAAAGAAACACCATGAGCACCACCAATCAGGGGACGTCCAGAAGAATGCTGCTCCTAAAACGACCCGCCGGCCAAAGGAGGTCGGCGACCGTTCACTGCCATTCAGAGACCGAGAAACCCACGAATTAAAAATTTGAAAACAAAACTTTGAAAACCCAGAATTTCTCACTCTAATTAAAAAAATGGTTCCACACCATTTGTTAGGTGGCAAGATCTTGACCCTTAGATCCAATATCCCTCATCTACAAAATGCCCAAAATTTTAAATCGTACAGTATGTAACAGTTAATTTTCCTCCTCAATGGGTATGTGTATGGTCATTAAGGTATCATACACCTTTTATTGAACTCTTGACTGAAAAAATATAAAATTAAATAAATACAAATATTGATTCTTTGTAAAAATATCAAACCTATTCCAGCCAACTTTGAGATGAGCATTTTGCATGGTATATGATGTACCTGAAAATGTTAGTTCGCACAAAATAAATATCAAATAATAACATCATCAAAACCAAAATAAAAACCCAATAATTTTTTTAATCATCAAAATCATAAGCTCAAGATTATAATTTGTATTAATCTCCCCCTTCTTTCTGATAGTAAATAGTGTTAGTTGAATTTTCAAGTAAAGTTGATTGTTTCCTATTCTCCCCCTTACTAACGATTTTTTTTGTAAGAATAGGGAGATTTTGTTATTTAAAACTACATAAAAACAATATTAGTACAAGAGAAATAATATATAAAAAGTATAAATACACAGATATTTTACCAATAATAGAGATACATTCTACTCCCCCTTTTGACATCACCAAAAGGGAGAAAACACAAGACAAAAAATGACAAAATAATATAAAAAGGATAATAAAAGATAAAACAATAGAAAATGACAAAAACTACACATCACAAAAACATTAAAAAGTAAGCAAGATCTGATCAGGTGGTGGTGTTGGTGGCTAAAAATTTGGCAAAGTATAGAAAATATGTCATAAACCAAGCTAGATCATCCTCGCACTGCTGTTTGATCTTCTGATGTTGCTTCTGAAAGTTCGATGGGGATGTTAAGCCCTATGAACTTAGTCCCAAACTAACCAAGAGGGGGGGGTGAATTGGTATTTTAAAAACTTCGTTTTTAAACAAAGAAATAAAGTAACATAAAACCAAATCACACCACGAAAATAATGCGGAATTAAGCGTGCGGAAGCAAGAAAAGAAACACAGAGATTTATAGTGGTTCGGTCGACTCGACCTACGTCCACTCCTTGGAGGCACCCTCCAAGTATTGCACTACACAAAAAGTGACTCTCCTTTAGCCCCCCACGGCTAGGTGGAGAAACCCTCACAAGAACCTCCTTTTTGCCACCCCGGCTAGGCAGAGAACCTATCTCCTTTTGCTTCCTCCTGAAGCCGGCAGAGAACCAGAACCAACGGCACAACTCCTTACCTCTACCGACCCTTCCACGGACGAGAAACTCTAGACGAAGACGACGCAGAGAGATCCTTGAAGCAACCCTTGTGAAACCCCTCACAAGCTCCCCCTCACAAGATCCTCTCTCTCTCTTCTCTCTCTCTTTCTCTCCTCAAGGTCTTCTCAGGTCAAGGCAGCAGCCAAAGGTCTTGAAAAACGTTGAACAAGAGCTCTTTAAATAGAAGAGCTTCACAAGAGCTCATTAATTGCAAGTTGCCGACTTTATCGTCCAGGCCGATATGGACATCGGCCTGGCCGATCAGTACAAATTAATGAAGATCGGCCAGAGCATAGCCCTGAATGGAAAACAGGACGATTGAAAAATAGCTTGATCGTCCAGGCCGATCTTACGATCGTCCTGGCCGATTAGTTCAAATCAGAGGAAAATCGTCCTGACAATAGCCCTGAATATGGCCTGGCCGATACTGATCGTCCTGAAGTAACTTAAGGTTTTGACTAGATCGTCCTGGCCGATCTTGCGATCGTCCAGGACGATATGATCGTATCAATCATCCTTAATTACTTCCTTGATTTCCTGAACAATTATGGCATAATCTGTTAATATCGTCCAGGCCGATCCGAGGATCGTCCTGGCCGATAATTTAAAGATATGCTATACCATACTTGTCTATGGCGGCTACTTCTTTCTGTTTTGAGCTTATCGTCCTGGCCGATACACGTATCGTCCAGGACGATCGGTTAACGTTGGCTGCCTTAATCAAGAATCCTTAATTAGACTTTCTGTTTTAAGCTGATCGTCCAGGCCGATAAAAGATATCGGCCTGGCCGATATGAGTAAAAACAGAATTTCTAATTCTCTCAAGTGTGTGTGTGAAGGGTTACAAAGTATCAGTCTTTTTAGCTATTACAAGTGGACTCAAAAGATAAAAACAAAAGTACAGACTGACTCAACCCTAACCCTACGCATTCCTGAACTTGGCTCCTTTTTGATTGTCCGATCGTCGATTCCTGAAAAGTTAGAAGCAACAAGCTATCCAAGAAAAGCAGTGTTTGTCAATCATCAAAACATAAGACATGAAAAATAGATTTGCAACAATCTCCCCCTTTTTGATGATGACAAAACACAAGTAGGAAAATTAAAGATTCATTAAAAAAAAAGGTTACAAACCACACATCCTATCCTACTCCCCCTTTTTGTCATCACAAAAAGAGAGTCCGAAAACAGTAAAAAAGAACAACAAACATCACGAGAGACTACTACAAAAAGACAAGAAACAATAAAGCACAAACTAAAAGAACGAGGGATCCTGATCATCAGATGGAGGAGGTGGAGGTGGCTGCTGAAAGTAGCTGGCAAGGGTAGTAAACTGAGCATTGAACCAGGCGATGTCCTGGTCATGCTGCTGCTGTTGGTGAGTGAGAAAACTGTCAAAACGAGCTAGGTCCTCAGCACGGTGATGCTCGTAGCGGGCGATGTCCTCAGAGTGTTGCTGCTCTTGGGCAGCAACATATGCATCAAACCTGGTCTCCCAACGATCAAATCTTGCAATCAGCTGTTCTACCGGTGAATGTTGGTGGAGAGGGACAGGGTCAGGAAAGGGAGCTGGAGCGGGAGCCTCCTCCTCTCTAGCCTCCCGTGGTTCGTCCGGGTGGAGACGAGTGCTGTGAAGGGTGCTGAAGGAATTGTTCGAGTAGAAGAGAGTTGGGAAATCTGGTGGATTGGGATATTGAATTTGGTATTTGGTCTCAAGAACATAGGCTATGATATGTCCTAAGGCTAGATTTGGCTTTCTTCTGTGGCCTGGGTCGCGAATTGTTGTGAGGTGATCAATGTAACGAAAAAATAGATCTGCAGTGTTAAATTCCCTATGTGCCATGATGTAGAAGGTAGTGAGGGAAAGTAAAGGGGTAATGTGGACACGGTCGCCGGCTTTTGGAATGACAGAGGTGCGAAGGACATGTTGGATTGTCCTAGCATCTCTGACTAGAGAGCTAGTCTCTCCAACATGGTAACGGGCATTGGTCTGGCGAAGAAAGTGGTTTGCCGTGGACCAGTCAAAATCAGGGTCAGGGGCAATAAGGTGCAGCTTATCTCCGGTGGTGGATAGCTGTAAAAGTTCAACACAGTCCTGATATGTGATTTCGACAGGGCGTCGATTCACATAGGAGGACAGGGCTGTGAAGGTAGAGTTTATGCGGAGGTTTGCAAAGAATTCTAACAGGAACTCAGAATTGAAAGGAAAAATAAGGGATAGGATGAAGCAAAGAGAAGTGTGGGCAAAGAGATCCATTACCGGGTAGGAAATGTGGGTCGGATTGATAATTCTTGAAACAGTAATTCCACATTCCTTATAGCGATGATAAGCAGCTTCATCTTCTGCTTCACGGAACCGAGGGTCAACCCTTGCCCTCGAGGAACTTCCAGAGGTCTGCCGGACGCGCTTCCCACCAGCCATATGAGAGAACTTTAAGCAGAAAATCAAAGGAGAAAGGATGAGTTGTGAGAAAACATGGCTGGATCGGCCTATATTTAAAGAATCGTCCATATCGTCCTGGCCGATCGCGAAATCGTCCAGGCCGATATGTGTCAATTATTACGTACAGGCCGATTGGTCAAAAAGGCGGTCCAATCGTCCGGGCCGATCAGATATCGGCCAGGCCGATTAGACACAGGCTATCGGCCCGAGGAGTCAGTCCGGACGACCGTTGAAAAAGCAGATCGTCCGGGCCGATGAGGTGTATCGTCCAGGACGATGCACAATAATTGATCGTACCGGCCGAAGTTAAAACGTTTTAAATGCTTGCCACGTGTATCGTCCAGGACGAACAGTGGATCGGCCCGGCCGATGGTCCAATAATGGATCGTCCGGGGCCGAATTTAAAGTTCAAAACGTACTGACACGTGGATCGTCCGGGACGGTCCAGTGTATCGGCCAGGACGATGCACATAGAATGCATCGGCCAGACAAATAAACTATCGGCCAGGACTATCACCAAGAGTTTGATCAAATCGTCCAGGACGATGATGTATCGGCCAGGACGATGAATTTCAGTAAGCACAGAAAAAGGTCAGCAGATGGATTTTGGAAAGAATTTGTCCTATCGGCCAGGACGATAAAAATATCGGCCAGGCCGATGTGACTTGAAATTGAAATTAAGAAAGGAATGGTGATGATCAAGACCCTCAAAAATAAAACAAAAGAAAAGACAGTCAAAGACACACAAAAAATAAAAATAAAACAAACACCGAATATTTTTGGATTTTAATTTTTCTATTTTTTTTTTTGTTTTATGAAGGCATCATATGAGAATTCTTTTCTTGAATTTAAATTTTTTGAAGTTTCTAGGAGATCAAGAGGTTTAACAAAATCCAAATTAGAAGAAGATTGAAAAACTGATTCTATTAACCCTAGATCGGACATTCTTCAGGGTACAAAAAATCTCTTAAAAACAACAGAGTCCTAACTTGGAATAACACAAGAGGTTTTAAGAGATCAATCAAGACTTGTTAACAACTAAAGTATCTTATAAATAATAAACCAAAATAGTTTTTCTCAATCATGGAATTTGAAATCAAATCTTTGAATGTATCACATAATCAATGAGTTTTCTAAGTTTTAAGAGTTTTACCAAAGAGATCATAGCTTGCAATTAGTGGGCTAATTTTATGCCTCTTTTTACTTTTATTGGCTCTTTGAGCATCTTTTGATTTTTGATACACTTTTGTGTATTTTTCTTTTCAATTTGGCTTCATTGGCCTCTTTCCTTTTTGTCTTTTGCAAGCTAATAACTCTTTAATATACCCTTAAAGAAAAATACTTAGTTGTGAGTATATCCTCCAAATATTAGAGAATAGGGGCTCTCTCTCTAACATAGGGAAGAACAATTCACAACACAAAATCAAAATCACGTGATGACTGCAATGGTAAGATTTCAAAAGCTTGAATGATATCAAAGAATTTTGACTATTATGCATAAGATGATTTAATGTAGCAAGATTAGAACGATATCTTAAAAAACCATTGGTTAAACTGAGTTTAGACTTTTTGTTTTATAAAAGAAAAATCATGCCACTAAACAAGGTCAGAAGAAGGGAAAACATCAATAGTTTACTCTCTTTAGCTAATTTAAAAAAGCTAAACCCTATCTCCCAAAAAAAAACTCCAATTTTTAAAAGCTTGAAAAGTTTTTATCATACGGAAGCCAAAAATAAGGACCAAAAATAAAAACAAAAACAAACAATAAGCAAACTAAAGACAACAACAAAGTCAACACAAAAACTAAAAATAAAAGTCACACACAAAAACTAACGATTTCAAGCAAGTGATAAAACAACGGATTTTAGCAATTGAGCTGCAAGCCTCCTTATGTTCAGTTATCCTATGCTCCCACGAGGTCTTTGGTGAGAGCACTCCTGCAAGACTCAACAACAGTCAGTTTTAGGAACCCAAACAGATTTGGGCTCCTTCTTAGGAAATATAGAGTGCAATGCAGATGTGGTATGTATTGAATCATGCATCTTAGGTCTCCACACCCAATGTGTACTACGGTGAACTGTGCAAGTGTGTGAGATGTGTCCTAACATGCCACAAGTAAAACATTGAACTCCAGGAAAAGGTTTTCTTAAATGATTTGAGTAGAGATGCCTCTTCCTAGGTTTTGGCCTTTGATTAAGAGTTGGTGTCATCCTAGCTTTCTTACATGTATCCAAATCATTTTGAATTCTCAAGTTAGTTCTTTTCAATGTATCATTCTCAATCCTCAAATTTTTCTCAATCTCTTTAGATTTTTTAAGATCATCATTAAGTGAGGTGTGTGAAGCTTTTAATGCATTGCTTTTATCAATTAATTCCAAATGCTTCTTGTTTAATTCATCAAATTCATCAAGGAGAGCCATGTGATTTGAATCAATCGTTGCATGATCTTTGAGAAAAACTTCATGCTCTTTTTGTAGATTTGAATGTTCTAATTTTAGGCTAGCATGAGTTTTCTTTAATTTCCTATATGATGCATGGATTTTTTCACAAATTTCAAATAATTCATCATAGGTTGGTCTACATACCTCTTCCTCATCACTTTGGTTTTCTCCCATGAAACACAAGTTTGTTGTTTCTTCCTCTGGTTCAGTCTCAGAGGAATCAGTGCCAGATTCTGCCCAGAAGCCTCTTTGGATTTTCTTCTTGTCCTTCCTAGACTTAGCTTTTTCCTCACCTTTTTCCTTTTCTTTGCTTGAATGATCTTGAAGTGTAGGACAATCGGCTCTTACATGTCCAGGTTTCCTGCATTCAAAACAAACAACATCAGAAGATCCTTTAGTATGTTTATGATCCTTACCTTTTCTCCAACTTTGATGATGCTTTTGTTTCTTCCTTAGAAAGCTTTTGAATTGCCTTGTGATGAAGGCAACTCCATCGCTTTCAGACCCGGAAGATTCAGAATCCGATTTGTGTGCCTTCAATGCAATGGTTTTCTCTTTTTTCTTTTCACCTACATCAAGATTTCTTTGATTCACCCCTTGCTCGTAAGCAATGAGTGAGCCAAGCAAGTTATCAATAGAATAGGTGTTTAAATCTTTAGATTCAGTAATTGCAGTAATTTTTGCATCATAGGACGAAGGCAAGCATCTCAAAATCTTGTTAACTTTTTCATAGTTTGAAAGTTCTTTTCCTAGTGCATGCAATGAGGTAGCAATCTGAGTAAACCTAGTGTACATGTCAGAAATTGATTCATGAGGTTTCATACGAAAAAGTTCGTAGTCATGCAAGAGAATATTTAAACGGGATTGTTTAACTTCATTAGTGCCTTCATAAGTAATGCACAATTTATCCCAAATTTCTTTTCCAGTTTTGCAAGTTGAAACACGCATGTAATCCTCAGATTTTAAAGCACAGAAAAAGCAGTTCAAACATTTAGCATTTAGTTGAGCTAAATCTCGTTCATCAAAAGTCCATTCGGTAAAAGCAACTTCCGTTTTAAAACCATTAATTTCACGAGAAGGTGGAGAATAACCTTCTTGAATAAGCATCCACATGCGATAATCAGTAGATTGTAAAAAAGTTGACATGCGAGTTTTCCAGAAATCAAAAGGTAGGTTATCGAACAGAGGAGGTCGGGTAATAGAATACCCTTCCGTAGTGTTGCGATTCCCAAAGTTAGACATGGATCAAATTCAAAAAGTTTTTAAACTTTAATTTTCGAAACAAGCTCTGATACCACTTGAAAGTTCGATGGGGATGTTAAGCCCTATGAACTTAGTCCCAAACTAACCAAGAGGGGGGGGTGAATTGGTATTTTAAAAACTTCGTTTTTAAACAAAGAAATAAAGTAACATAAAACCAAATCACACCACGAAAATAATGCGGAATTAAGCGTGCGGAAGCAAGAAAAGAAACACAGAGATTTATAGTGGTTCGGTCGACTCGACCTACGTCCACTCCTTGGAGGCACCCTCCAAGTATTGCACTACACAAAAAGTGACTCTCCTTTAGCCCCCCACGGCTAGGTGGAGAAACCCTCACAAGAACCTCCTTTTTGCCACCCCGGCTAGGCAGAGAACCTATCTCCTTTTGCTTCCTCCTGAAGCCGGCAGAGAACCAGAACCAACGGCACAACTCCTTACCTCTACCGACCCTTCCACGGACGAGAAACTCTAGACGAAGACGACGCAGAGAGATCCTTGAAGCAACCCTTGTGAAACCCCTCACAAGCTCCCCCTCACAAGATCCTCTCTCTCTCTTCTCTCTCTCTTTCTCTCCTCAAGGTCTTCTCAGGTCAAGGCAGCAGCCAAAGGTCTTGAAAAACGTTGAACAAGAGCTCTTTAAATAGAAGAGCTTCACAAGAGCTCATTAATTGCAAGTTGCCGACTTTATCGTCCAGGCCGATATGGACATCGGCCTGGCCGATCAGTACAAATTAATGAAGATCGGCCAGAGCATAGCCCTGAATGGAAAACAGGACGATTGAAAAATAGCTTGATCGTCCAGGCCGATCTTACGATCGTCCTGGCCGATTAGTTCAAATCAGAGGAAAATCGTCCTGACAATAGCCCTGAATATGGCCTGGCCGATACTGATCGTCCTGAAGTAACTTAAGGTTTTGACTAGATCGTCCTGGCCGATCTTGCGATCGTCCAGGACGATATGATCGTATCAATCATCCTTAATTACTTCCTTGATTTCCTGAACAATTATGGCATAATCTGTTAATATCGTCCAGGCCGATCCGAGGATCGTCCTGGCCGATAATTTAAAGATATGCTATACCATACTTGTCTATGGCGGCTACTTCTTTCTGTTTTGAGCTTATCGTCCTGGCCGATACACGTATCGTCCAGGACGATCGGTTAACGTTGGCTGCCTTAATCAAGAATCCTTAATTAGACTTTCTGTTTTAAGCTGATCGTCCAGGCCGATAAAAGATATCGGCCTGGCCGATATGAGTAAAAACAGAATTTCTAATTCTCTCAAGTGTGTGTGTGAAGGGTTACAAAGTATCAGTCTTTTTAGCTATTACAAGTGGACTCAAAAGATAAAAACAAAAGTACAGACTGACTCAACCCTAACCCTACGCATTCCTGAACTTGGCTCCTTTTTGATTGTCCGATCGTCGATTCCTGAAAAGTTAGAAGCAACAAGCTATCCAAGAAAAGCAGTGTTTGTCAATCATCAAAACATAAGACATGAAAAATAGATTTGCAACAGCTTCTAGAGAAGGTCATGTTTCTAGTGAAGCCACTCCCATGTTAATTAGTCTATTGATAATGGGTGGTTATTTTCATCTCTAATCAATCTATCCCTCCACTATAGAGTCATAATCATAGGTAGGAGCCGGTGTTAGAGCTAGTGCTAAACTTGGTGCTGGAGCTCTGCCTACTTCTTCTAATTGGGATCCAACACATAACATCTATGGTGTTGTATATCACTATATGGAGGACATTAAAGGAGCTACTGGAGTAGAAAACTGGAAGGTGATCAGGTGGTCCAGGATATTGCAAGTTGTATTTGGATTCCTGGACATAAGTTATCCGCTGACCTAATCTAGATTTATCTTATGTTTATTCTTGGGATCATGAATGCTTCTCAAATTTTTGATGTAGTTGTGATTAGTGATAGGGGAAGTGTGTTATTTACCCTATCTCCTACTTTTGGAATGATTATGTTACGAAGGATATACTAAATTATACAAGCATCTTTACCTGGGTGCAGACTAAAGCAGCATAAATATTCAATGGAGTATCCCTCAGAGTTAGATTTGCTTGAGTCTAATCATAGTCAGAAAGAAAGTCAATGGAGTGTGATTTAATGTCAGTAGTGCAGAGATATAGGATTTGGTCAAATTTTTTGTAGGTGATTTCTATAGGTCTCCTGCATACAAAATATTGAAGGGTTGTCCCTTTACTAATGACTCTAATATTGGCAAAGATTTCAAAGAGCAATTTGGATTTAAAGGGAAAATCTAAGGTGAGAATGAAATGGAGTGCAGCGCTAGTAAAGAGATTTAAAATATGCAAGTTAAGGGCTTCTTAATTGATGATTTTGGATGGAGTTATCCCAATAGCCTTGTATTGGTGGTAGGCATCATTATTGGCATCTTTGTGAATATGAGGGTCTACCAGACATATATAAGAGCTACCTACTAGAGCCCTAGAGTGCTTTCCTCTAGCCATTTGGGAATGAAGAATAATATACCATGAGGGAAGAAAAAAATGGTGTTGTGGTTAAAAGCCCTAGACTTCCCTCTACCTGAATAGAGTTCAGGAAGATCATAGTGTATAATTATAATAAGTTAATTTATCTAGGTTGATCAATTAAAAAAAATCTAGTCAAATTATACAATACGTTCAAAATTGTATTGAATGATTCTCATTAAATCAATCTTCTCGAGGAGTCATTATGTACAATCTTTGATTAAGATATTATATAATATGAATAAGTGTTCATACAGGATGATGTAGAAATAAATATTGTACTGGATGAATTGATTTCATCCAAAACCTAATGACATGTAGGTTGTATAGTACAAAGTGTTAGTCATATAGTATGATCTCCAATTATTGGTCAAATCAGGGCAATTGATTTCATGAGTGGTGAGGATGTGAAGACATGTCATTAGGTTTAAAATTTAAATGAGAATCGTATAGTACGAGCGAGCATTTTATTATTTTCAAGTTTAAGAAAAAATAGATTGGTGAGTGAAGGTCATGGAATAATTATTAACATAGAATTATCAAACATAAAAAATAGTGATAAAATAAATAAAAAAACTCAATAAAAATATAAACACACAAAAAATAAATTACTACACACATGGTAGATTTCACTATGCCCTGAATCAAGCATGAATACCAATGAAGCTAGTCTAGGATTTGGTAAAAATATATTTCAATTGATTTTCAGTGGCAATATGTTGCAGTTTTATATCTCCCTAGCCACATCATCTCAAATGAAATGATGTATAATGTCAATATGCTTAATGTGGGAGCGTTGAATTGGATTAGTAATGTAAATGGCATTAGTGTTATCACACATGATTGGGATAGCACCTACATAGAATCTAATGTTAAGGATTTGTTGCTTTATCCATAAGACTTGAGCAAAAAGCTTCCTACTGATATATACTCCAGCTGCCTCAATAGTAGATAAAGCTGCTTAGTTTTATTTTCTACTAGACCAAGATACTAATGATTGTCCGATAAATTGATAAGTTTTAGAAATGTTTTTCTATCTATTCTACACCTTACAAAGTCTGAGTCTAAATATCAAATAATTTTAAATGAAGAGCTATTTAAAAGATACCAAATACCTAAGTTTTATATGTCTAAAAAGGTATCTAAGAATTCTCTTAAAAGCAGCCAAATGGGATTTCTTAGGATCAGCTTGGGATCTAGGATAGAAACACACACTAAATATTATAACAGCTATCAGTCAAATATAGAAGAGATCCTATAACCCCCCTATATTTCTTCTGAGTTATTGATTTTTGAATTATATCCTTTTCTAATTAAGTGAGAGAGCTCCTGGAAATATTTATTCCAGTAGCACTTTCTATCTCATACCTCTTTAAATCTCCTTAATATATTTACGTTGATTAAGAAAGTTCGTTCATCTCCTTATTGCCAAGGAAATATGTATACTAACCCATCATACTCATCTTAAACTATCTACTCATAGTTTCTAAAAAATCAATGCATAGTATTTCATTTGTTGATCCAAACAGTATGCCATCCATATATATCAGAGTAGATAATCTCCTTCTTTCTTTATAAATAAGATGGTATTTACACTAACCTTAACAAAGGATCTATCTAAGAGAAATGTGCTAAGTCTCTAATACCAATCTTTAGATGTTTATATTAGTCTATATAATGCCTCTTTATAATTTATAGACTTGGTTGGGAAAGGTTTCATTTTCAATTCTAGGGGATTGTTCTATATAGATATTTTCCTTGATAACCCTATTCAAAAAGGCACTTTTAACATCCATATGATATAATTTGAAGCTTCTAAAACATATAAAGGATAATAGAACTCTAATGGCTTCTAATCTAGTTAAAGGGATAAATGTTTCCTCAAAATCAACCCCTTCTATTTAATTGTACCCCTTAGCTACTAATTTGGCTTTATTTCAACCACTACTCCAGAATCATTCATCTTATTTTTGAATTCCTGCTTAGTTCCTATAATACTCTAGTTCTTAGATCTAATAACTAACTCACATACATCATTCCTAAAAAAATTTGTTTAATGCTTAACAAGGCTTGTTCTACACTAGTGGGTTTTACCATAGAGATGAATACACAATCACTAAACACCTTGCTAAGTCCATGACTAGTCCAAACCCCTATACATAGTTCTATAAAGATATGTTCTCTAGGTTGAATAGAAGAATATCTACATTCCCCAGGCAATGGCTCCTAGATCAATGGATTCTACTCCTTGGGTAACCTCTACCTCTTCTTCTTTTTCTTCTTCTTCTAACCTAGGTTCTCCAGATTTATTAGATTCATCAAATAATACATAGGTTGACTCCTCTACAACTAAGGTCATCTTATTAAAGATCTTATAGGCTTTACCTACAAAAAAATAACACAAGAAGACTCCTACATAAGACTTAGGATCAAATTTACCTAGAGGAGATTTTTTTATTAATAAGAATGAAACACTTACATCAAAAGATATAAAGATTTTAAAGATTTGGTGTCGTACCCTTAAGCAACTCATAGGGTGTATTATTGAGTTTGAATCTAACATTAACCCTATTTAGAACATAACAAGCAGAATTTACTACTTCTGCTTAAAAATACCAAGGGAGAGAATATTAAACTAATATAACCCTAGTAGCATCTACTAAGGTTTTGTTATTTCTTTCAACTATCCCATTCTACTGAGAGATCTTAGGGGAAAAATAATTATGTTCTATTCATATGTCCTTACACTAAGATTCAAACTTAACATTCTCAAATTCTTTACCATGATTACTATGGATAATAGATATGTCACATCCTAACTTTCTCTAGATCCAAGTTGAGAACATTCTATATTCCTCAATTGATTTACTTTTATGAGATAGGAATATAACCCAAGTTAATCTAGAGTAATCCTTAATAATCACATACCTAAAGGTCTTTCCACTTAAGCTGGTTGTAATAACATGCCCAAACAAGTCCATATATATGATTTATAATAGCCTAGAGGTGTAATATCCTTAATGGAATGAAATAAAGATTTGGATTGCTTTCCTAATTAGTTATCATCAAAAAAGTAGTCCTTAGAGAATTCTAACTTTGGTATGCCTCTAATTAGGTCTTTCTAAGTAATCTTCATAAGGGTTTTCATGCTTGCATGACATAGCCGCCTATGTCATAGCTAGAATTCATCAACAACTAACCTTAAACATAAAGAATTTGAACAATCAATACAATTCAAATCAAATATTATAAACATTATTTATTCTTTTACCTTCTAAAATGATTTTTTTATTTAAACTAATCAAACATCAAGTAGAATGAAATTTAATAACAAATATATTGTCACACAATTGATTACACTAAGCAATTTATGCTTCAATTCATCTACAAGAAAAACATTTTCAATGATTACATTTTTTTGAGTTACTAATCATAACTAAACCCACCACTTTTCTAGCTATATTTTCACCTAGTATAACCTTGCCTCCTGCCCTGGCCTCCAACATAATGAATTGCTTTAAACCTCTAGTCATCTACAATGAGCTTCCGTAGTCCAAGTATTATATTCTCTCACTAGGATATTAGTGAGAGCACCCCTACAATGTTAATCAATAATTAAATTAGGTAGGGCTATTAAAATTGAGTTTTGGGTTAGGTTTGGGTCCAACCCAAATCTGATCGGGCACTATTTGACCAGACCTGAACCTAACTCACTTTTAAAAATAAGTCACTTTGTCAGACCTGAACTCGACACGCTTTGAATCATGGTCAACCTGACAAGACCCAAAAACTCGAATATGAATAATACATTTTTATTTAAACCACCATGCGAGCTCCCAACCATTATAGTCTTTACTTCAAATCAAACAAAAAATGGCTAGCTATCATAACTTATGACCTGACTAAAAAGAACATCGTCGAAGGAGGTGTTGGATGCCTTCATAAATTGTAATGAGCCGAAAGCTTACACAATGATTATTTCTAATTAAATAAAAGAATGGAGAGCCGCATACTCACCAAAATGTCATGACTTCCATAGCGACAAGAAGGAACATTATTGAAGGAGCCAAAGAGGTGAACAAGTCTTTTATTTGTTATCTTTGCAACAAGTTAGCTCCCTCATACCCTCCTGACTCCTGAGTCCTATCATCATCGTTACTTCTAATCCAACAAAAGAATGGCGAACTATGTCATGGTGGCGTATCCTCTTCTCCTCTGTTTTGATGCCATCATATCCTCAAATTTGGTTCTAACCTTCATTATTCCCCAAAACACCTTGGCCCCACTCTTCCATTACGTTATTTTTCATCTTTTTCTTTTTCATCTAACAAAAGTACAATGAGTAAGCTGGTTGACATGAGAAAAACTATCTCTGAGCAGGGCGGGGGGGGTAAGATCAAATCCAGGTTAACTTTGGGTCAGTAGGCTGACCCGGACTCAACCTGATTTTTAAACAGGTTAAATTTTGGAACCCAAACTTGATTGTTTTGCCAAACAAGTTGACCCTAACTCAAAATTTTTGGGTTAAATTCAGTCAAGTTAAATATTGACACCCCTAAAATTTGGGAACCCAATTGATTTTGGGTTTCACCTTATGCTTACTTAAATAAATAACATGCTTGTTATGTTGTAATGCACTTGATTTAGGCCTCCACACTAAATGTGTAATATGGTGTATGTTCAAAGTATGGGTTATGTATCTTAATACTCCACAAGGAAAGGACCTAACATCTCAAAATGAATCCACTAACCTATGAGGGGGGGGGGGGGGGGGGGGGGGGGGGGGTTGTTTGTTTAAAGTTTTCTCAATGATTGTTTTATTAGTTAATAAAAACACAAACATAAGCAAAATAACTTAATAATAATAAAGAAATTTAATTTTGCTCTTTTTAATTTTTGTAATAAATATCTATGACAAATTATTTATCTTTATTTTATTATATTTTTCATTTTTAATTTTAATTTTATTTTTCAATAAGAATTAAATCAAACACAACTTAGTAATCAACACATAGATTTGAAAGAATAACAAATGTACAAGAAAATAAAAAATGAAAGAAAAATAAAGTAAGGAAAGTAAAGTAGAATGCACACACAAAATTTTATAGTGGTTTGGTCAAAACTTGTCCAACATCCACTCCCCAAAGTCCTCCTCTCTGAGTATTGCACTAAAACTTTAGTGTCTCTCCTTTAGCCCACACATCAAGGCGGAGAATCCTTTGTAATAATCTTCCACCAACCCAATGCAGAAGAGTACTTGAATCCTTTCCACCCTTTTTTTCAACCTCCTGATGATGGCAAAGAACCTGAAAGCTTTTTCACGCTTCTAGTGAAGATATCAAACCTTGAAGCTTTTTCACCCTCTTAGTGATGGCAATAAACTTGAATTTATTTTTCACCCTCCTAGTGAAGACAAAGAACCCAATAATCTTCAAACTTGAGGCCTCTTTTTCTAGAGTAACACAAGAGATCAACAAAGACACCTAGAGGAACTAAGGAAGAATCTTTCCTGGAGCAACCGTGTGAACCTCCCTCACACTACTTCTCCCTCTCCCTCTTTAAGCTATTAGACCTCACAAAGCTCTCTCATAGAATTCCTTCAATTGCCAAAGAAATTTTTAAAGTTTAACATAAGATTTTAAATATTTGGCTCTAAAAAAATCCTAAATTTTTTATTATGTCACTTTTGATCATACAGTATGATATGGGATCATATAATATGATTAGTTGGATCATATAATATGATTAGTTTAATTAATCTAGTTAGTAATGTACTATGAATTAGGTCCTATATGATTAGTTAAATTTCTTGAATGAATCGTCTAATGCAAGTTCAGGATCATATAGTATGATTATTTAAATTGAATATGATTTTTATCAAGTATGATTTGTGGTGATTAAATATCACCCAGGGAGCCAATTGTTTGAATAGTTGCTATTTGAATGATTTATATTTATGCAACTTATGTAGTTTTGATGATTCCAAACATTATTGTTCAAATGTATAGTTATCTCCTAACAATTTCAGAAAATTTGCACTTGCTCTTGTGTGTACTAACATTTCAGGAAAATCAGACTCCAGACTACGAAAACTTCAAATCAAATTCAACATGTGATATTTTGTTTATTTGAAGTTTGTCTTTTCTTTGAATTAATTTTGAAAGTGAGTGATTGTAATTGAGTGAATAAAATCTCACACACACAAATAAGGAGATCTTGAAATTCTATACCTATCGTACAGGACGATATTTATCGTACTGGACGATCTGTCAGTTATCTCCTGTAGAGCACTTGGAACGAATAGGAACTTGCTTGAAAAAATTTTTTTTCTGAGTCTTATTCGTCCAGGACGAATTTTATTTTCATCCCGGACGATGGGTTCTCTGTAAAATTTTCGTCCAGATGAATTTTACCATCGTACGAGGCGACCAGTCCTCTGGAAAATTTTCGTCCAGACGAAAATAATTATCGTACCGGACGATCAGCTCTCTGGAAAATTTTCGTCCAGACGAAAGCAAATTATCGTCCGCGGCGATGGGTGCTCTGGAAAATTTTCGTCCAGACGAAATAAATAATCGTCCAGGACGATCGGCTCTCTGGAAAATTTTCGTCCAGACGAACATATTTTCGTCCAAACGATGAACCGACTTAGAACAGTTTTCAGCAGTTTCCAGAACTGACCTTGCAATAACCGTTCGTACTGGACGAACCTAGTTCGTACAGGACGATCAGCTGTACGAAGTCATTTCGTACACATATACAAATGGGGTCGTTTCAGATCGTTTAAGTAAAATCATCCAGGACGATCCCGGATCGTACAGGACGATCCACTGCGTACAGAATTGGAAATTTGCAATTTTTGGGCGGTTTTTCTTGTCTTTTCTATAAAAGGTCCAAATTAGACTGCCACCCAATCTTTTTGTCATTTGATCTTCGTGCCTCTTGAGAGAATAGCCAAGGAGAGAGTGGAAGAGAGCATTCAAAGGAGGATTCCTACCACTGGAGCGAGAAGGCTTCACTTGGATTGCTAAGATCATTCAAGAAGGTCCGGTTCTCTGCCGACACTTGGAGAGTGTGAACAGACGAGGGTTCTCTGCCCACACTAGGAGAGTGTAAAAGGGAGAAGGTTCTCTGCCTACACTTGGAGAGTGTGAACAGCCTTAGGGTTCTCTGCCCACACTAGGAGAGTGTGAAAGGACGACGGTTCTCTGCCAGCACTGTGGATTGTGTAAAAGGACGACGGTTCTCTGCCGCACTGGGTAGTGGTGAAAAGAGTGTTTTGTACAGGCTTCTCCGCCTTGCTGTGGGTGCTAAAGGAGAGTCACTTTGTGGTTTTAGTGCAATACTCAGAGGGTGCCTCTGAGGAGTGGATGTAGGTCTGGTTATAGACCGAACCACTATAAATCTGGTGTCATTTACTTTATTGCTTTTACGTTTCCGCACTTTGAATTTCAGTTTTAACAACTCTGTGGTTGAAAAACATTTTTCTACTAACTTTAAAAGAAAATTTTATTTCGGTTCAACTTTATTATTAAGAGGGTTTAAAATTTTTAAAAACTACCAATTCACCCCCCTCTTGGTAGCCGTGGGACATTTACTTAGGCTTAACAACCTAATTACTGGACTCAACACCAATCAGGTTAAACAATGCTAGGAGGATCATCATATAGTAAACTATAAAAAATCAAGTAATCTTGGTTTGATTTCCTAATAACAAGATTAAATTGTGCAAGATTTGTTAATATAATATGGTATGATGGGTATCATATAGCATGATTAGGTCATATTTTGAATTTCAAAATATTACATAATTTTTTATTGGCGGTAGGAATTTATATTTTTACTAATAATCATGTATGATGTGGATAATATAATATGATTAATTCAAATTAAAATTCTTCAAATAAATATTTAATTAATCTCTATTTTACTCAAATCATACAGTATAATCTAGATCATACAGTATGATATTCATAAAAATTAAAACACTTAAATTTCCTCCTCGATGTGTGTTTGTTTGTGCATGTTTGCTAAGCTATCATACACCTTTTACAGGACTCTTGACTCAAGAAATATAAAAATTAAATAAATATAAATACAAACTCTTTGCAAAAATATTAACATATTCTACTCAATCTTGAGATAAGTCTTTTTTCATGGTGTACGATGTACTTGAAATATTAGTGTAGACAAAATAAATATTAAATAATAATATAATGATAATCAAAATAAAAACCTAATAATATTTGTTATCATCAAAATTATAAGCTTGGGATCCCAGTTTGCAACACCCCACCCTCTTAGCTCTAGAATACTTAAATTGAAGTGTTCAAAGAGAAGAATGCGAAAATTAACTAAGCCAATCAACTTCCAATCCAATTCATTTCAAGCTTTGAAGTCTTCGGGAAAGATCAAGAGGACTTCTCCAGGAGCTCATAAGATCTAAAATTAAATTTGTACGCTCATGCAATAGAGGAAATTTTTTACTTAAGTGTTCAAAATTCAAATACAAATTACTTTATACTATTAATGCATGGAGCCTCCAAACTCCATAGATTAGAGCCTTAGGGTATCAAGAAGCTCTCCCTAGAATTTCTTCTCAATTGGGTGAGTGTATAAAAAAATTATGGCCATTTAGTTTTACAGTTATTTTTAAACTTTTCATTTTGGCTCAATCTAGGATGTCTAATCACGTATGTATTTGATCGCACTACCTAGATTAAGCCGAATAATTTGTGTTGCCCAACTGGTTTCAAATTTACATCGTTCACATTTTTATCCATCTCAATCATAGACATCCATCAAATCCATATAGGATCCAATAGCTCAAATCCACATCTAACATGGTTAAGTAAAATGGTGGGACAAATCCTGGTGTGACATATGGCTAAAAGGCGCTAGTAATGATTGTGTCACCGCTCAATCATGAAAAATCATTGATTGCAATTTTAAAATTCATTTAATAGCAATAAAAAATCTACAAATTGCTATAAAATTCAAAAAGTTATCACAAATCCAATTTTTATTGAAATTTGGAGTTATTGGGCTTATTGGAGCCAAATATAACCAAAGTTTATTTAAAAGTATTTTAAAACCATTTTGACCATTATTTAGAGAGTAATTTTTGTTTAAATACCCATTGAATTTCTTTAATTACTCCTTAACTTAGTGGTCCAATTAAGCTCAAATTTAGATAGTAGAAACTATGGTATGTATGATACAAAGCTTAATTTTCTTGGGCCTTGGTGATCAATGAATTTAGGTCAATTCAATGTTCAAAGTTATGGGTTAAAATTTGATCAAAATTTTGAAAATTCATAGCTCTCAATCTACACATAATTATGGCTTGAAATACATGTGATGTGTTTACATCTATATAAGGGTATTTTACCCAAATCTAGTCAATAGATTGCCTAAATTAAATCAACAAACTTATATATACAATTATCTTTGGTGTTTTATTATGACACATAGGAAGGTTTAGATGTATCCAAATTTAGTGTATTTAAATTTTTAAATTTAAATACAATCCACCCTTTATGTTTAGATGAACCTATGTTTTAAATCTTTATTGTATATGGAGTTCAATTGGTTTGTTAAATAGTGAACCCAAGAATGACACAAAATTATCCTTAAATTCTCATTTTTTTATAATAAATCAAAAGAAATACATGGTAAGATTCATGGTGCTTATAATTCAATGCTTAACATAAGAAAATTGGAAGTTCCTCAAAATTCATTCAAAATAAAAAAAAAAACTTAAAATCAAGAAAATTCAATAATTAACTAAATTAAATAATTAAATTATAATAAAAAGTTTTAAACATTTGTAGTCATCATTAGGTGTCATCAGTGATATTTGGGGAAGTTTTTATAAATTTTAGAATTGATTTGGTACAAAAATAAATAATCTCCTCAATTAAATAATTAATTAATTTATAAAAATATGTTGAATCTTTAAAAATCACAACTAATTATAAAACAAAATCCAAATGACACAAAGTTAAAAGCATTTTACTCATAATTGGATCAAGTATTTATGAAAAATATAAAATTTTCACAATTCAAAGTTAATTAGAAAGTCAAAATTTGGTCAAATTTAATTCATTAAAAGGCTCAAGATGTAAAAAATCATAACTAGTTACAAAAAACTTCAAATGACAAAAACTCAAAAGCATTGAACTCATAATTAATTATAGTATTTATGAAAAATATTAAACTACTAGAATGTAATGTGAATAGAAAAGTTAATAATTGGTCAGACCTAATCATTAAATAATTAAATAAATATCAAAATTCAAAAAACAAAAAATTAAGCAAATCATCAATTCAAATAATTAAATAATAATTTATAGTAATTAATAATCCACATTCCTTCAATATTGTTATAGGCTTGAATACCTTGAGCTGCGGAGCTACATATCATTTGGAGGCTTTCGTCCTCATGTCCATTGTGATAATGCAACAAATGAATTGATGGATGCATATATTAAATTGCATCTTTTATTAATTAGTAATCAATGAATTTTTTTAATAAAAAAATAAAAACCAATAATTAATTATAAAGAAAAGGTAATTTCTAGATAACCCTGGCTTGCGACGCTATTAGCTTAGCCCCAAAGAGGATAAAATAAAGCTCACAACCCTTGTTTAACAAGGTAAGTGCTACTCAATCTAAATAATTATTAAAATCAGTAATAAAAAATTTAGATGTTGAAGATTTCATACACTTTCTTTGACTCCTTTTAAGAAACAAATGTGTATTGAACTGAAAGCTTTAAAAAAATAAAACATTTAATTAAAATGCAAGGACTTTATGTAATCTATCTACACCAATTTTGGAGGATTGGTAGCAATAAAAATATGAGCTTAAGACTTATTAATAAATGATTTCTTTCACCAAAAAGTTATTGAGCATCATGTTCTTTAAAATTAAAATTAAACAACATCAATAATCCAAAACACATTTAAAATAAATCAAAAATTTTAAAACACTAAAACTTGAATTCAAACTAACCTTCAATGACCTTAAACATATAAATTCAATTTTAGAAAACTTTTAAAAATAAAAAATCTAGGACCTATCTAAGCCAGATAGCCTTAGATACACACTTTAGATGGTTTGCTAGGATAACCAACTATAGCTTAGGTTAAGCCGGTGACTTTGTTTATTTTTTTTATTGACTTGCTTAAAGGGTACTCATATTTATAGTGTTTACTTTATGTACTCTATATGTCATGTTTACATTTTTATTGGTACACATTTTGAGTAGGCTCTTTGGACATTTTATATATATTTATATACCTTCAAGCAACATCATATATCTATATTTTTATATACTGCACTTTATTATTCTCGTAAAGTAGAATGTATCAAGGCAATGATGTAAATATAAAGTTAATGATATAAATTTAAATATTTTAAAAACATGTATAGCTATATTATATAGTATAGCTATGTTATATTGTACAATATCAAGAGTTATAAAAGATTTGAAAATGATTGTTTATATACACTTGTAAATTCCAAGAGGAAATGATCCATCTTTCTTTGAAGATCATTATCTTTTAAAATTCTATAGAATATCAAGAAGACTAAATATTCCAAGGCTAAAATAAATAATCATATTCAAATATACAGTTTTATAGGAATAAAAATCCAAACTTATTACTGATGGGGTCTATCCACCTTTACTTTATAGCATACCCTATGTTATACTCTAATAAATTATCAATGAATAAAACCTTTTTATTTATATATTATTATTCATGCAACATTTCATTGTGTGATCTTATACATATTGTAAAGCCTTGACTAAAATTTTATAAATTATAATTCCTTAATACCTAGGATAGAGCAAACTAATCCTACATTCATATGGTTATTTCTTATGCTTAGGATTGTTAGCTGGTTCCTCACTTTAGGTAAGTGCAAATCCAAATTGTATATACCCCTCAATATCTGCATATTCTTTATGTTCTATAATTCAAAAATCCAAAATTTCAAATGCAAGTCTAAACTCCAAATCCAAGTTAAAGATTTACAATATAAGCTTATATATAAAAATCTTGACACCCCAAGCCTTTCTTTAAATCCATATGAATTTTAAAATATTTCTTCTTTACTTTAATTGAGAGTTTCCTCTTTATAGATAGAATTAACTATAGGGGCTTTCTCCTATAGGAAGTCCATGACCTATAATTTAAAAAAAAACCTACCTTAGTTCCTTTCAAGGGTTTAAATATTGGTTTACTTTTATGATCAAAATAATAAGTGAATATTTTTATTATCCTTTGGGATGAATCAAATATTTCTTATGCTATTTTATTATGAAAATAAATACATTAATTTTATTTCATAATTAAAATGATAAGTGAATATTCCTTTTACCTTTCAAGAGGAACAAAATATTTCTTATGCTGTGTTTGATTATGAAAATAAATCAAGTTTCTCTTTTCAAATTAATAGTGAAAAATTAGTCTATCTCTTAGGATGGTATAATGTTAATTTATGAAGAATTTACAAAAGAAATATTTAAAGAAAACCATGTGGCAATGAAAGTAAAATATATCCATTGGGGACAAACTTCTTTCCATCTTTATTGAAGACCAAACTTTTTAAGTATAAATAGATTTAATTAAATGCTTGGGTTATCAAATTTCATGTATATTCATATTTATTTAAATTTCAATCTTGTATATGCATATTTAGTACAGTCTTGTATATGCATGTTTAGTATAATCTTGTATATTTATATTTAGTATATCCTTATATATTTATGTTTAATCCAATCTTGTATAGACATGTTTATGTATAATCTTGCATTTACATGTTTAAATTTGCATGGTTATTTAAATTTTAGTTTTGTATTTTCATGTTTACTCATAATATGTCCCATGGTTACTTTATTTCATCTTAAAACCAAACAAACTAGGAAACTAGAATGCTTAATCGATCTTAAATCAAGTAGGGTGTTTTGCCCATGTATTGTCTTGTATTTTTGTATGTTTATTTAAATTTTTATTTTGTATGTCCATGTTTACTCACATAAACATGTCCCTTGGATGCTTGATTTCATCATAAAAGCCAAGAAGACTAGGCCAATCATAATATTTAATCAATCATAGGTCAGGTAGGGGTTCTGCCCATTTATAGTCTTACATGCTTATGTAAATTTTACTCTTTAGATTGTAAATCACAAAGTTGTCTCCCTTAAATATAAAATCTATTCATTTAATTCATGGTTTAAATCAAAATTTAAATCTTATTAAAATCTATCTTCTTATCAAACTCTCTGAATTAACTCAAAAGTATGTTCCTCGTAATGATCAAAGGTATAAAGTTACAAACTCATAATGGTATAATACAACCCCACATCCAAAAGTTATACTAGTTAAAATTAGGGTGATTAAAGTCTCCCATCAATCCTTGGATCATCAATCACCATGAGCTTATCATCATCATTTAAAGTACGTAAATCATCTACTCATCCCAATTTGACAAGATTAAAACTAAAGAATTAGTCAAACTCATTATCTAATGGGATTAACATTTGGCATTCTAAAATAGTTGCCACTTACCTATCTTCAATAAATGTGTAGTGTAATAAAGAAGAGTAAAGATCAAACAGAGTCTTCCTCCAAGAAGGAGTATATCCCGGTTCACCAGCATAATTTGTTAGGGAAATCTATAAAAAAGATGATGACTTATCTGAAGGAAAGTATAAGAAAAAGATAAAGATGAAGCTGATGAGATTATAAGTTTGAATGTTATAGATGATGAAATGAATGAGAGTGTATTCATAGTGGATACACGATCATTAATTCAGAAAGAAAAGAAAAACAAATGTGAACCTGGTAGATATAACACATAAGGAAAAAGAAGAAGAAAAATATGTTTCCAACTTGTATACCAGCCTTTTTGGGTAGCTAAGCCAGAAAGAAGAATAAATAGTTAGAATGGACAAGAAAAAAGAGTTAAGGGATACTATGACTACCTTATAAGTAAAGAGGCCCCTTAGGCTAAAGCTGTTGGTGGAATTTTGAAAACATATTTTGAAAAATATTAGTTTTCTTTGGGAATTTTAAAATTAAGGTCGAATTCAAAATCTAAAGTCGAATCAACTCGGTAGAAAAAGCATATCAGCCTGAAGGATGAAAATAAAATTTCATAACGGTGTTCAGACTTAGAATTATGAAACTCATCTTGAATATCATGACCGGATTCTAAAGAGAACTTCGTATGGCCCCGAGGGAACAAAGTGAAGTTCAACTAAATATCCAATTATAATATTCAAGAAGTACGATCATCGAATTCACATCCAAAGCCTTATCAAAGAAGGATGTATCTCACCGAAGGAAGATAACACCATTCGATGATAATCCTTCTAATGTAATAACAACGATCATTTTGATTTTTCTCCAAAGAAATCTAATAAGATTTTAGAAAAATTAATTTTAAAATCAGGTGCGTGTGTGGTTCCAAATCTCCTATGAGCGCAAGCCTTCGTAGTTAATTATACCGTAGGGAGACAAAACCCCCTACGAAAACTCTCGATTAAAATAGTGACGAAATTTTGTTAGATCTTCTAGAAGTGATATAAAAAAAAATGGATGAAGTTTGGAAAATCAAGAGGGAATGGATCAAAGTTGAACAGTTATTAATAGAGTTGAGGGAGGAGAGGTAGGGGACACTTTGAGATTCTAGAACCATCTGGAAGTGTCCCAAATAATCTAAGTGTTGGGCTTTATGTTTTAGGATTGGAATGATATTTTATTAAAGTTTGACATTTTATTAGAAATTTGGGATTAGATTCCTGAAGTTTGGGGTCTTATAATCAAAGATCTGCTCTAGATCCTAAATCTAATTTGGACACTAGACCACAGTCATCCGATCCTAACTAATGCAGTGCAAGGTTTGGACTTACCCCGGCCTGGATTGGGGAGCCAGCTAACCACCTAATCAATTTTAAAGAGATGAGTCCGGTCTTTTAAGAAAGAGTGGTAGGGACGTTGTATTTAAGGTTTTGGAGAGTTGGGCCAACATCTAGAGATTTCCCTAATTGGCCCCCTTTGACTCATGTTGGGTGCAAAAATGCTAAGGACTAATGCAATTAAAATTTTTACTCTTTTAATTTGTATATAATGCAATGCATGCTAGTTGACAACCTCAAATCAAGTATGCTTGAAATTTTAAAAACAGGCTTAGAAAATAATTTTTTAGAAGATTGGGCTTCCCTAGGTCTGGCACCTCATCCTCATAGGTCAGACTATCCGAACTCTACCCGCAGGTGGGGAAGGGTCTAAAATAAGGAAAGAGTAATGCAGAAATATGCATGCAACCCCGGGGTTGATCCCCAACTAATTCTCTAGATTCGTTATCTTTCTATGCTATTTAGACTCACTAAAATTTTAAACATTAAAGTTATGAATATAAGAATTTTCACACCCTCACGAGCCTCACGTATCTAGGCGAAAACAAAAGCGGCACACAATCGCCAAAAAATAAGAAAAACAAGCAATCCTAAAGGCAATCAACTCATCACATCAAATATAAATTAATTAATTATAAATGTCCATAGGCAAAGTTGTCTTGCTTATTACAAACCAGAATTTTGTAGAAAGTAAAGTGGCTTTGCACCACTGAAAATAACCTGGATTCTAAACCTAATAATGACGCAAGTTGTTTTGAGTGGGATACTCTTAGTCTTCAAATCTTTAGTCTCATTCTCCTTCGGGCTCCCTTTCTTCAAGCTCCTTGGATTCTTCATAGTGGACTACCCAAATGGATAAGAGGGCACTTCCTTTAAGGGGAAGGCCACTCTTTCCTCTTTGGGTAGGGAAGAAGTATGATCCAAATTTGGATTTTCAAATAGAAAAGGAGTACTCCCCTGAGGGGCAACCTTTTCTCTTCAGAATCCAAGCTTTGGACCTAAGTATCCCAACTCAAAACTGACTTTCGCAATACTTAACAATTACACAAATTACATTACATGAAAATAAAATCTAGACTCACCTACAGGGTTATCCTAAGAAGAGAATAAATAAAAAGCAATTATTCCCAAGCAGTTATATACGTGCAGAAAAGAAAGTAAAATACACTGGCTACGCTCTTTTTATTTGGAGGCTTTAGCAGCTGAAGCACCTATGCAAGCATTTATAATAATTGATTGATTTTATTTATTAACTTAGCCCCCCTTTTATTGCCCTGCATGAGTGTGGCCACCTGCAGAAAACTATGTGAACATCCAGATCATACCTAACCTAAGGGTAACCTAGTCGCCAAACACATCAACCATCCACAGAGTGCAGTAATAAGTAAATAGACACAGCAAAACAATTTCATCCACAACATGTAGTGAAAACAACAAAAAATTTGGCACACAACAGTAAAGTAAACACCGGCCTAACCAAGATCTAGAGTTGGTTATCCTAGCATGTCATCTAAAGTGTGTGTAGAAGGTCATGTGGAAGGGGTAGATCCTGAGGTGGGTGAATGGTTAGAGTTGTTTAAAATTCTGAGTTTGTTAAGGCTTAAGGGGAATTTGTGTTAGAATTTAAATATTAATACATTAAGAATTTTATTTAAATAAATTTTAAGGGTTAATTGATTACTACCTTCGTTTCACACCGAGGCCATGAAGTTTATTTCACCTTCCTTGGGGCTAAGTTAATAGGCTCGTAGGCCTGGGTTACCCAGTATCAATCGGGGTTGATTAAGTTATTTTAAGTTAGTTGGAATTAAAGGAGTGGATTAATATTAAGGGGAGTTGGTTACTGATTTTATAGGATTTGTTGAGAATTTTATTAATCAAATTAGAAAATTCTAGAATTTTAAACAATTATTGGGTTTTAGGGAAACAACTAGATATGTTAACTAAGGGGTCAAAATTTGGTTTTTAAAATTAGAGGGAAATTAAGGGGTCTCAGATTTTTAACTAATACTAGGCCTTATTATGAATTGTTAGACAGGTGGTACATTAAATTTAGAGTCTTCTATCAAAATTTATGATTTTTAGAACTTTTACCCCGATTTTGACCTATGGGTTGACCAAAATGTTGACTTTTTGACTTTGACTAGATTTTAAGAATTTGATATTTTTGGAAAATACTAGATTTTAATTAGAGTCATTAACCACTAAGTTTAATTGATTTGGAATTTTCTACAATTTTAATGAATTTTACAAGTTAGGGTATTCACTGAATTTTTAATTAACTTAATTAAAGGGTCCTTTTTAATGGTTTGAATCCAAATGAATTCTAAACTCCTTGAAATCACCCCCAAAGATCAGGGATGACCTAAGGGGAGGTTATCAAGCATTTAAATATTTTTTTCTAAGATTTTTTTTATTTTTATTTAATTAATATTAATTTAAGCATTGATTTTAATTAAAATTAAATTAGCATGGATTACAAAGCTAAATTGGTAGGGTTTGGGTTTCTACTAATTACTAGATCAATTGGGGTCTATTAGGAATATTTGAAGGGATTTTATGAATTAAGGGTGATTTATTAAAATTTTATTAGTGTTAAAAGGTCAATTCTAAGGGGGAATACTATGGCTTCTATTTGGTGAACCAAATGAGCTCCAAATCTGGTGATATTTAGACCACGGAATCACCTAATCCCAAGGCCTGAACCCACAAAATTTGGGCAGAAATGGAATACTCTAACGTGTCCAACCAAGCCACCTAAGGTGAGCTCTAATCCACCTTCAAAAATTCCTAGGGAGCTATCATAAGCTTGGATTGGGGAAAAATCAGTGGCTCTACACTCCTTATCACATCATCAGCACACACAAAATTACAACCTAAGTCTCATTGGATAGGTTTAAATCCTATTTTGAATTTGAGGGTCAACCCATAAACATTAGACTCAAAATTAGGAGAAAGTGCCCTTGAGCATCTCAAAAAGGGGAGATAAAATTTGGACATGTCAGGGACATGCCCAAATTTAATCTCCCAAAATTCCAGGCCTGGGGGAATTAAATTTAAATAATAATTGCAATAATTAAAATAACACCATAACTGAAATTAAACTTTATACATATGCAACCAAGGCCTGGAAACCATAGGACTTTTGTAGGTCTCCCTGAGACCTTTCCAATGGGCCTAAGAACACCTAATTTGGTCAAGTGTGCATGGAGATATGGAATTTTTTGAAGATCCTATGAATTTTCTGGAATTTTTAATCCGGCCATTACACAGTCAGCCGTGCTTTACACGCGACGCATCACGATTGGTCGAGTAATCATTAGCGCTGACCATCAACGGTCAGATTAACCATACCCGTCGAATGGCGAATAGGACGGCTAGGATCAAACGGGCTTCGAGACTGCGGGATCTCATCCACACCGTTGATTGAAATCAACGGCCAGGATTTCATCTTCATCCTCCCGCGCGAACCCAAGACCGTGAACCTTCTCTAGCGTGATCCGCGCGATCCAGCCGGTGAACTTCAACAAAACTTCACAGGGAGTATCAGAACGGAGGAAACCTTCAATCCAACAGTGGAAATTTATTGGGGTGAAGGGTTCCTTCACACTTGACCGGACTACCTAGTTAGGGAGCTCGGGATGGAGGAATTACCGCAGAGAAGGCCTCAATGAATGAGCTTCTATATCAGGAAGCTTCATGAGGAGATGTCGAACAGATCCCTTTTAGAGGCCGGGGCTAGAGGACGGCCGGAGGTACAACTTCGAGCAGGAACGCCAAGAGCTTTCGCCGGAGTTCACTCGAATGGATCGAAGGAACCATCTGGGAAGCTAGGGGAAGGTGCTGGGAGGTCGAAGGAGCTCTGGGAAGGATTTGAAAATGCCTGCGATCGAATGCTGAGGTCTAGGGAGCTCTACCCTATTCAGCCATCTCCCGCGAGCTCGGACGGCTGGGATTGAGCTGGGGAAGCCCTGGATTGATGCCAAGAGGAAAAAGGAACCGTCCCAAAGGGCTCGTGAGGGTCAAGCAGGCGAGCTACAACCTTTGGAAGGCTTTGGATCATGACTAGGCTGGGGGGGACCACCGGAGCTTATTCTCTATTGGTTCCGACCGCCGCCGGCAAGGGTATGGGTCAGGTTGACAAGGGAAGACCGATGGGGACTTGTTGGAGTCGAGGATGAGGTCAATTGAGCCTGGGGAGGCCTGGTTGGATCTGGTGGCTCGGATGGACCCAAACCTGCTTAGTTTGGGTCGAATTGAGCTCGAACCTAGGTCAGGTCAGACCCTGGGATTTATGTGGGTGGTAGATCCAAATCTGGTGCACCTAATGCAAGTGGAAATTAGGTTCAATTTGGTATGGATTTGAAAATGGCTCGGTTTGATCCAAATCTGCTTGGTTCGGGTCAATTTTGGCTCAACCCAGGTCAGGCCAGACCATGGGCTTGATATGGGAGGTGGGTCTGGGTCTGGTGCACCCAATGCAAGTGGAAATTGGTTTCAATTTGTTCTTGGTTAAAAGATGGCTCTGGTCTATATGGTTTTGGCTACTTTGAGTTAGCCTAAAACCTGACCCAAGTTAGCCCAAGGCATGGGCTGGCTGGAGGATGTGTGTTGGACCTAGGGCCACCTATTAGAGGTGTTGATCAAGTTCAATCTGGCTTAGGGCAAGAATTGGCTCAATCCCAAGTGGTTTTGGCCACTTTAGGTTAGCCTAACTCTTGACCCAAGTGGGTCCAGAGGCTGGGCTGGTCAAGGAAGATGTATTGGGTCAAGGGGGACCCAATGGGAGCATTGGTTAAGTTCAATTTGACTTAGGATAAGAGTTGGCCCAATCCTAAGTGGTTTTGTCCACTTTGGGTTAGCCTAACTCTTGACCCAAGTGGGCCTAGAGGCTGGGTTGGTCAAGGAAGGTGTGTTGGGTCAAGGGGGACCCAATGACACCTTGATTTGAATTCAATTTGATTGAAGGTTGAGAGATGTCTTAAGGGAGACCTCCCTTTGGTCACTTGGGTCAAGCCAAATGGCAAACCCAACTGAGCCCAAGTCTTGGGTTTCCAAGAAGGGTCTCTTGGATGCCCAAAGGAGTCATCCCATGGGTTCAACTAGATTTGGAATGGTCTTGGTCCATGAGTTTGGATAAAAGGGGTGTATGGGCCATTTGGTCAAGCTTGGCTGACTTGGTCAAGCTTGGTTGACTTAGTCAACCAAGTTGACCCAAGGCTTGGAATTTAGTTAAAAGGGTCTCAAGAGACATTTGAAAGCATTAGAGAGAGATCTCAAAGGTTGGTGATCAAATCAAGTCAAGTTTAGGTCAAAGGTCCAAAAATTCCCTTAAAGGGATGTTTTGGTCATTTTGGCCTTGAGTCAATTTTGGGTCAAATTGAGTCTAAAAAAATACAGACTATTGTTTGAAAAATCAATCTCAAGGTATTAAAGGTGATCAGAGGGTTTGAGGAAGGCTCAAAGGTCAAATTCCATTAGGTGGAATATCCAGTGGCATGGACTGTAAATATTTGAAGGTTTTATAGCCTTTGGATTTGGATTAAGTTTGTAGGGTTAGAGTCCTTCAAATGAACTCAAATTTGGAGGGTTGACATTAGAGACATGTCACATCAATATTCAATTGACAGACCTTGAATCAGATGTCAATTGACTGGGTTTCAAGGTGGTGGAAAAATCACCTAGAAAGGGCTTTAGGACCTAAGTCTTTAGCATAGGGATTCTGGGTTTGGATTGAGTTAAGATTTGAATTGAGCCTAAGGGCTAAGAGCTAGGAAGATCCTAGGATCTAGGACTCAGGGAGGAGTTAAGAGTGACCTCATACAAAAATGAGGTCAACAAAAGCTCAGATATATTCAATTCCAATCAAGTATGTGCAGCTCTGTATTAAACTTAAGGAGGCAGTGAAAAAAATTAAAGCTAAGATTGTTAAATCAAAGAAAGAAATAGTTTAAATTGTATATATTAAGAAGATGATTGAATAACAAGTTAAAGAGGATTTAGCACAGTCTAAGGGTACTTTGTCTATTCTAAGTGGTTGACCCTACCAAGAATAATATGACTTGGTTTCTTATCCCAAAGTATCCCAATCATTTTCACCTTCCCTGATGTGATGGAGTAACTGATAACCCTTTAACACCAATAGCTTCTTCACGGAGTTTCCCTCAAGATAACCCTTGACTTATAGAGGAACATATATTTACTTTGGCCGAAGCAACCGTGTGAAAAATCTATCTCGCACTCTTTAAAACCCCACAAGGATCTTCTCCCTCTCTCACAACTTTAACTCTCTCTCCTTTGCACAAAGATCTCTTTTCAAACACTTAATTATAGAAGACTCTTGCTCTTTGACTGCCAAAGACTCTTCCAATGTTTAATAAGAAAGTGTAAATAGTGGGCTTCCAAGAAAATCCTAATTTTTTAATTATGTTGACTTTGTTCGTATAAAAGGCTCTCTATTCATATAATATGATGTGTTCAACTATCCCATTGTAGTACTGTATGATGAATGGTACTACATTATGATCAGTTCAATTTCTTAATTGATCATACAGTTTGAATGAACAGTAGTACAATATGATTAGTTTAAATAAAGCACTGAATCATATAGGATGACCCAAACTTTATTTAGAGAGCCCTTGGGTTTTTCATACAATTTGATCTTGTGATCATACAAGAATAATTAAACTTCATCTAGAGACTCCTTTAGTGATTCATATAGTATGATATGTAATCAATTTAGATATGATTTGATTCCTTAATAACTGATCTAATTAGGCAATAATTCAAAATATCTTATAGTACAAAAGGCTTCTTATAGTATGAACATTACAAATTTCAAAAGTCAAAGTTGTCTATTTTAGGTAAGTTAAATTCGATGACTGAGTTTCTATTTATAACTAATATTGTTGTACGATGTGGTGTTCGTACTGTACGATTAGCTATAATTCAAATTTATTTTTATTTAAAGGAAACATTTTCTATAATTTATATTGCAACTGATCCTACAATACGATCTAGATCTCATAGTATAATTAACAGAAAAATTAAAATATATTTATTTTTCACCCCCTGTGTGTGTGCACGATTGCTAAGCTGATATATACCTTTTAACATACATTAACTTAAGAAAAATAAAATTATAGACTCTTTCAAACAAATTTAACCTATGAAACCAGTTCTTATGCTCTGATTCTTTGTTGATCCTTACTGTACATTGCTACCTGAAAGATTAGTATTGTACAAAATAAATATAAAAAATAGTATGCAAGAGTAAATAAATAATCATCCAATTATGTTTGTAATCATTAAAACATAAGGTCAGACTCCCGTATTGTAACAAAATATGTTATATATATTTATGTTGTACCTAAAATATTATTATCACACCCAAAAAAAAAAAACAATATATATAATATAGAGAATAGTAACTGATCAAATAAATAATATTTGTAATCATCAAAAAACTAGATTTTTTTTTTGATAAAACTGGCGAATGCATTAAAAAGGAAAAAAAGAAAGGTACAAGCAACTAAGTGATAGAAGACCTATCACTTTCCTCCTTTAACAAAGAATAAAAGGTAGGAGGAACCTTATTGAGTTCTAGAATGTCCCAAAAGAAATCACCTTTCAAAACATGGTTAGCACACCAGTGAGCTAACTTATTACAACCTCAATTAACATAATGGAAAAGGATTACCTCAAACTCCTTAAGAAAGTCCGAGTCTTCTTCATCATACCTTTCCATCTCGGCCATGATTGTCCACCGAATTTTGTAGGTAAGAAATAACATTAGAGTTGTCTCCTTCCACAATGAAGCCTTTAACATTGAACATCCAGTCTTGTATCACCTTCTTCAATGAACGAACAACAAGCATATCCAGAAATCCAATGTCCCAATGCATTACCAAGAATCCAAAGGCTAGAAGCATCCTACCTTTATGGTCTCTAAAAATACCTCCAATACCAGCTTCATTAGAGGCAAGAACTATGTTTACTTTAATCCATCAGGGTGGTGGGGGATGCCAAGTGGAAGAAAATAGCTTAAATTGCTGATTAGCAACCCAGTGATCTGAATGAATTATAGAATTGGAAGAAGATGCATATTTGATGGCATTAGTGATAATGATACCTGTATCAATCTCTTTACCTTCATAGATTAAATGAATTCCTATTCTTCCTTGAATTAAAGACCAATGCACAATACAAACTTACTTCAAAAGGATTATCATTTCCTTGATCCTTCAAGAAATTAATGCAGTCTTCAAAATTTTTTAAAACAGGTAAATGAAAACCCAATTCTTTGCCATTTGAAAAACTTGTTTTAACTTCATACAATCCACATCCACATGATCTATATTTTCAATCATGTTACAACCTCTCGGGCAAAGGTTGTTACTAGTTAATTTTCTATGTAATAAAAAATCCATTGTTGGGATGGCCTTCTTCAACAATTTCCATTAAAAAAAAGATATCCGAGTATTAAGTTTCATCCTCCATATATAATTCCAATCTTGTATCCCCATATTTTTAGATTCTTCTTCATAATTTCTGGAATGTTTAATCAAACCTGCAATCGTTCTCCCAGAATAAGTCTTCAACATCTCCAAATTGACTTCCAGGATGTTTGAATCAATTTTTATATTGCAGATGACTTTTACCAATTCCTTCCCATAGTAATCCTGAATTTTCTTCGGTTCCCAAACTCCATTCGAAATGAAGAAGGACATATTATTTAACTTGTCAATATCATTAGAAATGAATGTGGGCCATCTTTCCAATCTTCTATCAAGGATCCAAATGTCCTTCATAATGTTAATTGAATCACCATCCTTGATTCTCCATCTTACGACTTGTTTTAAAGCATTGGCTCCACTAATAATCACCTTCACAACCCAAGAAGAGTTTTTTCTATTACTTGCGTCCCAAATATTCCTACCATATTTTGCCGAGATAGATTTACTGAATAAAGAATCAGACTTCTTCAAAAAATTCCAAGCCAATTTTGCTCTAACTGGTTCCACCGAGTGCACAGCTGAATGAATGCCAAGCCCCCCTTGGTCTTTTGGTTTACACAACTCCTTCCATGCTATATAATGTAAACCATTAACCCCATTGCTTTTATTCCACATAAAATCCCTGCTCATTCTATCAATTTTCTTCAATACAGAAATTGGAACCATAGACATAGAAGTATATAATACATGGATAGTTTGAAGAACAACATTAATAAGAATAACTTTACCAGCTGTAGATATATACTTCTTGCCCCAAATGTCCAGCTTACCGGCTGCTTTCTCCAAAATGCTGGAAAAATTTGAAGCCATATGCCTCCTTAAGGAGATTTTAATGCCCAAGTAAATTAGATCCTTGGTTTCCCTGAACCCGAATAGTTTTGAGATAATCTTCCTCCTCTCAATGTCTTACTAAAAATGATAGAAGATTTATAGCCATTTATCTGTTGACCCGTCCAGCTACAATAATCATTAATAATTTTCATAATAATCTTTATTTTCTCTATCTTAGCATTGGAGAAGATCAAGATATCATCTGCAAATAATAGATGTGAAATTCTTCGGGCTAAAGGGGCAATTTTCAACCCCACACAATTTCCTTTGGATAAAAAAACATTAGTAAGAAGTTGGGAGCAAAGTATGAATAAAAAAGGAGAGAGTGGACAACCCTGTCTAAAGCCACTTCTCCCTTTAATACCTTCCAGTTCCACACCATTGATTTGCACAAAGAAAACAGGGTCAGAGATACATTCCATAATGAGATTAGAAAATCTTCTTGGAAAGACAAAGTAAACCAAAACTTGTTGCAAGGTATTCCAAGCCATACTGTCGTATGCCTGTTCCATATCCAGTTTAATAGCCACCAAGCCCCTTCTCGATTTGGAGACTATAAACTTGTGAAAAAGTTCTTGAGCAATAAGCATATGCTCAGATAAGGCCATCCCCTCAATGAAAGCCATGGATTACTTTATTCATTCTATTTAATAGAACTTTTGCAACAGTTTTGTAGATTGACATACAAAGGCTTATAGGTCTGAAATTATTGGGAGAAAGAGGATTACTTACTTTGGGAATAAGAACCACTAATGTCTCCTTCCACCTAGAAGACATTTTCCCTGAACTGAAGCAAAGTTTGATGGCTTTCCACACATCCATCCCAATGATCTTCCAATAGACTTTAAGAAAGGAATATGTAATTCCATCCAATCCTGGTGAAATGTTGTTAGCAAGTTCATTAATAACTTTCTCCACTTCTTCTAGCTTTAATTCGGCATCCAGTATAATACAATCTTCATGTTTCAATATGTTCTTATTCATAGGCCAATTGTCTAGAATACAATCTTTGTATTTCCATTTCTTGGAAAAAAACTGGAAGAAGTTTCTTCTTATACAATCTTGATCTTTAGTAATAACTCCATCCTCATTTCTTATTTACTTGATTGAATTCCCATTTCTTCTTCCATTCACAAATGCATGAAAGAAGGAAGTGTTCACATCCCCTTCCATCATCCACTTGGCTTTAGCTCTTTGTTTCCACCATGTATTCAACCTTGCAAGAATACAGTTGAATTCCTTGACTTTGGATCTAGGATAAGAACTTTGCTGTTCGAAAAAAGTAAACTTGAAGCTTCTTCCTGCTGTAAATCTTCAATCTCCTTTTTCAATTTCTCCTTTAACACTTCCAGATTTTGATGTTTAGCCTTGCTCCAAAAAATAAGGCTTTAAGAACTCTAGCCATTTTCTTATTTAAAGCTTCCATATCATCACCTCTTACAGATTTGGACAATGAATTCCTGATCACAGAAGTGGCTGCTGCATAGGATATCCAGACATCCTCAAATTTTCAAAATCTGGATTTATGAACTTGCTGTTGGAATAATTTCAAGACAATGTGACAATGGTCGGATGCAATTCTACTCAAATGTCTTACATCTGCTAGATTAACCAGCTCCAAGGCTTTAGAATTCTGCAAGCATCTATCTAGCCTCTCTAATATCCGTGCACTTCCACTCTTGTTATTACACCAAGTGAATTTAGCACCAATAATACCTACATCATGTAAGTCATTATTGTTCATAAATGCCTTCATCTCCCAAGGCCCATGTGAGAAAGAAAACTTCTTCCCACCTTTCTTCTCCTCTTGTGAAAGTATGCAGTTGAAGTCACCTCCAAAGACTGTTGGAATATCCTGATCAACCATGCCATCCAAATAATTCCACAAATCTCTTCTACCTTGGTACTCCCTGCTACCATAAATTGTAGCAATCATCCATTTGTTTTTGTTGAATATCTCCAACTCTCCCAACAAACACTGATCTGAAGACTTGATCAAAGAAAAAGAAGCTATATTCGTTCTTCATATCACCATAATCCCACCAGAATTTCCTCTAGAAGGCTGCCGTATAAAATCCCATTCCTCACCCATTATTTTGACAAATTCATCTTTGGACAAATAATTAATCTTTGTTTCTATAATGCCTACAAAAATTACATTCCAATTTTTATTGTACTCCTTCAAATATAAAGAGGTCTCTTTCTTGTTTGCCCCCCTACAATTCCAGAAACTGATAGAACTCATTTGGAAACTAATGGGGGAATGCCCTTCATATTATTTCTACCTTGCCTTGCAGCCAAATTCAAAGGGCCCAAATATCTCAACTCCTTTGCAAGTTTTGTCTTTTGAGCAGAGTTTTTCTCAGTAATTAGAATACCATTCTCCTCAATTAACATAATAGTATTCTCCTCCACCTTCTCATGTTTAGTAACTACATTTTCTTTGTACAGATCTTCCTCCATATTTCTCATAATTTCGCCTTCTTCCAATTCCCCTTCTAAAGAATCAACCCCACGAATATCCACATCATTATCTTCCTCACATAAATAATTCAGCAGTTCGAGTTTGTTACTTTCCCATAGAGTGGCTTCCCTGGTTGAATCAGCCTCCAGATTTCCCTCAGGAATTCTCTGTTCTCCCATACTTATGGCTTGGACATTGTGATACTTCTCTGTTTCCATGGAATTAACTGTACTTTCAATAGAGCCACGAACCTCCACTTCTGTATCTACAGCTGTTGCTTCCTGCAGCTTGTTGATTTGCTTTTGAAATGCCAAAGGAACTTCTCCATTCTTAGGTTGATGTTCAGCAACATTAGTACCATCTTTCACCCCATTGTTAACATATAGCTTAGCTAAATCCGCTGTAGCTTCTTCCCTGTGAATCACATTTGTTTTCTTCCACTGTCTTCTTACTAAATTATTTCTATCCTTCAGCCTTCCTGTTCTTGTATTGTTTCTCTTTTTTACCATGATCCATGGCCCATAAGAGGATACATCTTCCATTCCTACAACATCTTCTGTAACAGTAGATTCTCTTGGCTTTCCATGCTCAATAATCTTCTCCATAGTGTCCTTCTTATTAATCTTGCAGTCTGCTTTAACGTGCCCTATCAAACCACATTCATAGCAGAATGTAGAGATATTCTCATACTCAAATTTCTGAAAAAATCTTCCTGAGATACTCTCCACCCAAACACCTAAGGGAAGTTGTTGATCCAACTTGACCTTCACACAAATTCTGGCAAAATTCCTTTTCCCCCATTGAAACATGTTTCCATCCATCATGATAGGTCTACCAATTGATAAACCAATCCTTGCCACATTGGTTTCATCCCAGCATTGAAGGGGTAAGTGAGGCATCCTTACCCAGATAGGAGACGTTAGACCCTTCAAGGATAGTGTAGAAAATTCCATAGTCCATTTCTCCATTCCCAATATATGGCCATTAACAAACCAAGGACCACCCGACAAAACTCCTTCCATCATATCTTTTGTATCAAAATAACACAAGAACCAACCCTTTCCCAAGGTTGTGAAATGAAAATTCCCAAATAGTTTCCATTGCCTCCTCACTTCCCAAGCAACAACATGTGCCGGAATTTCCTTTCTGAAAACCTTAATTACTAAGGAATTTTTCAGCCTTTCAGCATTTAACATTTCAGCCTCTTCCTTCATCTTCACAGTTATTCCATCTTCAGCAAGAACCCAATCTTCATCCTTGAAGTCCAGCATAAAGTATGGGTTTTTCTTCCACGGGTTGCTCTCTGCATTAATGCCATTCCTACTGGGCATTACTTCATTCACCTTGTCCACAATACCAACCTCCTTTATGTTTAAACTATCCTCAAAATGCAAATTTCTATTAACAGGGATACCAGAATTCGCATTTATCTCCAGGACAGGTCTTGTGATTGCATTTGAATATCCGAACCTGTTAACATAAATCTTCATTTCAGAGGAAGATGTCGACGGATCAACAATCACCTTCTCCTCCGAATTCCTGGTTACCCGTGGGGTTTGAACTTCATTTCCATAAACATCAGACTTTCCTTTACCTTCCACATATGAAATCTTCTTCGGAGCATTAACGACATTATCCTTGATAACCAATGGACCATTAAAAGCTCTGATCACATGATCAGCTACAGATTTCTTCGCACCAATCTTCAGACGATCATCTCCAGTCATGTTTTGTCTCGTATCTTCCAGAACTACAATGCCTCCAGCCGACGCAGCCAAAGATGGCCGCCGGCCCTCCACCGCCATTGCTCGAGTCAGTCCTTGAACAGAGGGAGTGAAAATCGGGAAGCGAAAATTTCAATTTTTTTGAAATTTTCTCTCACTAGAAAACGGGATTTTCTCTCACTAGAAAACGGGATCTAAACACTAGGTTGGGTACCTTTATTTCTACGATAAATTGACATAATAATTTAATATATTTTTTTGCAATGTCTTTGACTTTATTCAACATACATTAATTATTAATACTAATTTTGTTTTGAACATTTTGGTCAAGTAAGTTAAACTCACATACACATCATATACGTGAGACTCGAATCCAAGACCACTTGGTTAGTAATCAAAACTCCCAATCAACAAACTAAGATGAGCTGCGTATTATTAGTACAATTTAATTATTATACATATATAACTAAATTGTTTGATAAATAGAATTAAATTATTGGGCTTTCAAATATAATATATAAAAAATATTGACAATCCAATAATTTAATCATATTAATATAAAAATTTAATTATTTAATTTAATAGCTTAATTTTATTGAAGAACAGTACGCATAAAATCAATGATAGTATAAAATAATAGCCATGCCAATATAAAATTTATCTAACCAGATTTTTTCAGTACGCTTTGATTTTAAAAGCTCCCCAGTTTGGCGGCGGTGGAGAAGGAGAGAGGCTATGGAGGATAAAGTGAAAAATTGGAGGGCGGAGGTGGGGGAGAATCTCAATCGTCTCCAATCCCTTCTCTTCGGAGCGGAATACGCTGCCCAGCGCGGGGATCATGCAACAGCTCAGGTCCTTGGCCTCCGCCTCCTTGGCTTTCTCGATTCCCGCACCGTCTCGCCCTTAGACGCAGCCTATATAACTCCAATTCGCACCGAGGTGCAATCGAGAGTCGCTGCTGCCTCCCGAGCCCTTGCTCCCGATTCCGATCAGTAATCTTTCTTCACTCTCCAATACTCTATTTGACATGAATCTTTTTATATTCACACGAGCATACCATTTTTAATAGTGCAGTATACAGCAAATGTCCCTTCACGTTTAATATTATTTTTAACACAAAATTTTTAATCATATATTGCTTATCCAGTCAAGTTTTGGCAGAACCCTAGTGCATATTGAGCACCCCGCTCCCTTCTCGCCCCCTGCTTCGGCCTCTAAATAAACAATTCAGGGCAATGGCGGATCCAAAAAATTTCTAAATTATTTTATTAAAATTTTCACTCAACTTTTTTCATTAGGGCTTGGGACCGGTATAGGCATTTTAAAAACTTTTATTCAATTATTATCCAAAAATGTATAATATTAAATATAAGATAGTAAACAAGTTACAATTTATAATGTATGTTATTCATGTTTTAAAAGAGTTGAATAATTACTTCATTATCAATAGAATCTAAAATTTCTTTCTCAATATAAGCAATTAATAAATCATTCATCCATTGATCTCCAATCCTATTTCGCAGTCAAAATTTTATTATATTAATGACATAAAATGACCTTTCGACGCCTGCAGTAGCAACGGGTAATACCAATGACAGTTTGAGTAGTCTAAAAACAACAAGATATATAATATATTTCCTAGTTTGGATTATTTTTTCAGCAAGACTTTCTATATCTTTTAATGAGGAGAGCTGATCATAAGATCGCATATTCATAATATAAGTATCCAATTAATTTTCAAGAACCGTTTGATCAAGAAGAGTAAAATTAATCGGATAAAACTGTGTCATTTTAATCAACTTGTCTTTGTTGAATACATGAAATCCATTATTAGGATTCAAATATGTCATACACAAAAGAAACTCGATATTTATTTCTGTAAAATGATTGTTCAACTCTTAAAGTTGCATGCCAAACACTGTGTAAAAAATTTCAACCCAAAAATAATATAAATTTGTTATATCTTGAGCTCTATGGCGAAGTCGTCCACGAGAAACCCATTATCATCAATATGTGGAACAACGATTTTCTGTTGCTCACAAAATGAAGTCAATCCACTTGTTATCTCTCATATCCTTTATATATACATACAAAAAACATAGCATTTACAATATCTTGTTCTCCTCTCTACAAAGTTTGTGACAGTTCATTAGTGATACCAAGACATGTTTCATCAGATATTGACAAAAAGAAAACTCAAATGTCTGTAATGATTTTAATATATCATATGCCCCACCTTTTTGTTTTGAGCTGACACTATCTTTCAAAATAATTTCCAGAACATCATTATTATAGAGAACATTATAATTATCCTTAAAAAATTGATTCATAGTGCGAACCTCATCTCGTATTGGCTGCACGCCTAAGTGTTATTTCTTGATTCATGCCTTGCTCAAATAAATTTTTTTTACTTTGTAATTCATTTAATGCCTTATCTTATTTTATTTGTTGGAATTGGTTTTGATGCTTACAAGAAACACCAATAAGATTCATTACACTCAAAATTATAATAAATAATAAAGCAATATGAATATGACTTTTCACAGCTGCCACAAATGCTAATTGAAACTGATGCAAGAAGCAATAAATGTAATGTGCTAATTGATTTTCATTTAGAAAAAGAGCCTTTAGACCATTAAACTACCTTCACATATTGTTAGCACCATCGTAGCCTTGACCTTGTCTTCTAGAAATGCTCAAACCATATGTTGATAGGAGTTGTTTAATTGCCATTTTAAGACTATTTGCAGTTGTATCTAACACATGATAAATCCCCAAAAAATATTATACTATCTCATGGCTTAAAATTGCGAAATAAAAGGCGCGCCTCAGCGCAATATGGTCCCTTTAAACCTCAAAGCCCACACAATAAGTTTAGGTTTTGAAACTTATGCCTCAAGTTTACTGAGGCGCGCCATAAGGCCTCGCCTCACATTTTTGAGGTGCCGCCTCTAAAAAATTAACCTAATATATTTTTGTTCAATTCCGACCACCCAATTGTCGACGTGGATTGCCTAGTGAGATGTCGACGTGGCATCAACATTTAAACCCTGGTAAAGGTAAAATGACAGAAAAATTTCACAGTTCACGCGGCGTTTCGGTTTTCAACTTCCGGCATACATTTTAAGCATTCACTCTAGAACAATTTCAAGCATCCCATTTTAAGACTGTTGCAGTTGTTTCTAACACATGAGAAATCCCCAAAAAATATTATACTATCTCATGGTTTAAAATTGCGCAATAAAAAGCGCGTCTCAGCGCAATATGATCCCTTTAAGCATCAAAGCACACACAATAAGTTCAGGTTTTGAGGCTTACGCCTCAAGTTTACTGAGGCGCACCATAAGGCCTCGCCTCACATTTTTGAGGTGCCGCCTCTAAAAAAATTAACCTAATATATTTTTGTTCAATTCAGACCACCCAATTGTCGACGTGGATTGCCTAGTGAGATGTTGACGTGGCATCAACATTTAAACCCTGGTAAAGGTAAAATGGCAGAAAAATTTCACAGTTCACGCGGCGTTTCGGTTTTCAACATCCGGTATACGTTTCAAGCATTCACTCCGGAGCAATTTCAAGCATCCCATTTTAAGACTATTTGCAGTTGTATCTAACACATGAAAAATCCCCAAAAAATATTATACTATCTCATGGTTTAAAATTGCGCAATAAAAGGCGCGCCTCAGCGCAATATGGTCCTTTTAAGCCTTAAAGCCCACGTAATAAGTTCAGGTTTTGAGGCTTACGCCTCAAGTTTACTGAGGCGCGCCATAAGGCCTCGCCTCACATTTTTGAGGCGCCGCCTCTAAAAAAATTAACCTAATATATTTTTTTTTTCAATTCGGACCACCCAATTGTCGACGTAGATTGCCTAGTGAGATGTCGACATGACATCAACATTTAAACTCTGGTAAAGGTAAAATGACATAAAAATTTCACAGTTCACGCGACGTTTCAGTTTTCAACTTCCGGAATACGTTTCAAGCATTAACTTCGGAGCAATTTCAAGCATCCACTTAGATCTTTCCCAGATATCGTTACCCCCAAAGAGAAAGGTAATTTGCTGGCATGTTTTCTGTTTAAGTTCTGTGTATTTTATACTTATGCTACGCGTAGGTGTTCAGGGTTTTGAAGTTCTTCGTATTTTATGCTTACGCTATGCATATGCGTTCCTTCTCGAAACTTTTTAAATGTTTGATACTTTGATGCCATCGTATTTTCTCTATATTTAGGGTTTATAACTTTATGTTGAAATTTGAAACCTAAACCCTAATTAAATTTTATGTTTTTAACAATTAAACCCTAAACTTTTAAAATAGAGTAGTTTGTGCCAGTTTTGCGTGTAGGATGTCATCTTTTTATTGGGATAATTTGATTTCACTTTATATCTTGTGCATTTTTATGTTTTATATATTATTTACTCATTAGTATATACAAAATTTATCATTTTATGTTTAAGCAATATTTTGATTTTGAGGCTTACGTCTCAAAAAACCTTGAGGCTTATGCCTCACCTCACCAACAAAAAACGTCTCAATACCCAATTATGCAATTTTAAACATTGATGTGTATAAATGTTCGTGGAATCACAAACCTCCCTTGATGCAACAACCTCTCTCCCTCCAAGTAATACCTCGAATGGCTACTACTATCCTTCTTTAAATCTTCTCTGATCTTCTTCAGCTCTTTGTTTTGCATACTCTCTTCCTAGATGGCGCCCCAGTTGAGCATCAGTGGTATTGAAGCTGTCAGCCCCTGAAGTTCCCCCACACATCTGGATAAAGCGTCAGCCACCTTATTTTCCACCTTATTTTCCACCCCCGGTCGATACTGGATATCAAAATCATATTCCAAAAGCTTTGACAGCCACCTCTGATGTTCCTCGGTCACCATCCTTTGCTCCACCAGGTATTTTAAACTCCTCTGATCAATATGAACATTGAAATGCCTACCCAGTAAATAAGGACGCCATTTCTGAATGGCCAAGACTATGACCATCAACTCTCTCTCGTATACTGACTTCAATCTAGTTCTGGTATAGCACCTGGCTGAAGTAGGCTATCGGCCTGTGATTCTGCATCAACACTGCTCCCAATCCATATCCTGATGTATCGGTCTCCTCTATAAAGATCTGACTGAACTCTGGAAGAGCCAATACTGGTACTGTCATCATTGCCTTCTTCAATCTCTCAAAAGCCTGGGTTGTTGCCTCTCACCACGAAAAATTATCCTTCTTTAGTTGCTTAGTCAAAGGCTAAGCGATGGTACTGTACACCTTCACGAACCTCCTGTATTAGCCAGTCAATCCTAGGAATCCTCGCAACTCCCTTATGTTCTTAGGCATTGCCCACTTTTACATTGCCTCAATCTTTGATTGGTCGGCTGCCACTCCCTTTTGAGACATTATATGTCTCAAATATTCCATCCTAGACTGGGCGAAGCTGCACTTCTTTAGATTAGCCTTCAGCTGATGGGCCTTTTGAGTTTAAGATCTTTTTTCAAGTTCTCCAAATGCTCCTCTGTTCGACAGTATACCAAAATGTCATCAAAGAACACCAGCACAAACTTCCTGAGGTACTACCAGAACACTATTCATCAGAGACTGAAAAGTAGCAGGGGCATTAGTGAGCCCAAATGGCATCACCAAGAACTCATAGTGTCCCTTGTGCGTTCGGAAAGCCGTCTTTTGAATATCCTCCTACATTCTGATTTGGTGGTAGCCGGACTTCAGATCTATCTTGGAAAACACTACTGCTCCGTTCAGCTCATCTAATAGCTCATCGATCACCGGAATGGGGAATTTATTAGGTACTGTCTCCTTGTTTAAAGCTCTGTAATCCACACAAAACCTCTAGCTCCCATCCTTCTATTTGACTAATAAGACTGGACTAGAGAAAGGACTCACACTGGGTCTGATGATCCCTGCCTCCAACATTTCCCTAATAAGTTTCTCAATTTCATCTTTCTGAATCTGGGGGTAGCGGTAAGGTTGAACATTGATCGGTGACACCCCATCCTTCAGAAAGAATTTCGTGCTCTTGCTCTCTGGGTGGTGGTAAGCCCTACGGTGACTGGAAAACCTCCCTTAATTGTTGTATGAGTGGTTGCATCACCAGTGAAATGTCGCCCTCTTCCCCCACATTGACCCTCTCCAAGCGTTGTAGCTCCACCAAATATCCTCCTCCCACCTCCTATATGGATCTGATCATATATTTGAGAGATACTCCTGACCTAGACAGCCCTGCTAGATCACCATCCTCTATCCTTCCACCATCACTTCCATCCTCAGAGCACCCCAGTTGACCTTGGTTTCCACCAAAGTCTGCAACCATTTCATCTCCAGGATGACATCAGTACTACTCAATTCTAAGGGAAGAAAATCCTCCCTCACCTGTATCCCTTGAATGGTCAATACCACTCCCCTGCTAACTCCTCTCCCCATCTCCACCTTCCCTGTGCCCGTCATCACTCCATATCCTCCCGTGTCCACTAATTTCACTCATAACAGGTTGACAATCTAATTAGAGATGAAATTGTGCGTGGCTCCACTATCGATCAACACCACTACTGCCCGATCCCCTATCTCTCGCTTTACCTTCATGGTGTGATTTGATGTGAATCCCACCACCGAGTTTAGAGAGACTTCAGATACATCCAGGTGTAACTTCTCTTCTTCTTCCTCCACTACCCCACTCTCACCTCCCTTCTCAGTTTCCTCATAATCACAGACGGTGAGAACCTGAAGAGTTTGGTCCTTACACCTATGCCCTGGCATGTACTTCTCATTGCACCTGAAACACAACCCCATAGCCTGCTTCTCCTGGATTTCCTTCTTAGTCAGCTTATTGAAACTTCCTCCTGGCCCACCTCCTCCAGTCCTCTCCTTTGGTGCCGTGCCCCTCATGAACCTCCCGGTGCAGCTCCTTTGGGAGCTATAAAAGTACTAGTCATCCTGTAGGATCCCCCAGAGCTACTGTCTCGAGCCCCTCTTTCCAGATGCTTTTGGTCCTCCACTAACTGTGCTAACTCTATGTCCTCCCCCAAATCGCGTGGTCTCATCACTCTAAAGGTTGCTCTGATATCTGTTTTGAGCCCCTTCATGAAATTCCCCTCCAGCACGGTCTCAGAAAAACAATCCAACCTGCTCGCTAGATACTCAAACCGATCAATGTACTCTGCCACCGTCCCCTTCTGTGTCAGGGCAAAGAACTGCTCGTAGAAGTCTTCTCCCCTACTGGTTCTGAAACACTCTAATAGATAGTCCTTGAACTCTCTCCATCTTCGAATGGGCTGCCTCATGTCCCGCCATTGATACCATGCTAATTTCTTCCCTTCTAAACACAGTCCTGCAGCTGTCATTTTCTCTTCCTTTGTCAACCCATTGAATGCAAAGTACCGCTCCACCTTATAGATCCAACCATGCGCATCCTCGCCCTCAAAGATGGGCATCTTCAATTTCCTCATCTTGGGGTCACCCCTGTTTCCCCTAATTCCTCAATAACCTCCTATTCCCCGAGGGGGAAAAGCTCCCCAGTGGTCACGATCTTCCCTCCGACGATCGTACCCCTGCCATTCCTCATGTTCCCCTCTTCTCCTTTCATCTTCAGCTCCTCGATGGTAGATTTCACCCCTTCTACCCAAAAATTCAGCACCTCTTCTCTCATAGCCCATGCTCAGCTCCTCCCTAGAAAGTGTTTCTAGCGAAGGCATTCCATCATTCCCCTCAAGGATCTCCTATTCCGTATTCTCTCTTCCCCTAAATGGGTTCGGGTTCCCGCATCTCCCATTATCGCCGTTGGCTTCCCTTGCTTCCGATGTCGTCGGATTTTGTTTGTCCTCTAACATCTTCTTCATAATTTCTTCCAAGGCGGTGAACGTCCCATCCATCTTTTCATGGATTGAAGTGAATTGGTTTTGAAAATCAGCGGTTCTTTCTTCCAAATCAGTCTTCAGTTGGCCAATTTCTCCCTCCAATACTTCCACTTTCCTTTCGGCCATCTTCTCTCCCAAGGTTGCCGAGAAGATATCTTTCGGATGAAGGTTCTTTGTTAAAATTTTGGAATTTCAGCCGCCGATGGTCCCAAGACAACACTCTGATACCAATTTGATAGGAAGTACTTGAGTTCGCAAGTAACCACAAGTGTAATACTTGAGTTCGCAAGCAATCTTACCAATAATCAGCAAAAACAGTGAGCACAAGGGCTGATTTCAATGAAAATTGGCAAAAGCTATGCGAGAACTCGTGTAGGATGAAGAAGAAACGCCAAGGAAAAACTTTGATTCAATAACAATCAAGAACACAAAGCAAGATACAATTTCCCTCAATTCGAGAGGAAGAAAAACTCTCCACAATCTCTAGCAAAATCTTAGAGCCCAAAGCAAACCCTAGATCTCAAAATTTCCCTCAATCTCAAGATGAGGCTCTAATTCTATCATTAATCCCTAATTAAAGCAAAAGGAGGGAGACAAATTCCCTAAACACCCTTTTAATTCAAAATTTCCCTCCCAACATTGGATTTAAATCAAATTGAGCCCACAAGGGGTTTCGCCCCCCTTTGTTTTGCTCGTTTCGCCGGCCATACACAATGACCGGTCCAGGTTGGACTGGTCCAGCTAGCCCCTCCTGGGCCGGCCTAACACAATGATTGGAGTAGTGGTTAAGGTGCTTGCTCTAGATAGTCTCCTTCTCCTCACAATAGAATCAAAGGATCCTTCAAGTATCCTCGCACTTTGAGCGGTTCTTGAAATTCTCTCCAGCGCACCCTGCATCATTTGAGTGTTCCTTTCCTCAAAGTTAGCTACATAGCAAGCTGTTAAATAGTATGTAATAGTCACATACTGTAGGTTCTCAATGTTTACGAATTCTTCTTCACATCTTTGATGTTGTTATGCTTCATGCACTACTCTTTTTGTTAATGGCATGCCCCAAGCACACCGCATCTTTTAAGATGTGTTGAATTTAAAGTTGTTCTTGAATCACACCTGACTATACTTAGAATATCGAGTGTAAAAGAGAATAGAGAAATTGAGAGATAAGCAAGAGTTCTAGAGTAAGAAGCTCTATGATTTTTGTAATATGTACTTTATTATAGAAAATAGCATAAACAGAGCTCACCTCATGACCCCATTTTTATAAATTTTTGTTGAGGCTTGAGCATTACAAAATTGACTACATACACAACTATATAAAAAATAACATAAAATACAATAATTATGTTGCCTATTTGGAAGGTACGGTTTGATAAAAACATCTTCCAGCTCATAAGAAGCGCAGACTTGGCGTGTATTGGTAGTTGAATAGCCAAATAACTGATTAATAGTTTGCCTTGAAAATTCGTCATTCCTCGAGTAGTTGTCAGGGACTACATCATTGATATTAATCATTAGACCATAATTTTTGAACTGGGATGAGTTCATAGGTCACAGTTGCCAGCTTGATGTGAGTTCCCTTATCGACTAATGAGTCTCTTTTGAATTTGAACTGATTAGACCAAGTTAGCTTGACTTTGATTTAGCTTCAATGGAGTTGACTTTACCTGAACTAGATTTTCTGGATGTTTGGAGGTACAAATATAATCCAATCATGAGAAATTTGTAGAAAAACTTCGAATTGGATTATTTAGGCAATCATTACTTCGAGGGAGGGAAAGAGTTTTTGACTCATTTGTATTATGTAATTCGTGTAGTTTAGATATTTTCTAATATTGTCTTTTCTGGTTTTAAGATTGTTTATTTTTCTTTTTGTGTACCAAGTTATGTAGGAACGTTAGTTTGACTAGAAATGAGCCTTTGATTGCTGTACCTTTGAATCACGGGCAATGGGGTAGAAGCGATATTTAATCAATCTATTATTTGTCTAGTTATATGTACTTTCTAGATGCATGTTGCGTTCAGTTTATTTATGCTTTGCAGCCGCTACTTGTTATGGAGTTATACTGCATGTCTAATGCCATTCTCTCTGAACGTTTTGTTTTTTAAATGATCCATACCTCGCATCATGCTTTGATATGTTTATTTCATGACATGCTAACATATTTAAACTTGTTAATTCAGACAGGCATATGAACAGGCGAGAAGAGATGTAGGTCATATATTTGTCAAGAGTGGTGCTATGGACATTCAGAATATTACAATCTCCAAGCACTTTCGAGATTTTCTACGTATACCCAGAGGAAATATTGAAGACCAAATGGTAAAATATGCTGATATGAAAATTAATGATTCCTATTACTATGTTAAAAAGTTTATGCTATTTGCTGTATTTTGTTTTTTAAATCTTGCAAGCTTCGTTATTTATAAGTTAGAAAACTAAGTTTTTTCTCTCTTATTCATCATAACTTTGATACTGATATGGCATTTTTTTCCTTTCAATATGCATTAGTTTGTGGATCTTGCGTGCAAACAGCATAAATGAATGCTTTCATTAACCGTTTATCATTCTTTTCTGATCTTGATCATGTAGGTATCAAGTACATCTTCAGATGCGAACTTATTTTCTACGGAAGGCTGTGACACCCAGATGCAACAGAAACAACTAGAAATCCAATTTAATAGGCAACATGAAAAGCTTAGCATCAGGGCATCTAAACTAATGACACAGATGAAGATTACATCCATTTATGGCAGCAATTCCATGAAGTTGAATCAAACAGATAATAAAAAGCAACAAAATTCTGAAGGTTTCATTTCTATGGGATGTATTGATGTTGAGAGTGAACATTCAGAGAGCTGCAGTTTTGTTAGAAATGCCGATGACACTGCCCTGCAAACTGAGGAAGAAGAAAAGTCTCACGCCATTACCCTGAAACCCAAACGCAAACACTCAGAATTTACTAGTCCAATATGTGCTAATGTAAAATCCCCACCAGAATGTGAAGAAGCCAATGTAGATACCCCTGGCAATGTTTTTGTTACGGCAAGAGCAAAATTGGTACCTTTTTTCCTTCCAATGTGATGCCATTTTCCTTTTAATTGTTCTTGTCTATTTCCAGACTTCCGTGATGTTTAATCCTATATATTTATTGTTCATGTTCCATCATTGCATAACTTGTATCATTTGTCTTCATACCTCTGATGGTTTTCATCAAGCATCATCATTTTATACCATAAGTCATTAATAAGAAAGTTTATTGTTCTTTGCCCCAATGGTCACCAATGTCCTAGCTTCACCTCTTGTAAAGATGAAAAGAGGGTCGGGGGAAGGAGTACAATCGTTTGAGCTTGGCATGATCTTATGCAAAACAAATAAGAGCCCCAAAGTCTATCTTCCTATTTGAGCTCCAATTCTTTTATGGAGATTATAATCATATATCCATAGCATAAGAACATGCTTTATCGTAGTGACTTCTATTTTTTTATTCATTATAATTTTGAAATTTTATCCTGACATACAGTCCTAGGGGTTTTAGTGATGCTTGGAATTAAAAAACACTTACTCCTTAGTGCCTTGAACTTTTAAGGGGCTATTTGGCAACAAGTAGTATTTTATAATCCTGTAAATTTGGATTTACTAAATCCTAAAAATTGTCTTAAAAAAAAAGATGTTAAATCCTGGTAAATTCTTTTAGGTTGTTTGGTAATATAACTCAAGATTTAAAATGGTTAGTTCATTAAAAATTAAAAATTAATTTATGTTTTAAATTTAATTTGTATTTTAAATAGGAGTTATTTATTAATTATAATATTAATGACTGCCAATAATTTACAATTATATACAGTATAATTATAAGATAATTTAATTAGAAAATAATTTAATTAATGATTTGATTACTAATTATTGTTCTAATTATCTAATTATTTATTTATGTGTTATTTTAATAAGTATTTGATTACTAACTATACCATAGAGGTTCAAAACATAAAATGATCTCCATAAATCTTCCTTTACAAGTCATTATGAATTCTTTTAACTCAAAATATCAAAAACAAAAAAAAGGAACCTGTCGCCCGTCGTCTCCCTATGATGGTATGTAAAGAGTGGTTTATCTATCATTATCGCTTATCAGGTTCTCCTAAAAAATGTTTCATAAGTTGGATGACTCACAACTTAGTAGATAAAATTACATTCAATTAAATTTAGAGGCAAGGAAAGAAAATACAATATTCATATACTTCTAAGTAAAGAAACATTTAACATACCATAATACATCATCTAAAATAAAAATGCCTTTAATTCAATCTTTATGTTCTCTTTCTTTTCATAAGCTTGCAATCCTTTTTTATTAAGCATTCATGATTCATTTGATGCCTCATATACACATAACATAATGACATGATATCATAATATTAGTCACCCATCTCGAAAGTATCATTTATTTTGTATTGATCAGGTACACTTTTTAATTGGCCATTCTTTTACCATTTGGTTCTAAAGAACCCCTTTACCATTTGGCTCAAAAGAGCCCCTTTATCATTGGCTCAAAAGAGCCCCTTTACCATTGATACTTTGCATCAAACTTGCACATACAAACATTCCTTATTTATTTAAAAGAGATTTTAGAATGCCATTTATATGTATGGTCTCATGTTCTCATATGATGTTACATGATTGCATAATTTCATGAGAAAAGAGAGATGATCATATATACTACATGTAAAAGACATGCATTACTTATAAAAGAAACATAAATTTTACACTTTCTACTATCAATATATGAGAGATTTGCATTTGTATCATGTGTTCAAAAGCATTCATGTAAGAACATGCTAGTCACATATGAAAGTCCAAGTTGCATATAAAAGAAATAACTTTTTACATGATTGCATTTAAAGACTTTTCAAAATTTAAAAGAATTTCATTATACCTACCTCACCGCGGTGTGATTTGCCAAACGTCTTAATGAACTCTTTCCTTAACACGATCAATATCTAAAAGAAACATAACATAATGTGTAAATATCACTTGTTCCCACATAAATTTCTCAAAATCCTAATCTATGTGAATAACGAACTCATCCATACACTATTTTTATATTTTCTAATTGAACCCTTTTCCCAATTCAAGATTAATCTCATTCCTATTTTCTCTAAATTTGGATTTAATCATAATCTTAACTTTTTGGAAACCTCCATCATGCCCATTGCATAACACATGCATAAAGAACCTACCTTACACTTAAATATTAATTAAAATACAATAATTTTTGGATTAATGTAATTTAAAAATTAGAAAAATTGCTTTTTGTGCAATAGTCCTAATTCTTGCTTCTAAAAACCTTCCTAAGTCTATTTGGAACCAAGATACTTAAAAATTTTCATTTTGCAAAGCCCAAATTCTTGAAACTTGAAATTTCATCATGAAATTAAATTATCTTCCTATAGAAGCTTTCTAATGCTATTAGGAAGTTTTCTTACAATGTCATTTTGAAAGGAGAAAAAAATCGTAGAAAATCATAATTTTTGAAATCTAAAATTTTTAGGAAAACATCTCATTTTTATGCGTAAAGCCATCTCCTAAACTTTCCCTATCAATTTCTTAAAGGAATATGAAGTTTCCATCAAATCCTAGATTTCTCTCTTAGAGAAAACTTCATAAAAGAATGAGAAAATTCTTAAATACAACTTACCTTAACCTTCTCTTAGTCTTTCCTACAATTTCCTCCACGATCGGCCGCCGGAAACCGCCCCTAGGGTTGCCGTTCGCCTTTCCCGTCCGCTCTTCCCGTCACCTCCCTCTCCTTATGTTTGGCCAACTGAGCAAACACAAATAGGACCGAAATATTTCGGTCCCATAGGAATATAAGGAGTGTGGGGAAGAATTACCTATGTGCTCCTCCTTATCTCTTCCCTAAAACTTCATGAGGGGTAGAATGGGCAAAATAAGTTTAAGTTTACTTAAATAATCTTCGATGATTTTTATTTTAAAACTGTGCAAAATTAGGTATATGTTCTTTATATCGTTTAGATCAAAATTTTGTGTAGAATTTTATAAAATTTATTGCGTTGAATTCCGACGACTTTGAAATTTTGCCTACATTCGTCGCGGCGCATCGAAATGCGTGCGACGTTGAAGATCGATATTTTTCAGGTTTACATACAGTGCATGAGGTAGTGTTTTGAAGAAGTTACTATATTTTTTTCGCCTCCTTCGATGATGTTCCCTTCACGATAGTTCAACGACAGGAGCTAGCTTGCTATTTCGCTAAAAAGTTCTTTGCCCCCATTAAAGTTTGACTACGTTGCTCCCATTGGATTGGAAGTAATGACAAAAGCTTGCTTGTTATGATGGTAACTATCTTTCTCACCTTTCGAATCTTTTTTCGGCCAAATCCTGTAAATTTGTCAAACTCTCCAACTTTGTAAATTCAGGATTTATGACAAAAAAAGGGAAACATAGGGTTTATTTCTCCGTGAGATTTAAGATGTCCTCAAATTCTGTTTGGTAGGATTTAGCATAAATCTTGTCACATCCCATTTTGACCCTCTTTAGTCAACCTGGAGTGTAATAGAGAGGGAAAATTCTAACAAAATATTTCTTATTAATACCCATCCTAAAGTACATTTGTCAGGATCGGGTGAGTAAGAAGTTAATCTATTCAGACTATGCCAATATAAATATAATCCAGCCTTAAAATTATACCTCTTAACTTCATGTTTTGAAGCAAAGCCCATTATATATCAAAATAAAGTACAAAGCTTTACTAAAATATCAAATAAAGTTTACATACCCAAAAGATTTAATATACAACTTGCTGACCAGTCATCTATTTACATCCAAATCATATGTAAACAAGGCAGTCGAACTCCTGCCTAAATCTTTGCATGCTGCTAATTTAAAATAATATAAGAATCATAAGTGGTGCGCATGTCAAAACTAATCTATGATTCATTAATATAGTTTTATGCTATTTTAGGAAATTCGTATGATGACTATAGGCTTTAACACATTTATAACACCCCCTTTTTTAGGATTGGATCTAAAACTCCAATTTTTTAGAAAAGAGAGAGTTGGGCACCTCCTGTTCAGTTCATATTAAGGCTTATCTTATTGGATCTTTCGTCTTTACTTATGCAGGCATATCTCCCATATTATGAGTTTTTTCTATAACTTCCAAATTAGCGTAGTAGATTACCAGAATATCATGTCACCTTATGAAAAAATTTTTTATATTGAAATAAATTCATATTGAGCAAGTGATCATAAAACTAAAATTATTCTTATTGTTGAAATTTTCATCTTATGATTAATATGAAGAAATGCTATAAAAGTTAGATTTAAAAATTTTCCGATTCCTGTACTAGTGATTGGTATCTCACCTCGTTTTTTAGATTAGTGAGCTAAATTTGATCTCCTAGAATATCCCAACATCTTTTCCTTCTATAGACACCTAAATAATAATGATTCTGAAATTCATAAAAAATTCCGAACTTAGAGAACAATTCATGATAACCCAAGAAATAAAATTTTACCTTAACTAAATTTCTTTTCATTCATATTAGATTCTTTATCTAATCCCTTGCCTTTTTCCTCTTATTCCTTAAATTTCCTTTCCTTCTTCTCTTCTTTTACCTGTTTCAAAGCTTTTAGCCGCAACAGGTATTAAGGCCTCCCCCGCTTCCTATGCATCGCGGCTTGCACTCCGCAGACAGTTGCTTCGATTTTAGAGACCAATTACGGGTGGAAGAAAGAATGGGAAATGTTTTAATAGTTAACTAATATATATATAAGTTATAATTTAACACCAATAAATTTCCAGCCGTGTGATTTCTGCACTAAGTGAATCAGCCATTGTACGAGCCGGTAAGTGGAAATTTTGATTTGCTACAGTGCATTGAGCTTTGTTATAGTTTTTTAATTAATGAACAGTAATTTTCCTAAGTTTTGTTCTCCTAAATAAATTAATTTATATGCCTGTTAGGCTTATATTTTATGTGCACTTATTATATAAAAATGAGCAACATGAAAAATGGAATTTAACAAAAATAAGTTTGATATTTTTTGAATGTATGAAAAATGGGGTATGATTTTGAGGCAAATTTATGCTTACCTTTTTGAACATTTTTTGGTATTATATCCTTCTCTAATCATATATACAATAACCCTCCCTCTCTCTCTCTCTCTCTCTCTCTCTCTCTCTCTCTCTCTCTCTCTCTCTCTTAATTGAGTCAAAATTATATTCTTTGTTTTGAGTTAATAGATGAAATCCTGAATTGGAAAACCTATTTTTAAAAGTTCAATGATGCATGTTTTTATTGTAATGAGGAGCAAAGTTGTTATGTACTGTTCTACAAAGAATAGGGTTTAAATTGGAAGCACTGTTGAAGCAATGATGTCTTAATTTTGGAAACTAGCACTGCAAGACTATATGATTGCACAACTAATAGATTGATGAGAAAGGATAATGTCTTATGAAAAATAATTTTTATCAATCATCGAAAGTAAACTAATGAAAGCTTTATTTGAGACAGTGTTAATTAATATGAGTTTTTCTATCGATAAATAGATTTAGTGGTTAAATTTCACCACAATAATCCAATTTTGCTAACATTCTAAATTGATCAATCAACATGAATAAAATTGTTGTAATTATATCCTAAAATGTTCTTTACATTCTCTTAAAACTTAAATAAACTAATTTATCAAGCACAACTTCATTTCATATTTGAGATAGATTCAATGTTGAATATTACAAACAAAATAAGTTCTTCATAGGTTACACAATAAAATATAGATATTTTATCGAATGATAGATTATGATATTTAACTCGAACTTATTTATCACCCTTGATGTCACACAAATATTTAGGTTTAGTAATTGGTGTTAGTTAATCTAAGAAGAATATACGTAGTTTAAAAATACTTAATATAAAAGTTAAGTAACAATGGCAAAAGATCAAATTATTGTTAGTTCTATGTGGAATCCAATTGATCAATCGTGTTGTACTCTTGTCTTGGACCTCAATTTAGTATTTGAGCTTGCTGGAGGGTTGCAGGGGATCTTTACCGTGTTTGGGTTATGACACCCTGGTGCTGTGTACCTGAACGCCCACTACTGCATATTTTTCTTTGAGAAAAAATACAGAGCGGAGCTCTGAGGCTCTCCAAACCATAGTGCCGAGCTGACAGGTAGACCAAAGACAGAAAGTTAAGCGTTGCAGTGCTCCAACTTGGCATCGTAGTGCTGCAAGGTAGTTTTATTTCTCATTTTTCATGAAGGGTTGTGTATCTTGTTGGTTCTATTGTATCTTTTCATTAGCTCTGAGCTGAGAATGGTGCAAGAGAAAAGAGAAGGAGAGAGAGAAGATATATCTATACTTCTTTCTCTCAATTTTTATAGTGGATTTCTTAGTGTGGTGTTGCTTCGTGATTTTTTTTTTTCCGGTTTCAGGTTTGTCACTTTAAATCTTGGTGTTCTTTCTTTTTCGACGCATTTTCTATTTCTTGTTTGTTTCACTGCATTTTTTTTACTTACTCCCAACAACTTGTCAAAATTTATATGGGAGACAACAAGTCTTGTAATATTTTAGGATAGAGATATGTTGATATTAGAATGCCAGATGGGTTAACTTGGAGACTCAAGGTTGTTAGGCATGTGCTTTATTTTAAAAGGAACTTAGTTTCTATGAGTCATCTTGCAAACTCATGCCATATGACATCATTCACAAGAAATGCCTAGTAGGTGACAAAAGGGGTTATGATTATAGCTCGTGGCTGTATTGAAGACAACCACTATGTTATAACAAAAGATCAGATTCTATTGGAGTAGCTGATTCATATGTTAATGGAGGTCTTTGATATCGAATGATTGGCCATATGAGTAAGAAATGTATGCATTCACTTCTTACTAGAGGAAAATTTTATAGGTTAAAATCTATAAATTTAGATTTTAGTGAAGACTGTGTACATGACAAGCAACAAAAGGTGAACTTTTTAAAAATTGGTTAAAAAATAAAGGAAAAAAGCGGGAGTTAGTGCCTACGGACGTATGCAATCTTGCACTATTTTTTTAGGAGGTTACTCTCTATTTTGTCACTTTTATTGTTGATCACAACAGAAAGGTATGAGTGTACTTCTTAAAAAATAAGTCAGATGTGTTGGATATTTTCAAGAAAAATTAAAGATCATGGTTGAGATTGAGACAGGTGTAAAACCCGAAAATACTATTTTAGGGCGTCGCACGCTTTTCAAAGCATCGCGACGAGATTTAAGTGAGATTTTTAATGTTAACGGAATTCAACAAAAATAATTTTAGAAAATGCTACGCGAAATTCTGATCGTTTTAGTATATAAAACTTGTACCCAATTTTGCCTAATTTTGGAGTTATTATTTTTAGAAGCCTAAAAATACCAAAACTACCCTTAACCATTTATTATGTCGAAATTGCTTAAGTGAGGGTAGTATGGTCATTTAGCAAACCCTTCCTCCTAAATACACTACCAGCACCCCTCCCTCTCCATTTCACGCGTGAAGTGTGCAGACCGAACGGGAGAAGGGACGGACGGCATAGGCGACGGGTGGGCGACGGGATCCGCTCCGACAACGGTTTTCCGGCGAAGAAATTAGTTCGAATCGAAGAGGGCGACGAGAGAAACACTCCGGTATGATTATTTTTCAAATGAATCCTTTTAAATCTCTAGATATTTGAGATCGAATTTTCTAGGGTTTTTCTTAAAAACGTTTTTCTTCCAAATTTTCTTTAAGGGATTGTTAGGTAACGATTAGAGAAGCATTTTAGCATTTAAATTTGTGATTTTTGGAGAAAAATCGTGGAAATCAAAAGTTAGGGTTTTCACAAAAGTTTTCATTCTTTCAAGATGTTTTTATAAAAATTATTTCTATGGATGTTAGAAATATTTTTAAAACATGAAATTATATTTTTAGGAAAAATTTTGTTTTTAATAATTTTCATGATTATTTTTAATTCGAAAATTAACATATAATTATAATTATATATTTAGGATTAAGTTTGGAGCGATAATTTGATGAAATTAGAGTTTTATGAATTTTCAAAATTTTAGTATTTTTTTAATCCGAAAATTTAGGTTTATTTAATTAATTATCCTTTAAATGTCGTAAGAAATGGTTAAGGGAAAATGCCGGGTTTAGTAATTAGACTTAGGAAATTTGATTTTTAATTATGTGAAACATCTCTTTTGTAAACTGTTTAGGTTCTGACCATTAAAGTTTAAGGTGAAAGAATTTGATCGAAGCGACGTGTTGTACTTGGTTTGAGGTTGGTCTTCAGATCCCAGTTAAGTTTATAAGTGCTTTAAAATTTTTTATTCTTAATAAAATTTCATGTTTTTATTTTTTTTATTGTTAATTAATGTTTTAAATTTATTGATTATGCAAGTTTATGTCTTTATATTTTTGCATTAACTGTTGGAAAGCATATGAACCATATGAAAAGCATTTGAGCATGAAAATATATGAGCCTTATGAAAGGAAATTGAATGGGAATGAAAAGATTTAAATGTAATAAAATTTTCATGTTGCATGTTGATCCGGAAGTACCAAAATGGTAATGGTAAAGGGGTTTACAAAAGCCAAATGGTAAAAAAAATGGTCAAAATTTGACTGCGTACCTGATCAGTACAAAAAAAGGTACTTCCAGGACGGTTGTATACATATGACATAAACATTTTTGCATCTGCATTGCATATGAATAAGATGACAGGAAAGAATTATGAAATGAATGAAATGTTAATGAAATGATTAAAGAAAAGTAAGATTGAAAGTTTTAAGAATTATGACTTGTAAGATGTTATGAATTAGTTTCTAATTTTAAAATGTTTTATTTATGCATCTTATGAAATTAACTGAGCTATGAATTACCTACTGAGCGTTGGCTTATTCCTCGTTTAAAAATCTTTTTTAAGAGAGAAGTGATGACTGCTCGACGACCTTATATGTATCGTCATAGGGGACCTCAAGATGAAAGGTTCCTTTTTGTGTTTTCAGTTTGAGTCTTTGTGTTTGTTTCATTGTAGTTCGTGAATTTGAGGTTTATGTAATTGTGAAAGTTTAGGTTATGATGATGGATTTGAGAGTTTTATTGATTATGAGACAGTTAATCAGTTTGTAACATTTGAGTTTGAAGTTTATTAGTGGCTCTTTCATGTATTTTGGGATGATATTTAGTAATGATCAATGAAAGAGCCTATATGATGATCAATGAAAGAGCCTATATGATGATTGATTGAGTCTTAGAATATGTAGGAAATATATTTTATGACTTATTTGTGCCTTATGACTGTTGTGTTTTATCTCAGGAACATGGATCTTGAGCAGAATGCCACTGATGACACTGATATGGAGGAAGTGAGGGAGCTACCAGAGGTAGCATAACCTCAAAGGAACAATTCTATGGAGTCATTCGTTCAGATGATGGAAGCGATGACTCAGATGATTAAGACTTCCCAAAATCAGGGCAGTGGCAGTGGAAGTGGAGGCAGACCTATGGATAAGAGCCTGAAACTGTTTCAGGATATGAAGCCTCCACTGTTCTTAAGTGGTGGACCTATAGAAGCTGAGGACTGACTGACGCGGATTGAGAAGATCCTTGACGATATGTCTTGCCCAGAGGATAGGAGAGTGACATTGGCTGCTTATGCTTTTGATGGCGAGGCTGAAAGGTGGTGGAGGAATCAATTAGAAGAAACCTTTGTAGGAAGACTAAGCAACCAAGTCTCCTGGGAGGAATTTGTAAAGGCATTCAGAGATTGGTATGTGCCTACGACAGCCAGGAGGCATATGCCGGATAAGTTCAACAGATTGATTCAGGGAGATCGATCTGTTTCTCAGTATGAGGCATAATTTACAATGCTATCCAGGTATGCACCTCACCTGATACCCAATACTGAAGAGAAGTGCAATTGTTTTATGAATGGATTAAAGGATATGATAAGGCAGCCTCTTGTGCCTTTTGGAATTGAGGATTATCCCACTTTGGTGGAAAGAGCTAGAAGGATTGAGATGAATATGCTGGCAACTCAGAAGAGGAGGAATTTCCAGAAAAAGAAGATGGAAGGCAGATCAAAGCCTTCCCAGATGACTCAGTCTTCTCAGTCAGGGGCTTCTACTTGAAAGAAGCCCAGATCCAGTGGTTCTGACAGCAGTACTTCAATTGCTACTTTGTGCAGCAAGTGTGGGCGAGTGCATAAGGGAGAGTGCCTCTCAGGCATTAATACTTGTTACTGGTGCTATCAGCCTGGATACATGGCGAAATCTTGTCCTCTTTTGGATCAGCGATCTGCTACAGATGTGAGGCCAGACAACAATACTCAGAGGACAGCTGGTAGACCAAGAGTTGTGGAGTCTACTGCTTCTGTGCCTTCTCAAGGTCAGACTCGTTAGAATGTTCAGCCACCAGTCTACGGATTGTCTCAGCCAGAAGCTAAGGAGTCTCCTGATGTGGTTATAGGTGCATAGTTTAATTAATTGCAATGAATTTTTTTTTTATGAATATGAATGAATAATGAATGAAAATGAAATGAACAAATCAATGAATAACATGTTTTGTAAATGAATGTTGTACTTGTTTATGATTAGGGACAATCTTAATATGCAATAGACCCGTTAGAATCATTTTTGATACTGGAGCGTCACACTCATTTGTTTCAGAAGAGTTTGTGAGATCTGCAAGTTTACTTCCTACTGTTATGATTAAGTCTCTGTCAGTCCTAATGGCTAATGGAAATCAGTTGTAAGCTAAGCAGAGATGTCTAGTGAGTTTGAGGATTTGTGATAAGAACTTTGAGGCTGATTTGATTGTCTTACCTCTATTTGAGTTTGATGCAATCTTAGGCATGGATTGGTTATCTTGCCATTTCGTGACTATAGATTGTAATAAAAAAAAGGTTAAGTTGAATATGCCAGGAGATGAGAAGTTCAAATTTCAAGGGGATAAGGGAGTAACTGCAGTAATTGTGTCATCTTTGAAAGCTTTTCAGATGTTAAAGAAAGGTTGTGAAGGCTTCTTGACCTATGTTAAGGAGGAGAAGAAGGAAGAAAGAGAGCTGAAGGATATTCCTATTGTTCGGGAATATCCAGAAGTATTTTTAGATGATCTACCTGGTTTATCTCCTATTAGAGAAATAGATTTCTCTATTGAGTTAGTGGCAGGAGCTGAACCTGTTGCTGAGGCTCCTTATAGAATGGTAATTAAGGAGCTTAAGGAGTTGAAAGAGCAACTGCAAGAGTTGCTTGAGAAGGGTTTCATCAGGCCTAGTACCTCCCCTTGGGGTGCTCCTGCACTGTTTGTGAAGAAGAAGGATGGAAGCCTGAGGCTTTGTATAGATTATAGAGAGCTGAACAAGTTGACAGTGAAGAATAAGTATTCTCTCTACAGGATAGATGATTTGTTTGATCAGTTGGAAGGTGACTCAGTGTTTTCCAAGATTGATTTGAGGTCAGGGTATCACCAGCCCAGGATTAGAGAGGAAGATGTTGCAAAGACTGCTTTCAATACCAGATACGGGCACTATGAGTTTGTAGTGATGCCCTTTGGTTTGACGAATGCTCCTGCAGTGTTTATGGACCTCATGAATAGAATCTTTAAGACATTTATGGATCTATTCGTGATAGTGTTCATAGATGACATACTGGTATACTCCCCAAGTGAGGAACTGCATGCAAATCACTTAAGGATGGTATTAAATGCATTGAAGGGGAATGAACTCTATGCTAAGTTCTCCAAGTGTGAATTTTGGCTGAAGAGTGTTAACTTTTTGGGCCATGTGATTGCTGATGGGAAGATATCTGTGGATCAGCATAAGGTGCAAGCAATAGCAGATTGGCCAAGACCAGTTACAGTGACTGAGGTTAGGAGCTTTTTGGGATTGGCAGGCTACTACAGGAGGTTTGTTGATGGATTTTCACAGATAGGTATGCCACTATCCAGATTGACTCAGAAAGCAGAGAAGTTTGATTGGACAGCTCAGTGTGAAAAATCTTTTAAGAGATTAAAACAGTGTTTGATAACTGCTCCAGTGCTTACTATCCCTTCAGGGACAGATGGATTTCAGCTCTACAGTGATGCCTCACATAAAAGGTTGGGTTGTGTACTGATGCAGAATGGGAGATGTTGCGGATCTATGGTTTATGATTTTGATGACAGCAAACATTCCTTATTTCTCTACGATTGTCTTATGTGCTAACATTTCAGGTCCACACGATCAGACTGCAATTTGGATCCAGCTCAAGATTGGGTAGACTAGGTCTGTGTTAGTTTGTAATCTTTTTCCTTTCTTGAGTCTGTTGTATTTGGTGTGACATCTGATGATTTGTAACTTAGAAGATTTTCTATTGTGCCATAAAAGATTTCTTTTTTTGGTAACATCGTCCGGGATGATATTTATATTATCCCTGACGATCTGACAAAAGTAGAAACCCTAATTAGAGCATCCTCATTAAAACAGTCGTCTTTATGCAAAACACATCGTCCTGAACGATTTTGTATCGGCTAGGACGATCGGCTCAATTTAGCAAGAATCTACCGCCAGATCTACTTAGGAAATTCTTATTTTTGGATATCGGCCTGGTGGATCGGTCTGGACTATAAAATATCGTCCAGGACGATCTAGGACAATTTTTCCAAAATTTCTCAGGCAGTTTTGGAAAGCGATTAATGGGATTTCGTCCGGGCCGATCGCAAGATCGTCCGGGACGATTAGACATCGTCCAGCTTCATTTCTGGGCGATATTTAGGACGATTTTTCTCATATTTGAACTAATCGGCCAGGACGATATGTCTATAGTCAAGGACGATAAAGTCGGCAACTTGCATTAATGAGCTCGTTTTTAGCTCTTCTATTTAAGCTATGACATGACACTTTGTAAGTGTCTTTGACAACCATTGTAGCTTCGTTCTTGTGGGGAAAACTTGAAAAGAGCTTGAAAGGGAGAGAGGAAAGGGTGGAGTTTGAGAGGGAGAAGATCCTGTGAGGGGGAGGAACTCAAGGGAGTGTGGAGGGGATTCCACACGGTTGCTCTGGCGAACTCGCACCTTAGTTCCATCGGATTCAAGGCTTGTCTCGAGGTAAGTTCACCAAAGAAGAAGATCTCCTTGGTGTCAAAGGACTCGGCGACTCCGCCGCACCGGGGAAGGTGGAAGTGATTTTGTAAGGGCTTTTCTGCCTAGCTGTGGGGGCTAAAAGAGAGTCATGATTTTAGTGCAATACTTGGAGGGTGCCTCCAAGGAGTGGACGTAGGTCAAGGTTTGACCGAACCACTATAAATCCGGTGTGTTTTTTTCTTATTATCGCTTCCGCATTTATTTTCTTCCGCACTTTGTTTGTGGTGATTTTGGTTGGAGTTTTATCTTTGGTTTTAAAGTTTTTCAATTCACCTCTCTCTTTTAATTAGCTTTGGGCCAGTTCTATAGGGCCTAACATCCCTAACGAACTTTCAAGTGCCATATGAGCACTTTCAGGAGAGTCATTGCCTATGCTTCTAGGCAATTGAAGAATCATGAAAGAAACTATCCAACCCACGATCTGGAGTTAGCTGCAATAGTTTTTGCCTTGACGATCTGGAGGCATTACTTGTACGGAGTGCGGTGTGAAGTTTTTACTGACCACCAGAGTTTGAAGTATATTTTCACCCAGAAGGAACTAAATCTAAGGCAGAGGAGATGGTTAGAACTCATAAAGGATTATGAGTTGGACATTCAGTACCATCCGGGCAAAGAAAATGTGGTTGCTGATGCTTTGAGCAGAAAGAATTCAGGTAGTGCAAACTGAATGATTACACAGCAGTAGGAGTTGATTAGGGATCTGGATAAGTTAGAGATTTCAGTGGTTCAGCCCAATGATACAGAAATTATAAGGTTGAATCAGACTACTGTTATGTTAATCTTTCCAGAAAGGGTAAGAGAAGCCTTGCCACTTAATGCAGATTTTAAGAAGATACTGGATATGGTTAGTGTGGGACACATTGAAGATTTTGAGCTTGATAATGAAGGATTGCTTCGTTATAAGGGCAGATTGTGCATACTAGATGTGGATGATTTGAGGAAAGAAGTCCTTCAAGAAACTCACTACTCCAGTTACACCATTTATCCAGGCAGTAATAAGATGTATCAGGACTTGAAGGAGGTGTTTTGGTGGTCATGAATGAAGAGAAGTGTAGCAGATACAGTATTCAAATGTATTTCATGTCAGATGGTTAAAGCTGAACATCAGAAGCCAGGAGGATATCTACAACCCTTACCCATACCAGAGTGGAAATGGGAAGACATTGCTATGAATTTTGTGGTTGGTTTACCCAGATCTAGAAGAAGATGTGATACTTTATGGGTGATTATTGATAGGTTAACTAAGTCTGCTCACATTATACCTATTAAATAGTCTGATCCAGTTGAAAAATTGGCAAGCCTATATGTTGATCAGATTTTCAGATTACATGGAGTACCAAAGACTATAGTGTCAGATCGTGATGGTAGATTCACTTCCAGATTTTGGAAGAAGGTTCAGGAAGCTTTGGGTACAAGACTTATCTTTAGTACAGCTTTTCACCCTCAGACAGATGGGCAGTCAGAAAGAACTATCCAAACTTTAGAAGATTTGCTCAGGTTATGTGTTCTTGATTTTGGTGGTAAGTGGGAGGCATATGTTCCTTTAATTGAATTTGCCTACAATAACAGCTTTCAAGCAAGTATTGGCATGACTCCTTATGAGACTTTGTATGGGAGAAGGTGTAGGACACCTTTAAATTGGGCTGAGACTGGGGAAAGGAAGGTTATTGTTGCTGATCTGGTTGATGATGCTACATAAAAAATCAGATTGATCAGAGATAGATTGAGGGTAGTGCAGGACAAACAGAAGAAATATTATGATGCCAGGCACCGACCAGTTGAATTTGATGTGGAAAGTTTTTGTTTCTTAAAGTCAGTCCAATGAAGGGAGTGAAGATATTTGGCAAAGTGGGAAAGCTGAGTTCAAGATTTGTAGGTCCTTTTGAGATTTCAGAAAGGATTAAAAATGTGGCTTATAGGTTGATTCTACCAGCACACATAAGTGGAGTGCATAATGTGTTTCATATTTCCTCCTTAAGGAAATATATTTCAGATGAGGCTCAGAGGATTAGTACTGATGTGATAGACATTCAACCTGATTTGACTTTTTTGAATGAACCAGAGAAAATCCTTTAACTTTGATGTTAGATAGTTGAGAAGCAAAGCGATCCCTTTTGTTAAGGTACTTTGGAAGCACAGTTCAGAGAAGGATGCCACTTGGGAGAAGGAGTCAGAAATGAGGAAGAGCTACCCTCATTTGTTTGGCTAAGGTATACTTTTATTGTTTATTATTGTTTCCTTTAAATTTCGAGGACAAAATTTTATTAGGAGGGGAGAATTGTAAAACCCGAAAATACTATTTTAGGGCGTCGTACGCTTTTCAAAGTGCCGCGATGAGATTTAAGTGAGATTTTAATGTTAACGGAATTCAACAAAAATAATTTTAGAAATTCATACGCAAAATTCTGATCGTTTTAGTATATAAAACTTGTACCCAATTTTGTCTAATTTTGGAGTTATTATTTTTAGAAGCCTAAAAATACCAAAACTACCCTTAACCATTTATTATGTCGAAATTTCTTAAGTGAGGGTAGTATGGTCATTTAGCAAACCCTTCCTCCTAAATACACTACCAGCACCCCTCCCTCTCCATTTCACGCGTGAATTGAGCAGACCGAACGGGAGAAGGGACGGACGGCATAGGCGACGGGATCCGCTCCGACGACGATTTTCCGGCGAAGAAATTAGTTCGAATTGAAGAGGACGACGAGAGAAACACTCCGGTATGATTATTTTTCAAATGAATCCTTTTAAATCTCTAGATATTTGAGATAGAATTTTCTAGGGTTTTTCTTAAAAACGTTTTTCTTCCAAATTTTTATTAAGGGATTGTTAGGTAACGATTAGAGAAGCATTTTAGCATTTAAATTTGTGATTTTTGGAGGAAAATCGTGGAAATAAAAAAGTTAGGGTTTTCACAAAAGTTTTCATTCCTTCAAGATGTTTTTACAAAAATTTTTCTATGGATATTAGAAATGTTTTTAAAACATGAAATTAGATTTTTAGGAAAAATTTTGTTTTTGATAATTTTCATGATTAATTTTAATCCGAAAATTTACATATAATTATAATTATATGTTTAGGATAAAGTTTGGAGCGATAATTTGATGAAATTAGAGTTTTATGAATTTTCAAAATTTTAGTATTTATTTAATCCGAAAATTTAGGTTTATTTAATTAATTATCCTTTAAATGTCGTAAGGAATGGTTAAGGGAAAATGCCAGGTTTAGTAATTAGACTTAGGAAATTTGATTTTTAATTATGTGACACATCTCTTTTGTAAACTGTTTAGGTTCTGACCATTAAATTTAAGGTGAAAGAATTTGATCGAAGCGACGTGTTGTACTTGGTTTGAAGTAGGTGTTCAGATCCCAGTTAAGTTTATAAGTGCTTTTAAATTTTTTATGCATAATGAAATTTAATGTTTTTATTGTTAATTAATGTTTTAAATTCTTTGATTCTGTAAGTTTATGTCTTTATATTTTTGCATTAACTGTTGGAAAACAAATGAACCATATGAAAAGCATTTGAGCATGAAAATATATGAGGCTTATGAAAGGAAATTGAATGGAAATGAAAAGATTTAAATGGAATAAAATTTTTATGTTGCATGTTGATCCGGAAGTGCCAAAATGGTAATGGTAAAGGGGTTTACAAAAGTCAAATGGTAATGGGGCTTGTAAAAGCCAAATGATAAAGGAAATGACCAAAATTTGACTGTGTACCTGATCAGTACGAAGAAGGGTACTTCCGGGACAGGTGTATACATATGACATAAGCATTTTTGCATATGCATTGCATATGAATAAGATGACAGGAAAGAATTATGAAATGAATGAAATGTTAATGAAATGATTAAATAAAAGTAAGATTCAAAGTTTTAAGAATTATGACTTGTAAGATGTTATGAATTAATTTCTAATCTTAAAATGTTTTATTTATGCATCTTATGAAATTAACTGAGCTATGAATTACCTGCTGAGCGTTGGCTCATTCCTTGTTTAAAAATTTTTTTCAGGAGAGAAGTGATGGCTGCTCGACGAACTTATATGTATCGTTGTAGGGGACCTCAAGATGAAAGGTTCCTTTTTGTGTTTTCAGTTTGAGTCTTTGTGTTTGTTTCATTGTAGTTCGTGAATTTGAGGTTTATGTAATTGTGAAAGTTTATGTTATGATGATGGGTTTGAGAGTTTTATTGGTTATGAGACAGTTGATCAGTTTGTAACATTTGAGTTTGAAGTTTATTAGTGGCTCTTTCATGTATTTTGGGATGATATTTATGTTCTGATCTTAAGTTTTAAATGAAAATATGTTATGTATTATGCTCTTCCGTATGACCGACTGTTCCCGCCCCGATATAATCGGGCTAGCCGGACCGGGTCGTGACAAGAGGTTTAAATTTCATGTATCTTTATATCAAATAATGGTGGCGAGTTTTATGATAAGAAGTTCAAGGAGTAATGTATTTTGAATGGGATTAGATATGAGTTCACTATTTCAAGAACATTGCAATAGAATGGTGTTGCAGAGTACATGAATAGAACTATTATTGAGCATGCTAGTAATATGAGGCTGCATATAATTCTACCCAGATAGTGTTGGTCTAAGGCAGTAAATACTAATATTTATATAATCAATTGTGGTCCTTTAATTTCTTTGAGCGAGGGCTTACCTGAGGAAGCCTGGAGTGTCAAGGAGGTAAGTTTATTTCATGTCAAAGTTTTTGACTGTTCATCTTATGTTTATGTTGATGCTTGATCTAAGAGTAAGTTTTATCCAACATTTATCAAGTGTATATTTATTTGATGTCTCAGATAAATTTGGTTATAAATTCTTGGATTATGAGAATTAGAAATTCATTAGAAGCATGGATGTTAAATTCAATGAAAGCGAAATGTACATGGATATAAATGCGACTCTAGTAGATTCTTTCAAATATTTTGAGATAGAGGATGATGATGATGATCAAGAAGATAAAGCTAATGAAGCATAGAGGGTTTCTCAAACACCTGCTACTAAAGTTAGGAGATCCAGCAAAATCACAAGACCAACACAAAGGTTTTCTCCTTCCTTATACTATGTATTGCTAACAATTGGTGGTGAACCAGAGTGCTATGATGAGGTCATTAATGTTGATGATTTAAAAAAGTGGGAGCAAGACATGAATGATGAGATGCATTTACTTAGGTTGAATCAAACCTAGGATTTGACAAAGCTACTAGATGTCAAGAAAGCACTGCAAGATAAGTGGGCTTGTAGGTTGAAAGAAGAATCTGATGGTACTAAACGCTACAATGTTAGGTTTGTAGTTAAGTGTTTTTAGTAGAAAGGAGTGAACTAAACTGAAATTTTCTCTCTAATAGTGAAAATGACTACAATTAGAGTTGTATTAAGCATAGTAGTAGTGGAGGATTTACATTTAGAGCAGATGGATGCAAATAAAATATTTTTTCGTAGTGACTTTGAAATAAGAGTTGTAAATGATGCAACCTCAGTGATATGTGGTCACAAGTAAAAAAGATCTGGTGTGTAGGTTCAAAGAGAGTATATGGGATGAAGCAGGCACTAAGACTGCAGTATAAGAGATTTGACATGTTTATGTTAGACAATGGGTACACGAAGTGCCATGAAGATAACTATTTTTTTTTCGAATATTGATTATTGTTATATCATTCAACTTTTGTATATTTAGATGTCATATTAATTGCAAGGTCAGATATGTAGAAGATAAGATGTATGAAGGAACAATTATTAAAGGGGTTTGAACTGAAAGATTTGGGTCCAGCAAAGAAAATTATTTATTTGAGAATCAAGAGTGGTTAAAATGCTTGTATACTGAAGTTGTCTCAAGCTGAGTACACAAAGATTCAATATGAGCGAGGCAAAGCTAGTTTACACTCTCTTGGATAGTCATTTTTTAGCTATCTAAGGAATATTAGCCTAAATCTGAAGTTGAGAAAGAATAGATGAAGATGATTCTGTATGCTTCAACAGTTGAAAGTTTGATGTATGGTATGATCTGTACGAGACCATATATAACATATAGAGTGAGAGTAGTCAACAAATTTATGAGTAAACTTCATTGGGAGGCGATTATGTGGATTCTCAGGTACTTGAGAGGATCAATTGACAAAGCACTTTGCTTTGGAGATGCAGGGATTGATCTATAGAGATATGTAGATTCTGATCTTGCCTGACATTTTGATATTATGAGAAGCACAACTAATTATATCTTTAGTTTAATTTGGGAAAGACTACATTGAGTTAGGTTTCTAAGTTACAGAAGATTATTGCGCTCTGAACTACAAAAACTGAGTATAATGTTATTATTGAGGCTAGTAAGGAGATGATATGGTTGTAAAGTTTCATGTTGAACTTGGTAAGGGGCAAATTAATAGGAAGTTGTATAGTGACAGTAATGTAATAAAAAAATATAGGGAGCCTATATTTTTTGATCACAAAAAAGAAGATGAAAAACTACCGACGAAAATGACTAAGGACGAGAAAAAGGGATGAACAAACTCTTACATTTCAAATTAAAGAAATAAAAAGAAATTAAAAAACACAAACTCGGCTCGATCTCAAAGACACCCTAAAGTTGCTTCACTTAGAGAAGAGGGATACAGGTGGAGTGGCACTTGCGGAGAGACGAAAGAGGTTAGAAGCCCGAGAAGAAAGGTTGGAAAGAACCCGCAAGATTTCCGAAGGGGATGAGAAAGAAGGGTGGAAAGAGCCCGCAGGATTTCCAAAGTCCAACCCGCAGGTTAAAACTTCCAAAAATAACTTTTCATTCAACTTACTTCAAACATTACAAATCCCCCATATATATAAGTATGAAAGGGAATATGAAAAGACACAAACATTAATTCTAACACAAGAACCTAAACATCACAATATTAAAACAATAAAAAACATCCCAAGCCAAGAAACCGAAGTGGCGGCTGTGGGAACCGAAGCAGCAGCCGCACGGAACCAAGGAGGCCGCACGGAAAAATAGCCCAGGCATGGGAAACCAGCAGCCGGCCGGAATCCAAGGGGGTAAATGCAATGAAACCATGGAGGGAAACCAAGGAGTCATGCATGGGAATACAAAACACTTAACTTGGGATTCCAAAAACCCTTTTTGGAAACCCAAGAGACAACTTTAAGACATTAAAAACTAAAATAAAAGTGAATTAAAATAAAGGATAAATATGAGCTAAAACTTAGCTAATAATGAGCTATATTTTAATTCCATTTAATGAACTAAAATCCAGCTCATAAATGAGCTAAAATTCCAGCTCAATTTTGATTGAGCCACTAGACTCAAGGGAAGCCAAAATTTGATTTATTTTGGACTCGTGTTGACCCCCCATTTGTCTACATCAGATTCTCCCCTTATTGAAAAATTTAGCTCCTGATGAATTGGTTGTTCTTGATTCCCTTGAGGTTGAGTTTTTCACCAAACCTTTTCAGAATTTCTTCCTGTTCCTTTTCAAATTGCTGTTGTAGATACCTTTTGTACTTCTCGAATTTTTGATCACATAGGAACATGTGATATTGCAGTTTGTAGAGTCGATCTTGAAGTGGATCCGTTGAGTCTCCTTCTGTAGGTATCTATCTGTCCAACGGGAGTGGGACATCAGGATTATGTTGATCGCTTTCTTCCTGGAATGTAGCCATATTTTTGGTATTTTCCATTTTTTTTGACTCAATAAAAAAATTACAAGACTCAATCTAAAAACTTAAGACAAGACTAACGACTTGACTAAACTCACAAACTCTGACTTGACTCGACACAACTTTGACAAACACTGATTTGAAAACAAAACTCGACAAACCAACCTAGGATTTCCTAACTTGCTCTGATACTAATTAATGTAATAAAAAAATATAGGGAGCCTATATTTTTTTATCACAAAAAAGAAGACGAAAAACTACCGACGAAAATGACTAAGGACGAGAAAAGGGATGAACAAACTCTTACATTTCAAATTAAAGAAATAAAAAGAAATTAAAAAACACAAACTCGGCTCGATCTCAAAGACACCCTAAAGTTGCTTCACTTAGAGAAAAGGGATACAAGTGGAGTGGCACTTGCGGAGAGAAGAAAGAGGTTAGAAGCCCGAGAAGAAAGGTTGGAAAGAGCCCGCAGGATTTCCGGAGGGGATGAGAAAGAAGGGTGGAAAGAGCCCGCAGGATTTCCAAAGCCAACCCGCAGGTTAAAACTTCCAAAAATAACTTTTCATTCAATTTACTTCAAACATTACAAATCCCCCATATATATAGGTATGAAAGGGAATATGAAAAGACACAAACATTAATTCTAACACAAGAACCTAAACATCACAACATTAAAACACCTAAAAAATATCCCAAGCCAAGAAACCGAAGTGGCGGCTGTGGGAACCGAAGCAGCAGCCGCACGGAACCAAGGAGGCCGCACGGAAAAAGAGCCTAGGCACGGGAAACCAGCAGCCGGCCGGAATTCAAGGGGGCAAATGCAATGAAACCATGGAGGAAACCAAAGAGTCATGTATGGGAATACAAAACACTTAACTTGGGATTCCAAAAGCCCTTTTTGGAAACCCAAGAGACAACTTTAAGACATTAAAAACTAAAATAAAAGTGCATTAAAATAAAGGATAAATATGAGCTAAAACTTAGCTAATAATGAGCTATATTTTAATTCCATTTAATGAACTAAAATCCAGCTCAGAAATGAGCTAAAATTCCAGCTCAGAAATGAGCTAAAATTCCAGCTCAATTTTGATTGAGCCACTAGACTCAAGGGAAGCCAAAATTTGATTTATTTGGACTCGTGTTGACCCCCCTTTGTCTACATCAGACAGTATGAGCCCTATTTATCTAGTCAATAATGCTGCATTCCATGTTAGGATGAAGTACATCTTGCTTTTCTATACTTTCATTAGATCACTTTTAGAAGATGGTCAATTATCTTTGGAGAAATTACACAATCTAGAATCCTGCAAATATGCTGACGAAGAAAATGAGAATTGATAAAAAGAAACAAATCAAAGCATAAGTCCCAACTTTAAAATAACTTATGCTATTTAGTACATAAACCTTCTAAATCAAATCTCCCTCCAAAATCCTAGCCGCCCCCTCCTTTCTTATTTTGGATTCAATTTGAATAGTGGGACCCACTATTGTGGGCCTCAAAGGAAGAGGCGACGGTACTAGCTCGCCTCTTATAGACCAAAATCAGCCCATCCAGGGCCGGTTCTTTACAAACCTAATAAAAAAGGGGAGGGACATCACAAGAAAAGATTCTCCGAGGTGACTCTCTTAAAAAGAAAAGAGAGAAAAGAGGAGGACTAGGACTAAGGGAAACACTCTGTTAATAGGAGGAGATGAGGGAGAGCATACAGGAGTATACACAATCACACCCACAGAATGTTGTATCATTTTTCCTTTCTTAGCTCATGCTTCAGATCCAATTGCTAACATCGCTTGATCTCAAACGAGAGACGAGAACTCCAGTCTAACCGCCAAATGTACCAAAAATGTCAAACCAGGTTCGACTAACGCCTTTTCTAGACCAATATTCGAAGTAAGAGTACCTCCCCAATTCAAGGTACCTCACCTTGAAGCCTACTGAGGCAAGATTGATCCCATGGATCACATGGCGACTTTCGAGTCTATAACTTCCCTCCTTAACATCGATGATGCCCTCTAGTGTCATCTCTACTTTACTACGTAAAAGGATTCAACGTTAAGGTGGTTCACTCACCTACCCAGTGGGTTGATCATCTCTTTCACCGAGTTTAAGCGATTGTTCATCGCACAGTTCGTTAGTGCCCAAAGCCTCCCAAGAGCTCTTAAGTTTTGTTAAAAATGAGTCAGGAATCTGGCGAGCCATTAAGAAGTTTCATGTTGTGATTCTAGAAAGAAATTCTAGACGAAAAGGCCTTGAGCTCGCAGTCGCTCAAGTAGCCCTAACTTAGAGGTTGAAAGGTGTCTTCCGGTACGCATTGGGCTTGCAACAACCAAAGTTGCTAGCATAACTGTTGGAACTTGCCAACAGTGATGTCTTGTCACGATCCGACTCGGTAATCTCGCATAAGCGAGGCGAGAATGAAAGTTAGATAGTAAATTTAAAATATTTAAAATAACTTATCTAAAGCATACCAAACATAGAGAAAGTGCCACTCAAGATTTCAAGTAATTTTTTTTTCTTCTTTCATTCAAAAATCAACATGTACATGAGAGTTATTACATAAATGGATATCCAAAATTCTACCTATCACATGCTATCCTGCGCATCCATCTAATACAAAATATCAAAATACCAAAAAAGGACCATGTTACCCTTCGTCTCCCTATGATGGTAAGTATACGACTATCTATCTGTCATTAACGATTAATAGGTTCTCCTGAAATTTTTTCATAATTTGGGTGAGTCACAACTCATTAGATAAGATGTTATTCAAAGAAATTCAATAGCAAGGTAAAGAGTACAACATGCATGTCAAAACTTCTAATTAAAAGAACAATAAATTTGCCATGATATATTAACTAGAGTACACGTCTTTAAGTCATCCTATATGTTCTCTTTCTTTGCATAAGCCTGAAACCTCTTACCTTATACATTTTCATGATTCATTTGATACTTTTTATGAGTGTAACATAATAAGTTATTATTATTCACCCGTCACGGAAGTATCATTTTGTTTATACTAATCAAGTACACTTTCGATTGGCCATTCCTTTACCATTTGCTCGGAAGAGCTCATTTACTATTTGCTCCGATGAGCTCATTTACCATTTTCTCCGTAGAGCCCCTTTACCATTTGATACTCCGCATCAACATATACATTCAACTATTCTATATGTATTCATAGAGGGATATTAACATATCATTCATGCATATGTTCTAATGCTCCTATATTTTTCAACATGAATACTTATTAAAGGAGTCATGAGCTTTGTAAACTATCCACAATTATCATATGAGAAAGGCACAATTGCGACATTGTATTTAAGACATATTAAGTTATTCACATGAGCAATATGTATGCTGTTTAAGAACATGCTAAGCTATATATGAAAGGTACATTTGCATTTAAAAGCTTGCTAGGCTAATCACATGATATTATAAAAAACATGCTAACTTTTGAAAAGAGAAAAAATTTCTGAAATGAAAAGAATCACATTTTACCTATCTCACCGTTGTGTGGAATTCGTCGTTTTGCCCTATTAATGCCTTTCCTCTACCTCCTCCAATATCTAAAAAAAATATAACATTGATTGTCACATGCTTTCATCTCATACTTAATCTCTAATTCATAAGAACCTTCATATTGTTAATTTTTATAAATTATTTTTTTGACTTTAATTAAACCCTATTATTTTCTTAAATTACTTAAATTAACCCTTTACCATTTCAAAATTAATTTAATTTACTTTCTATTTCTAGTTTTTCTCAAAACCTTAATTTTTGGAAACCTTCTAAAAACCTCCCCAATACTTAATTATTATTTAAAATATAAGTATTTTCGTATTTATTTAAATTAAAAATTAGAAAAATAAAATTTGTGCAAAAACCCTAATTCTCACCATTATAACCCTTCGTAGGTCTATTTGAAATAATAATAATTAAAGAACTTTCCATGATTAGAAAAATCCTAATTTTTAGAACTTGAAAATTTTTCTTAAAATTTTAATTAAATTCTACAAGAAGTCTTCTAATGTCAATAGGAATCACTTTTGCAAAAACACTTTGGAAGAAAAAGGAAATTGGAGGAAACCCTAATTTTGAAATCTTAAAAATTTTGAGAAAAGTTTAAATTTTGTGGTTAAAATCATTTCCATAACATCCCTATCACTTTCATTTAAAAAATCCAAGTTTTTTAGAAAAACCCTAAAATCTCTTCTAAAGAAATCTACAAGGAGAATGAGAAATCTCTTAGGTAAAACATAACTTAAGCTTCCCCTAATCTTCCTCTTGAGTTTCCCCCAAGGAGGTCGCCAGAAAATTGCCGCCGCCGCCAAAGCTCCAAGACGCCGCCTCCCTTCTCTTGTTCGCCCCCCTCTCCTATTCGGCCGAACATGCATGAAGGGACCGAATATTTCTATTCCGTAAGGCTTTAAGGGAAATGGGAGAATAATTTACGCATGTGCCCTTAGGCCTAAAACCCCTCTTAAGAGCTATGTGGGCTATTAAAGTAACTTATACTTAAGTAAACATTCGCCGATTTTTATTTTAAATCCGTACGAAATTAGGTATACATTTTTTATATCAAAATGATCAAAATTTTGCATAAAAGTTTATAAAATTGACTTCGTCGAATTCTGACAAGTACGAAAATTTGACTATTTTCATCGTAGTGTATCAAAATGCGTGCGATGCTTACGATTTGATTATTTTTTGGGTTTTACTTGTCAATGCTGAGGAATACAACCGAGTAACTGAATCCTTCACAGCCACTTTATGCCATGATCTCTCCACAAGAATATTCCCCCTTGGGAGAGCCAGAGAAAGAATTCGATATTAAGAGAAAAGGAACCAAGGGTCAAGCTTCTGGTGTGATCGGAGGCACCCCAATCTGTATAAAGAACCCGCACAATAAGCATGACTGTCTTCATCTTGTCACTAACTTAGTAGGAATTAACTCATTCGAATCTCACTGTCGAACGCCCTTTCTTAGGGACAGAATGAGTGTGGCTTACTCCAGTAGTAGTAATCCTATGTTTAATCTTGCATTTTTCTGATTATGTTTCAAACCTTTTTGTTTGCAATTATGACTTCCTCTATCACGAGTAATCATCCTAGGTACTTTTTTTTTTCTATCAGGTTTCCCTATTTGTTCCATGATGCCTCTATCGATATCATATATTACACTGAGTTTTAAGTTTGTTAATGACCAAAGCACAACTATATGCAGTTTAGAGAAACATGAAATAATTATTAGCAACATAAGATCATAACCTATCTACATTGCACACAACACCAAGATCAAATCATAAATTCAAAAAGATTTCTAACATCTAATTTGCATTAAAAAAATCCTATATTTCATTTCACTTTAAAGTAAAAGTACAAGAGTAGAAAAAACCAGGAATCCACACTACCATCAAGTCTTTCCTTCTTTTGAAGGCTTGCTCCCAATTTTTCTTTCAAACTCTCTCACTCTCACTCCTTAGATTATTGAAGATATGCATGAAAACAGAAAAGAAGATAGGCCCCTTACAAGAATTTCAACCTTCGATTAATAATTCATACTCAAAATAACATCGAATTGCTTCCATACTCAAAATAACATCTAATTGCTTAAAGTGCTGTGACGTAAAATGTTTAGTGTTTCGGAGCTCAATTTCCAAAGCAACACTGCAATGCTGAAGAGTTCTGGCATTGTAGCCTGAGCAATGTTTAAAATTGTGTATTCGGGTATTGATGCATTTTTCGTTCGTGAGGCGAGGCGTATGATTGGTGGATATTTCATGAGGGGAATCAGGGGATGGAGGGCTGTCTGATGGATATTTCTTGACATTAACCATATCCATTTCATCGTGAGAAATTGACTGGAGGACATTACAAATCTGACTTTTCTTTATATTAGCAAATAAGTTAGTGACCACCTCTGGAGTATATACAATATCATCAGCCCATCGTAGAAAACGGGCCTTTTGTCAGCATACATAGGAGCATGAAAAGAAGTATGCTCCAGGAACCAAATCTGCATAAGATGAAAGAAAATTTTAGCACTCACATTGAACCAATAAAATTTTGAATGAATTTAGCAGTTAACACTTAGCACTCATAATTAGCAGAGATACAAAACCGTTGATGTAACCTGCTGGCTTCTTATTTGAAATCTTGGAGGAGGCCTTATTAAACTCTCAAACTAAAAATTCCCTAATTGAATTAGCCTAATTTATTGACAAAAAATCATCCGGATTATTTGCTATTCTTTGAAGCAACCGAGGGGTTTTGAAGTTGTTAAGTTGAAAAAGTAAATTTGAACATAAATACATGATAAACGTTCTTAAGATAGTCTCAGGGGGGGGTTTGCTTGTTCAACTCCAGCATGTCTGCCTTAATTTTCGATGATGTAACTGAAGTATGTGCTAAGGAAAGCCAGGATATTTCTTCTCCTTTATTTGGCAGACCAGTAAGTAGTTCCACTTCATCAGCATGGAAAGGAATGAAGTCACCTTTTAGAACAAAGCATTGCTTTGAAATATTCCACCTTGATATCAGCTTATAAATAAGAGGGACATTTTGTTCAAACCCACAAAATTGCAAAAACTGTATGATCTTCAACCGTTTCAATGTGTCCACGACTTCAGGAGAAATTTGCTGAGCAAAGTTATCACAGATTGATCGAAAAGTAGAAACATAGCATCGATAGGTAATTGGACAAACATATATTTGAAAATTTTAAAAAATAAAAACATATAGAATAAGTAAATAAGATACGCACAAAAAACGCACAACATAAGCATAAAATACGCACAACACAAGCAACGATCACGCACAACATACGCATAGAGTACTCACAACATACGCACAAATAACGCACATTTTAGAAAATATGACAGCAAAGTATACGCATGCATAAAGTACGCACGCAGTATGTACACACAACATAAGCAATTATTACGCACAATATACGCATAACATACTCATATAGTACGCACAAAATACGCATAGAGTACTCGGTGCTTAACATTTAGTTAGGATTTATGTTTCTAATTTCAACATAAATTCATAAACCCTAAATACAGAGAAAACCCAATGGAATCAAAATATCAATCAAACATTTAAAAAGTTTCGAGAAGCACCGCATACGCATAGCGTAAGCATCAAGAGAACGAAGAACTTCAAAACCATGAACACCTACGCATAACATAACCATAAAATACACATAACTGAACAGAAATCATGGCAGCAAATTGCTTCTTTCTTGGTGGGTGACGACATCTGAGAAGGAACTGAGGGAATTCTTGGAATTACTCCGGAGTGAATGCTTGGAAGTTGGAACGTTTGCTGGAACTTGAAAACCGTAACGCAGCGTCTGACATTCTACTTTTCCAGGGTTTAAATGTTGATGCCATGTCGACATCTCACTAGGCGCAATTAGGGGTCGGAACTGAAAAAAAAAGAGGTTAATTTTATTAGAGGCGTCGCCTCAAAAATATGAGGCGAGGCGCACCTTATGGCGTGCTTCATTAAACTTGAGGCGTAAGCCTCAAAACCTTAACTTATTGCGTAGGCTATAAGGCTTAAAGAGACCACATTGCGGTAAGGCGCGCCTTTTATTGCGCAATTTTAAACCATGGCCCTGAGTCCTTTGTTTGAGGGCACGGTGGTGCTGTCATTATTGGACCGTGGTGCTAGACTGAAGTTCTTTCACATTTTTCTTCTTTACAATTTCCTGCACAAAATAATAAAAATTTAGTGACTTTTTACTGAAACATACCCAAGTAAAACATCACTTTTGCTAACTTAACAAAATTAAGGCAACTCTTATGTTTAGACATGTTCTAGCAAATTGATATATTATTTTCATAAGAGTGCTGGTCTTATTCCTACATGAAGACTGACATGGTTATTGGAAAAATTTCAATGACACCATAAAAGTTGAATGGTCAGTCTTTAGTTTTTACATTTGTTAATCCATCTTCAATATTCAGAATTGCTGAACCAAAAGAATGTGAGCATTGAAACCCCATTTGAGGAGCATTCAGATAAAATGATGGATTTTTTTGGATTGCTGATAATTAATTGGCCAAGTGTACTTATGCTACTGTTTATGCGATTTTTTATTAGTTCGTTATCTTATGTGACTTCTATTCTTGTGTTATTTGACATTTGGATAAAAAAAAACAAAGTATGAATATTAGCAACTTTTGACATGACTTAAAAATGTTCTGTACTATTGATTGCTGTAATCCATTTTGATTCGCTTGCAAATATATCGTGAATTGTTTGCTATTCTTTAGTGTTTACCATAGAATTAACCGAAGTGGGAATCAAATAAGTTGACATTGTATTTTGGCCCATATCGGCGAGTCCTCTGCAGCAGACACAGCTCGAGCGACCGTCTTTGAAATCAATGGTCCACTAGTGACCCCCAGCATGGCAAACTGATTTCCGCAAAGGCTAGATTTGTCTTATGGCAATGAAAAATGAAAACAAATGCCTTATGGGTCCTTTTCAAGTAGTTAGGATTTTATTTTTTAGAGAGGCAAGCGTCCAATGCTGCTTTGTTAAATAGAAAAGTGATGTGAAACTAGGAATTGTTTCTTAGAAATTAATAAGAGTTTGTTAGAATAATGATAATGCAATTTTAATGCTTCTCCCAATTGACACTTCAATAGAGATCTTAGAATTTAACAAAGTCTAGGCAAGTTATTACAGCTAAATTTGCAAGATATATAAAATAACAACCTCGATTAAAAGTAATGACAATGAATAGCCAATTAGAATCCGGCGGTTAACAAAGTGATCGTCTCACCTTGATGCTTAAAAACACTCTTCTATGTCTAGGGTTGTCGGAGGAAGAAGAACCACACAAGAAATGAGACCACTCCGAGGTAGACGGTGCCGGCGATCCGTAGTGATGGAGAGGTAGGCGTAGGATGTGGATGCAACAAGGAAGGTTAACCGTCGATGATCCACTCGTAGTCTGCAAATTGTCGGTCGACGACGTGCACAAGAGTGGGGAGGATTCGATCCAAGTAACTTCCCACTGTGTCGTCGTCTTGATCAAATCCCACGTCAAAGAAGGGGGATCGAAGGATGTGAATATTCCCTTGGACGTCAAACAAAAGTCCGCCTTCAAGCTCCGGATCCGCCATACGTCATTGCTGGTAGAAAATGAATATCAAGGGAGGGCGAGAATGAGTGGTGGTGGCAAGGGAGGAACCGGGATTGGGCCGGCGTGAAGGCTTGAAGGGGGCGGCTAGGTAGAGAGCTCACACAAAGGGAATTTTAGGAATCCTGAAATTTTCTTAGATTTTGGGAAGGATGGAAGGGTTTAATTGTGGAATTCAATTTGAATTCCAATAAGAGAGGGGGGGGGGGGGGGGGGCAATGAGAGGAGGGAGTTGGGGCTGATTTTGTGGAGCTATTAATATGATTTGGAGAGAGAGAGAGGAGCCCAATAAGGGGCCGGCCAAAATAGAGAAGAGGGAGGTGGGGACCACTAGTTTTAATTTCAGAATTTTATAAAATCAGAAATAAAACTAGATTTTTTAAAGGGGAAGAGATTCCTAAATTAAAGACGATGAATTGGATTGATTTTGAATTTCAAATTCGAAATTAAAATCCAATTAAATTGATTGTATGAATTAGGAAAACAATTAATGGCTCATAAAAACTTTAGAATTTCAAATTTGAAATTCAGAGGGGGAAGGAGGCGGCGGCAAGGGGGAGGGAGCCAGCGGGCTGGTGGGTTGGCCGGTGGCTGCTGGCCGACGGGTTGGGGGATGCAGGCCGGCGGCCTGGGCAGTCCAGGAGGGACGGCGGCAGTGAGCAAGGGAGGAGGAGGTTGTGGGGAAAATTCTAGGGATCCAAAGAATGAAATTCCAATCTCCCACAAGTGACTTCAATCCAAATCTTCGCAACGACTACTTGATCAAGAGAAATAAAAAGAAAAGCGAAGGGCAAGAAAACCTAGAACTCACAAAGAGATCTAGCTTCTCCTATGAACTCACTAAGAGATCGAGGAGGTTTGCACTCACAAAGAGAACATGAAATGTAACTTTTCATTCATCAAAAAATTAAGTAGCAAATACAATGATAAAGCCTATATATAGGCTAACTGGAAATAAAAGACAACAATATCCTTGAGCTACAATAAACACTAACTCCCTCATAGGGGTACAAATGGAAAAACATGATAAAACTTCAAAAATAAAGACTCTGAATCATGGCCGTCGCTCGACGACCCCTCCAATGGTACGTGTGCCGGAATCTTCTATGGATGTCCTCATCAAAAAGCTTTCAGAAGAAGGTGGTATTAAGGTGGCATGTTTTGGACAATGAAAGGCATCCAGAAAATTGTCTCCACATTCTCTTTTATTTTCTCCAATTTCCCCGGTTTAATTTACCATGTTCTCCTTTTTTCCCTTTCTTGGAGTTCTCTGGCATGGCTCATGGTTGCTGTTTATTAATGTCTGATTCAAAAATTTGGAACGAAACCATCACAATGTTGTTAAATGTAATTGATTTGATCGTTTCTTAATATTCAGTGACATCTTTCTTCCTAAAAAATGGCCCATGGTATGCTTTTTGCTACTTTAGAATGGTTCCTCCATATGCATTCAAGTTGTCATAGATCAGCTGCTATGATTTACCATTTTGTATGCCTGAATTAGAACACTTCAGGCCATACTTACCACTATGCTTACTTTTTTCTGTTTAATTCGTTTTAAATGTATGGTTATATGGATCGTGTGAATTCAACTCCTGCATGTTCCTTTGTGTGATTATGTGAGTTACACCCTATGTCTTTGCGTTTGTGGTTATTTGCAAGTGTGCATGCTTTGATGTACATACTTGTGTGAGCTTGCATGAGCATGCAGTTTTGTGGTTGTGCATTTTTGGATTAGCTTGCGAAGTTGTACTGAGAAGAATTTTCTTTTTTTCATGGATATGTTTGTATTAAGCATTCTTCAAGGGTATGCTTTACTCCATTAGAAGAAAGGGGTTTATTTCTAATTATTAATGTTTCAGAATGTTTTTAAACTTATATCAGAAATATAATCTATTTCCAGGAAATGGATGCCAGGCGAAAGCACAGTGGTAGGGGTTCTTTAAATCCTGCTATATCTCCACATGTGGAGAATAATCCGGCTGGAACAGCAAGAAACTATGGCATGAGGTCTGGATTTCCTCGCCGTGGATTTCGTGGTAATTTTGTACCTCCCATTAAATCAAACGGGGGGAATGCTGGAAATACAATAAGCTCACGGATTTCAGAGAAAAATGATGATTTGTTGGATGATTCTACAAGAACATGGTTTGTGCTCTAAGTGGAATCTGAACTTGTGCTGAGCTGATGCACCATGTTTTTTCTTGTTTTCAATTTAGTTTTTCAGATATAGTTTTTATGATTAGTAAAGGCTTCACAAGAATGTGCAGACTCAGGTTTGCCACACAAAGTAACACAATTTCTGGTAGTCACGTTAAATATCTCCAATGCTAAAGTCAATGTAAATGCAATCTGACTATTTTTATTGGAAATTAAAATCCAATCATCCAGATATTGGTGGGAAAATTGAAGGATAAAAAGAAGATTAGATTGAAACTACCTATCATGATCTAGAACTCAAATAATTCTCTGTTCACAACACTTATCATATCTATTTAGGTTTGACTTTATGGGTCCTTTATGCATTGTTCTTGACCTTGATTGTCTAAAAATACTTTCAAAAGTGGCTTAATACTGTACAACAACAACAACAACAACATGAATCCTTACAAGCCTTTATCCCACTTTGCGGGGCCGGCTACATGAATTCGTTTTCTCTATTATGCCATGTTAAAAGTTAAATTAAAAAAAAGGTTATTTCTAATATTTTTCTAACCAAGTTTTTTTAGGACTACATCTATCTTTCTTAACATTAGTCAAATATAATACATCTACTTTCCTAACCGAGTCATCGGAAGGCCGCCATTTTTTGTGACCAAACCATCTAAGGCGACTCTTTCTAATCTTATCTTCCACTGGAGCTACTCCAACCTTTTCACATAAATGCTCATTTCGTATCCTGCCTCTAAGAGTAAAGCCACTCATCCTCCTGAACATCCTCATCTCTGCACCACTTAAACTTAATATTATGCTTCTCTTTTAATGGCCAACATTCTGCACCATAAAGCATTGCATGTCCAACCACAATCTTATAAAATTTTCTTTTAAGTTTGAGCGGGACTTTTCTATCACACAACAAGCTCGATGTATTCCTCCATTTCAACCATCCAACTTGAATTTTACTAATAATATCCAATTTATTTTACCATCACTCAGAACAAAAGATCCAAGATATCTAAATTGTGTACTCTTATTAATGAATTAATCACCCGATGTCACAATCCTCCCACAAAAACTATAATTACTAAAATTACACTCTATATATTCAGTTTTAGATCTACTCAAATAAAAGCCTTTAGATTCTAAGGTTGACCTCCATAATTCAAGTTTACTTTCAACTCCCTTTCTAGTCTTATCAATAAGAAAACATCATTAGCAAAAAACATACACTAGGGTACAAGCTATTGCAAATGTCTCGTGAGATCATTCATGACTAAAGCAGAAAGATATTGGCTCAAAGCTGATCCTTGATGTAATCCAATTGAAATAGAAAAATACTTGGTCAAACCACTTTGTGTTTGAACACAAGTAACAGCTCCTACATACATATCCTTAATGACTTGAATATAAGCATTATTAACCCTTTTCTTTTCTAGAATTCTCCATAGCATTTATCTTGGAACTTTATTATATGTTTTCTCTAAATCAATAAATATCATATGTAAATCCTTCTTTATGCTCTCTATAGTTCTCCATCAAACCTCTCAATAAATGTATATCTTCCATGATAGATCTACCCGACATGAATCCAAATTGATTTTGAGAAACATTAGTATCATGATGCAATCTATGATTCATAACTCTCTCCAATAGTTTTAAGGTATGACACATTAACTTAATTTCTTTTTGATTCGCACAATCTTGTGCATCACCTTTATTCTTAAAAATAGGATTAACACACTCATTCTCCACTCATCTAGCATCTTTTAGTCTTTAAAATAATATTAAAATTATTAGTAAGTAAATAAATTCCCTTATTATTAACCCCTACAACAATCTTAAAAAAAAGAAAGAAAATCAAATAAAAATTCGTACCTGCCAAATCATACTGAAATTTTGTCGAAATCGGGCAGAGGTACTACGCATTCGGCGCCTCTCTAGTCACTTCTCCACAATATATGCGCAAAACCTGCCTCAATCGCTGTTCTTTGACGTCGTCGCAAGCAAGCCAAACGAAACCTTTGATCTTCTTCCCACGCTCGACTCCAGCAAACTGAAAACCTCTAGCCCTCTGTTCGTCACGATTCCTTCAGCTGACCTTCACACCCAATCTCAAACCTACATCCCATCTTCACCTCACACTCCCATCATTGCTTCAGACTTCTTGAGCTACCCCAATCGAAACCTTGACCCGAACTCCATAGCCCCAGCCGTAGACTCCTCATCTGATGCCTTCCTCTAGCCAAGACTGAGCTCCTACCTGCTTCTATGATTTTATCTACCCAACCTGCCCTAATCCATATAGTCTCCTCCCTACTCCAGGCCGCCGCAAACTCCATCTAACCGAGCCATCTCTGCCTTGTGACAGACCCCTGCCGCCCCTCATAAGCCACAAACTCGAAAGCCTTAACCTCTTAAAGCCTTTAGTAGGCCCATCTCTCCTAGTCGCAAACAGTTGGCCATTAAAACAAAGATAAATCTCTCTCTATAGGTAAAAATTTCTCTTTCATCTCTCTTTATACATAGATATGTATATAAATATATATTTAAATCGATATAAATATAAAAACATATGTATATATATGATTATATATATATATATATAAATATATATATATAATATATATATATATATATATATATAAACAATGATAAATATCTCTCTATAGGTAAAAATTTCTCTTTCATCTCTCTTTATACTTAGATATACATATAAATATATATTTAAATCTATATAAATATAAAAACAAATATACATATATATATATGTATGTGTGTGTATATATATATATATATATATATATATATATATATATATATATATATATACATGTATATATATTTATTATATAACAAATAAAAAAAAGAAGAAAAAAAGATTAAAAAAAGGAGGAAGGGTTCATATGTAATGCTTTAGATGCCCACAACTTAGGAGGAGAAGAGAGCATCTATAGAGAACTTCGGAATATCATTGATGTATATATATATATATATATATATATATATATATATATATATATATATATATATATATATATATATATATATATATATATATACTTAAGGTTAGATGATGTTTTATGATTTTATAGAACTAATTTTAAAACTCCAATAGGAATTTCTCTCTATAGTCTTGTGTTTGGAATAGTGGAAGGCTATTTCATACCAGTTAAACCCCCCCTAATCGGTTTTTAAAACCATGTATCTTGGTCTCAATGCAAATGTAGAGTGGAAGGCTATTTCATTTAGGAAGGAAGGGCTTATAGCTTGGCTTTGAGGCCAAGATGCCTATGCATGTAGGTATGCTATGCTGACTCATAAAGAAAGACTTTTTGTTATCTAATCCTTAAGTGAGGACTTTCTATATACAACACATTTAGGGGCTATGAATGTTTATTTTAATTTTTGAAAACTTGGTTTCTTGAAGGGAGTCATGCAATTTTCTTATTTAAAAAAACATGAAGTCGAATTTCATTTTTTAGATTGTTTACATTTTAATGGATAGAAAACTTATTTTTGTCCTAAGAGCCTATGATGGAAGCACACGCTAGTAAGAAAACTGAAACAAAGAGAACAATGGATAGAACTCAAACCAAACTCTATTCAAATAGTAGCAATCATCTATAACATTCAAAATTCGACAAAGAAACACGAAAGAAACTTCAAAGAAACAAAGAAATAAAAAAAACAATACTATCCTCAGACAACCGTCAGAGCGGGTTTCTCACATACATCGAAATGTAGGTTAAATAAGATAAGTGCATAGGGTTAGCAAACCGATGATCCACCGCTGCAAGATCGTCCAATTCTTCCAACAAATGCTTCTAAGTTAACCAACATTCACCACCAAAGCTCAAGAAGAAGAATATAGATGGAGTGGACTTGTGGAGAGACGAAAGAGGTTAGAAGCCAAGACGAAGGGTGGAAAGAGCTCGCAAGATTTCCAGAGGGGGTGGAGAAGAAGAATGGAACAAGCTCGCAAGCTTTTCCAATAACAGCAGGTCAATAGCAAATTTGCTCACAATAATCAACTCCCTTCTTCACAAAAACATCTTATATTTATAGGCAAGATAGGAGAATACCAACAGCCATTTTTAATGAATTTCTACAACAACCCAAGCATCATAAGTCATGAATTTCCCCATTGCTTTTCACGAAAAACAACCCAGCTTAGGAACCGAAGGAGCAACCACGGGAACCAAGGGGAACCGCACGGAACCGAGGCATCAAAAGTCACAAGAAGACCCCCAGCTCGGAAAACCAACATCCACCGTGAGAACCAAGAAGTCTAGGCACGGAATTCAGCCAGCATAGAAAACATAGCCCCGGTTTCCCAAGAGACAAGAAGAAAGGGGAAGGAGAAGGGACAAGTCCACTCCAAAAATTAAATCTAACTTAATGAGCTTATTTTTAGAACATTAATGAGCTGCTAAACTTCAGCTCATCATTAATGAGCTAGCAACTAAGAAAATGAGCTCAACCCAAACCTTCTCCAAACATCACCATAGGCCCCAAAACCGTGGACCATAAGCCAACCCGTGAACCAGCAGTAGCCAAGGACCAATCGAGCCAGCTAACCAAACGTTTACCAAGCCCCACGCACAACCTACCATGTTCATTGGATGATTTTCCATCATTAGATAGCTAAAAAAGAAGAAAAGAACATAAAACATACTAATGTTCAAATAAAAATAAAAAACAGTAATATTTGATAGCATTAGCCTACCCATCAAACAGTCCAGGTCACACCCAAGCAAAAGCAAGAAAAGAAACCTAGGAAAAAAATGCATTTCTATTACACAATAAGATAAACAATCAAACATGATTTTATTTATAAATAAAGTGCAAGGAATGTAAACAGAGTCCAAGTTATTACAAACAGGTTTGACAGTTGAGTTGCCTGCCATTATACAAACCAGTCAAATTATTACAGACTCTACTTATGTGGGCTTGAAGCTTTATCTTCCAAGTAAGTCTGAGGCCTCACCTTCCACAGGTACATCCGTTTGGTTCACCTTCTTTTGATCCAGACCCCCACAAGTTTTACATCCTACTTCTATCAAATACATTTTTGAAAAAAAAAGAGACTCAAACCTGCAGTGGATTAGAAGTAGTTTATATATAATAAAGCATTACATCCAAAATTTTGTTTAGCACTTAGAGTGCTAAACACATACTTCTACCCTATTGACCACATCTTTGGTGGGTTTTAAGCAGCATCTGTCATGTAAGCATTTTATTATTTATGAGCGCTCCCTTTAGATATGACCACCTGCAAGAAGAACAATATATATTTCTACACTATCTACTTAAGGGCAAGTGCCCACACACAGAGAATCCAAGGGCAATCACACCAAATCATCAATCACATGTGCACAAAAGAAAATATTCTAGTCCTAGCATGCCTAGTGGCTGTGCACCTAAGTGTGTGAGGCTTGTGTAGCATGTCACCCTATGGGTGTTTGGTTTCATTTTGGAATGAAATGTTTAATCTCTATTCAAGTGTGGTTTTACTTTAAGTTGTTTTGTAACTTAAAGATTTTATTTGATTTTTAAAAGTTTTATATTTAGGAGGGTTATGAAAAATCCATAAAGTAACCACTAATTGCTTTTGGGCAAGTCTGTTACTTATGAATCCTAAGACACAATAATATAGACATCCTATCTTTTGGGGTAGATGATTGATTATTGTATCAAAAGAAACCTAAGTAATTTTTAGGTGTTTTGGAGTTTTCTTAGTGTTTAGATAAGAGAGGTGTCTATCTAATAAAGTAAGATAGACATGCCTGGGGGGTTTCACTTAGGACTTGATGAAATTCATCCATTAGGGTAGGATGAACTTCAACAGAAAGGACAACTCCTAAGGGACATCTATGGGTTTAACATTTTAAATGTCATAGGAGAGGCTACTCAATTTAGGTTGAGTGAAAGAGATCACTTAGGTTTTGGGTCTAAGAAAGGGTGTCCAACATATAACTTTTGGGCTACATGTGGAAGAATTCTCCTTAGCTTTTGGAGCTAAAAGGAGAAAGATAGGAATCCAACATTTAGCTTTTGGGCTAAATGCAGGAGAACTCCCTCTAGCTTTTGGAGCTAAAGAGAGGGGAAATCTCCTACAACTTTATAGTTGGGGGAGAGAGAACCTATAGCTTTTGGGCTAGGATATGATATCTTCTAAAGCCTTTGGAACCTATAGAAGTGAGGGAAGATTAATAGATTTGAGGCTACAAATAAAAAGGATGCTCCTTGAATTTTCGTATTCAATGAGTTGGATTTCATATGCATAATTTGGATTAGGCAGACAGAGGTGAGTCACTTATTGAATTTTGCTCAATAGGTAAAAAGGATTTGTAACTTTAGGGTTACAAATCAAGAAAGATTATCATTGAACTTTTATGTTCAATGATGGGTATTCAGTTTGCTAGATTTAAATTAAGCAAACATAAGAGAATTATGTGTAGGTTTGGCCTACACATCAAAGATTCTTTAGTTTTTCTGGTGTCCAAAGAGAGGAGCTCGTTCACCTAGTTTAGGTTAGGAGAATGAAAGAAAATTAGGATTTGATTCATTTGCTTGATATGAGATTACTTGTAGAATTTTGTTCAATAAATAAATGATTTTGGATTGAACTACTTGTTGATTTTAATTCAACAAATAGGAGATTTGGATGAGACTTTCATACAACTTTTGAGTTGTAGAAAGGAGAAGAGAAGATGCATCTTTGGGTCGCAAGCTTTTAAAACCTCTTTGAACATTTGGAGTTCAAAGAGGGGAATTCATTCTCTCAACTTGGGTTTGAGAGCATGAAGATGGATTTGTAAGCTCTCCTACGATCTTGGCTTGTAGGAAAGAGAGAGGGAAATGCAACTTAGAGGTTGCAAATCATAGGAATTTCTTTGAGCATTTGTTGTCCAAAGAGGGATGATGATTGTTTGTTGATTTTGTCTCAACAAACAAAGGATTGGTGACTTAGAATTTATTTTTAAGGTTTACGACCATGTAATGATATTGGTTGGAACCTTTAGAGACTTCAAATTATCATACATGAAAGAGAGGGGTATCTATTTATTGATTTTGTGACTCAACAAACGGAGGGAGCTTAAGATTTGGCCCTAAGCTCCAAATGATTCATGCAAAGATATATTTGGAGACTTGAGAGGTCCCAAATAATCACGCATGGAAAGGATAGGTAAATGATTGTTTATTGATTTTGTCTCAACAAACAAATGATGAAAGAAATTTAGGATTTGGTCCTAAAATTAAACGACTCATGCAACGACATATTTAAAGGCTTGAGGAGCCTTAGGATATCTTGCATGAGTAGATCTTTGTTGGTTTTGAGTCCCAACAAAAGATGTAAGAGAACTTGAAATTCGGTTCCAAGTTTCAAATGATTCATGCACCCTAACACTTGGAGCTTTGAGAATACTCCAAGCATTATGCATGAAAGAGGATTGTTCACTTGTTAATTCCATGTCTTAACAAATAAAGGTTTGGACTTAGGATTTGGTCATAAAGCCTTGAAGATTTATGTGATTAAATGATTTAGAGCTTTGAGGGTTCTCCAAAATGTCACACATGAAGGGGATATTTGTTGGTTTATGTTCCAACAAGAGAGATGAAAGAACTTGGAAGTTGGTTCCAAGTTGTCAATGATTCATGCAATCTAAAATTTGGAGCTTTGAGAATGCTCAAAGCATTATGCACGAAAGAAGATTCTCCATTCCTCCATGAATGTTTTGGATCCATGGAAAGAGGAGATGCGCATATAAAAGGAATTTTCCTGTCTTTTAGAGTGTTTTGGACTTAATTAGGAGAGGGAAGAATGATTTCCTAAGGCTTTGGAGAGGACTCTAGATCAATTTTGGCATGATCTAAAAACTTTGGAAGCTTGGTAATCCTAGCAAGAGATCTAGGAAATATGATTTTGACTCATGTTAAGGCATGAAAACACACCTGAAGCTTCTAAGAACAATCCAATCAATTTTGTCATGAATGGTGATCGAAGGTTTTCTAGGAAGGTCCTAAAGATCCGTTTTGATAGGATTTGATTTATTAAAACATTGATATGAGGTTTCAATCTCTAAGGATTTTGATCATTTCATTCGATGATTGGAATTGGAAACTCACACAAATGGAGTTAAGTAAACTTGAGCGTGAGGGCTCATGGGCCTTTGAGGTCCCATGTCATATCTCAAGCCCACTTCAAGGTTAGATAAGCCCATTTGGTTAATTTCCAAATCCCAAATGTGGTGGATGTAAACCAACAATGATTATCACTTGTATGCTCTAAATTTAGTGAAAAGATCAATCATGAATTTGGTTGGCCATAGACATTATGGGGTCTACAACATAGACCTTTGAGGATCTATGAGAAACTCCACAAAGATCGGTTGCTAGTGATATTGTTTCCAACCAAACACATTCACATTCACTAACTTGTAGAGACTATCAATTCCTACATGCAAACTCTCCAAAGTTTATATCAATTTTGTCATGACACAAAAATTGGATAGTTTGCATGCTAGAGGAACATTCGTTATCATCCTTATCCATGAGAATTAAAAGATACAATGCATATTTAAGTAATTCAAGAGCACACAAGGGGTGGCTTATGGGTCTTTGTAAACCCACATCTATCCTAAGTTTGCCCTACAAATTAAATGAACATGATTAGAAATCTCCCAATAAATTTAGAAGTATGCAATCCTTAGAGAAAGTGACCTACACTATTTTATTTACATCAATTTTGGCATAATCTAAATTCTAAACAACATGCAATTGATTTGGCCAAATCATAGCCTCCAATTTGGGTGCTATGACGATGAAGCCTAGGTTTGTTATAGGCGACGGTTTGAACACAATATGAATGCTATTACATGCATTTGAGAGGTGTTGGATATCAATCCAACACCCCTACACGCGTTGGCATGCCTCTTTGACTCTCACAAGAGAGCAAACAAGTAAAAAAACACTAGTTTTTTACTGTTTTGCGGAGAGGACAACGCAAATAGGTTTTGGGGAAGCAAACAAATGAGGTTTCTAAGGGACCTATGGCTTGGGACGTCAACCACACATCAATGGCCTTGGGGGCCCCTAGGTTTCACTAAGTTTTAGGATTTTACCTCACCGGGGTGGCCGAGTTGTCCTAGCGCTCCAATCCAAGCTCCAAATGCTATCCAAGCTGCTGTCCAAGCTGCTTTGAAGGCTTCAAGTCGCTGTCCAAGCTGCTCCCAAGGAAGAAGACCACTGTCCAAGCCTTTTCGGATGTTGCCGCTGCCGTCCAAGCCTTTCCGGAGTTTGGATTTTCTGTCCAAACTGCTCCGGACAGCAGTTTGCTGTCCAAGAACGCTCCAAGCAGCAGCTTTCAATGTTTGGAAGGCTCCCGGAAGTGATTGCTTGCTACCCAAACGTTCTAAACAGCAGGTTCTGCTGTTTGAAATCCTCTGGAGGCTAATTTCGTCGTCAAGTGGTCGCCGGAGTTGACTTGGAAGGAAGGGGAAGCTTCCTACCACTTCCTAAGAGCAAAAGAAAAGAGTTACAACAGCTCTTTGCTATAGATTTTTGAGAGAGGGAGGAGAAAGACAACAACGAACTCTCAAATCATCTCAAATCCCTTGCCTCGGCTTCCCCTCCTGTCTAGGTCACATGCAAGGAGACCCCTATTCGGCCTCTTCTCCTCACTTGGACGGGCTGCACGCAAGGGGAACATAGGGAGGCCTCAGTCTCCCCCTCTTTCTCTGGTCGGGACGCACGCAAGCAAGGGAGCCGAAGGCTCCCCCTCTCCTCTTTGCTATGTCTGGGAAGTGCCGAACCAAATGGGAGAGCCGAATGACTCTCCCTCTCCCTTGCGTGCTCTTGGAGAGCACGAGGACAGCAGGTCCCGCTGCCCAAAGGACCCAATCGGGCTTCTCACGCGTGAAATGAGGGATTTGACATAAAGTTTTGTGGGATTTGAGATGAAATCTCAGCCCTAGATCAAGAAATCTGATTTTGGGAATTCAATTTAGACCCAATTGATAAATTAAGGCTGAAATTGAGCCCACATCGTACTCCACTCACACTGGTTTGAGTCGGTTTGGGTCCTATTATGTCCGATCAAGTTAATTTTGTGAAATTGAACTCGAATTGGCGCCGGATTGCGTCGAATTGGGCTCGACGACGCTCGACGGGGTTTGATTTCATTTGATTCGATTTTAATTAAATTAAAATGAATTTAATTTAATTAAATTTGGGTTTAATTTGAGTCGATTTTGCCTCGACAACGATCGATTGGGTTGATCGAGCGCGATCGAGCCTAGTTGGGCTCGATCGGGGTCGGGTCGATACGAAAATATGCGTCATTAGGAGGGGCCAATATGCATTCTTGGATGCCCTTTAATAGGATTCACATGGAAGTGTTCCCATGTTTTTTTGACTATTTCTAGACTTATAATTTTTCAATGAAATGCACAAGATCCAATATATATATATATATATATATATACACACACACACACACACACACACAAACACTCACACACACACGGACACACTAAATTGGACTTCGATAAAGAACTACTCATTGTTTTAGATAGGGTTGTGTACAACTCTTCCTCAACTCATTTTAACTTTAAAAGGGATTAAGGGGTTTTTTGGTTTGAAATAAAAAGGCTGTAAAGTATTCCAATGCTGGGAGTTTAAGAAAATTGGTGCTTGGTTTGAAGTAAAACAAATGCAGTGTAAAAGTTTAATACATAATCGTTGCCGACTGTCGCTGCTGCCATTGGCCACCACATTCGCAATCCGCTGTTGCCGGCCTCTGGCTAGTGCCGACCAACACTGCAGCCATGGGAAACTATTGCCGATCGCCGTCACCCCCTACAACCACCGCCACCCACCGTCGTTGACCACCAACCTCTTTGGATTTTACATTGCACTCATTTTACTTCAAACCAAATTAACAAAAAAAGTAATATCATGCATTTATTTTATATTTATCCAAACAACTCTAAAGTATTCCTTTTACATTATAATCCTTTTACAATGCATTCCTTTTACATTTCATTCCTTTTTCAACCTACAAAACTACCTCTAAAGGAGTAGGTTTCCTGTTAACATACAATTCTGAACAATAAAAAAATCTGTCACATTCATAGGCTGGTCGTGTAATTACACATCCACAAACAAAGTAAAATTATACTAATATTTGTTTTGAAGATAGAAAGCCCTCCTTTATTTGCATTATTACATAAGAACCTAGTATCATTACTTTTGATGACGTTATTTTGAGCTGGGAGCATCTAGTCAATAATTAATATAATTTCTGTTGCATTAGAAGACACGTAGACCCACTATGGAGCAACATGTGAGCATCACAACTATTTTACTAGTTAAACATAGTATACGCCATTAAATTTCTTATTAGGACACATTATTGGCATGTTGGGACCTAGGACTATGCCATGCCAACTATTGGTGCCCACGGTGCCATATGTCATCCCACATTAGCATGCCACATTAGAAGAGCGGCTATGATTATTCCTCAATAAAGCTTTGAATTTACCTAGTCTGCTTCCAAACAAGATCAACAATAATCAGTGTTTTCGGCTTTGTACCTGCCTTGATTAGAGTATGAAGGATCTAATACTTCACCACCTACTTTAAGAAGAATTCTATTGAACCCCTGCTAGACAATGTGGTAAACTATTTTCGAGACTATTCTAACTTGCAAATGCTCCTGAAAGTTCTTCCCTTATCTGCTCTGCCAAGCATGTTTTGGAATCAGTGCACCTAAATATGGCCAAAAATGAATATAGTGTTGGCTTCCTAGACTTGACACCCAATAAAGGGCCACATAAATTCCTCTCCTGATGACAAAGAGGATGAGCCTTCATCTGGTAAACAAAAAATTACCATAAAAGCTACAAATTAATTGAAAAAATTGAAGTACCAACAAAATAGCAATGATTGCTAAATATTTTTAATTGACGCAATCCGCTCATTGCAATAAAAATATGACAAGGGTGCTGAAGTTATAAATAGATCAACGTTCATAAAAGAATGCATGTCATATCTTTGTTACTAAGTTGGTTATGATTTTAGCTTTTTAGATGTTAAGGATGGGTTAAATTCCTTTGGACTGAGCGGTTATGCCTGATTGGTGGCACACATCAATCATGATATAAAACCCACAAACTCGCCAATGGCTATTCTTTTAAGCCTCTGAGCCACGTGATCCATTTGTTATTGAACATGCCATGTGTTTGTTGATGTTTCCATGAAATCACTCTCCCTGGCATGTTTTGCACTGTTAATTTATCGGGATAAACTTGGACGTGGGAATACTATGGCTACTAGTCAAGCCCTTAGGTCAACCAAAGACCTGACTTGAGGCATAAAGCCTAATGTTCGCCTCACACATTTTGAATATTTAGACTGGGACAAAACCTAAAGGGTTGACTCATTGGATCTTTACAGAGCTTAGTATCATCTCTTCATCTGCCTTCCATCCCCTCTATGCACAATGCATCGTCATTAAATGACAAGAAGCCATCATGGCGCCAAAATATTAAAATGGAGACTCACGACATCTTTAATTGATGGTTTTCTCCAGTGATCCCGAGAGGATGCTAATCCCGTGGCTTTTACTGTAGGAAGCCTTGAAGAATAAATATATATGGCCTCAATGAGGACAAATTCGCTGGACGTGCGTTATCCAACATACTGTCTGTCTGCTGAAAAATCAGTAGTTTTCTGGCACTCGCTCATGAACTTTATGGAGCATATAAGTATCTAAAAATGATCTGTCCAAAAGGATAAAAACTGAAATAAGTAGAAAAGCTATAGTGTTAAGGTTGATTCTTGGGTTTCTCATTCAATTTTATGTTATATTATTGTTTATTGAGTAATTTGTTCTTCAATTCTTTCATTGGTATTTCTTTGGAACTTCAGGTTCCTTCTCGTTTTGATGCTCGGGGTAAACATTCACTTTCCCATTCCTTAAACTTATACAACTCTTATCTGAAAATTCACTTGTGAGACATCAAATCTGTCACGCTGTAATAGGTAACTACAAATCGTAAATAAATATTATGCTTTGATTCATCTATTTGTTTTTTTTTCTTCTAAATTTATAGAAATTCTTAAGGATTCTGAGTTCTAATTATCATGAACTGTTCAGTCAAAGATCTCTTTCAATAAGATATGATAATATCCAACTTTTAAGCTTTTGATGTCAGTTTGGAAATATTGTGTGGTCCTGATGGGGAGCTTCCTGAGAAGTTGAGAAATCTAGAACCACGTCTTATTGAACATGTTAGTAATGAGATAATGGACAAGGACCCTAATGTTCGATGGAATGACATAGGTATTTTTAAGATATTCCTAGAGCAACCCTCTTTTTATTGGTTTCAGCTTTTCCATGGTTAGTAAATTATGCTTGCGGATTCTTAACCTGACTCATTACAGCTGGTTTGGAACATGCGAAGAAATGTGTTACGGAGATGGTTATTTGGCCTCTTTTGCGGCCTGACATATTTCGAGGTTGTCGCTCTCCCGGAAGAGGTCTACTTTTATTTGGGCCCCCAGTAAGTAATTTTTATGAGAAATAAAGTTTTTCATAGCATTATTAGTTAAGATGTTCTTTTGATTCTTGCATTATCTTAGGGAACAGGTAAAACAATGATAGGTAAAGCTATTGCTGGAGAAGCCAAAGCAACCTTTTTTTACATATCAGCTAGTTCATTGACAAGCAAATGGGTATGGTTTATTTTTATAATATACCTTTCTACGCAGAATTGACATTTTTGTTTTAAAGCTTGCATCCGAAGTTTGTTATTGCATTTAGTATGGACAGATAAGTTGTCAAGTCCTTCATTCATTCCAAGAGTGCTGCATGAAATATTAATTCTATTGCTTATTACTCATTTTGATGATTTGTGGCCATATTAACCTTAGGACTCGATCCACAACAATCATTAGACTTGCCTTTTTGATACATCTGTTGACGAATATTTTCGTATCGACCCGACCCAGACTGAGTCCGATTAGGCTCGATCGCGCTTGTTCGATTTGATCGAATGTCGTCGAGGTGAAATTGACCCAATTTAATTAAATTAAACCAAATTTAATTAAATTAAACCAAATTTAATTTAATTAAAATCAAATCAAAACCAATCAAACCCCGTCGAGCGTCGTCGAGCCCAATTCGACGCAATTCGGCGCCGATTCGAGTTCAATTTCATGAAATTAACTTGATCGGACCCACTCGAATCCAAACCGACCCAAATCGGTTTGAGTTGAATCCAATTCGGTCTCAATTTCAGTCCTAATTGATTGATTTGGGCTAAATTGAATGCCTAAATATGAAATTGAAATCAAGGGCTCAGATTTCATCTGAAATCCCATTCAATTTCATGATAAAACCCTTGTTTCACGCGTGAGGGCTCGGATTGGCTCCTTTGGGCGGTGAGGCCACCTAGCCTTGCGATCTCCAAGATGGAATGAAAGGGGCGGCAGAGCCGGCTCTTCTAGTTTTTTGGTTCGCCCGTCCCAGATAGAGGAGAGGGAGACAAAGAGAGATGAGAGGCCCTCTGCTTGTTCGCCCGTCCCGAACGAGAAGAGGAAGAGGGCAAGAGCCGTTCGGCTCTTGCTTGCGTGCATCCCGACCAGAGGAGAGGGGGAGATGGAGGCCTCCCTGTGTTCCCCTTGTGTGCAGCCTGTTCAAGTGAAGAGAAGAGGCCGACGGTGGCCTCTTGCATGCGACTTAGCCAAGAGGGAGGGCCGGCCAAGCCTTCTCCCCCTTTCCATACATTTTCTTGGGAGCTGAAGTTGAAAGAGGAGGAGATTTCATGCTACCTAGCTGCTGTCTTCTTCATCTTTGGACTGAAAAGGAGTTCTTCTTCGCTGCCATTGCTTTCTTCCTTCAATTAGAGAGCAAAAAATCCAATCTTGCTGCTGCTGGTGAACTTTTCTTCCAAAACCTAGGGCAAAGGCATGTTGAAATCAGCCTTTGCTGCAGCTAAGAGAAGGTAGGAAGCCTCTACTTCTCTCCAAACCATCTTCGGCAACCTCAAAACAGTGCAAATTGCTGTTTGGAACATTTGGACAGCAAGCGACGACCTCCGGAAGCTCTCAAACAGTGAAATTCTTTGTTTGGAACGTTTGGACAGCGGTGGCGACGTCCGGAAAGGCTTGGACGGCGGTCTTCTTCCTTGGGAAATTCTTGGACAGCGACTTGGAGCCTTCAAAGGAGATTGGACAGCGCTTGGAGCTCAGATAGGAGCGCTAGGACAAACCAGGAGAGGTATAATACTAAAATTTAGGCAAAACCTTAAGGCTCCCTAGCCAATGACATGTGATTGACGATCCAAAGCCTTAGGTCCCTAGAAACTCTAATTTGTTTGATCTCCCGAAATCCCTTTGTTGGCTGTCCACTTCGCGAAACTATGAAAATTAGGTAATTTCCATTTGTTGACTCTCATGTGAGGGCCCGGAGAGGATTTCGATGCATGTAGAGGTGTCGGATTGTTATCCAACACCTCTCAAATGTATGTTTGTGCATCATATCGAGCTTGACACCCGTCGTCTACAATCATGCCCTAGGGTAGATGCTATTATTTGACCTCAAAGTCAATGATAACGCATAGGTTTGAATTGTCACTAGTTGCATGCACTTCTCATTTAGATGCATTGTCATGACAAAATAGACACCCAAATCTAGGAGAACTTTTGCATGCAAAATATTAATTACCTCTAGAGTTTTTGTTTAATGCATATATTGAATTTAATTGATTTGGGCATTTCTAGTCATTGTGAGACATAGACTTTCAAGGGTTTATGTAGCAAACCTCACAACATTAATGATCAATTAAATTTATGATTTGCATCACATGAAACTTAGAGTGTAGAGTAACAATATTGAATTGATTGTTTGTTGAAGAAAACTAAGTATATGGGGATGTTCATAAGCTTGAAACTCATCCAAATTGCATGCACCCTTCTTTCAAGTACGAGTCATGGCAAAAATGACTTACGAGTTGAAAGAAGTGTGCATATGTTGAAGTTTTTGAACTCTAGAGAGCTTTTTGTGAGTGCTTGAATATGAATTTAATCAACTAATGAAAATATCAAATCATTGTGAGGTCTCCCATAGACTTTCCAAAGTCTATGTTGTAGATCCCACAAAATATATTGTTGGTTAAGTTTATGTACGACATTTTACAAAACAAATACTTGATTGCTTTCAATGATCAAAATTCCCTAATTTGGATAATCATCTACACATGCATGCATTCTAGGTTCTTCTTAGATCATGCCCCAAATTGATCTTAAATCTCCTAGAAGTCATAGGGATCGATCTCTCCTATCCGAGTTTCTAAATCATGTCAAAATTGGTTTAGAAATGTCTCCTAAAATCTTAGGAAATCAATTCTTCCCTCTCCTAATTGAGTCCAAAACTCTAAAGGACATAGGGAAATTCCATTCAAATGCACATCTCCTCTTTCCATGAATCCAAAACATTCATGGAGGAATGGGGAATCTTCTTTTGTGCATAATGCTTGGAGCATTCTCAAAGCTCCAAGTTTTAAATTGCATGAATCATTGGCAACATGGAACCAACTTCCAAGTTTTTTCATCTCTTGTTGGAACATAAACCAACAAATACCCCTTCATGTGTGATATGTTGGAGCACCCTCAAAGCTCTAATTTATTCTATCATATGAATCTTCAGTATCCTAGGGCCAAATCCTAAGTCCAACCCTTTTCTTTGTTAAGATATGAAATTAACAAATGAACCATCCTTTCCCATGTACAATGCATGGGGTGTTCCCAAAGCTCTAAATGTTGGATTGCATGAATCTCATAACCTTAGGATCAAAATCCTAGGTGCATTCCACCATGTGTGTTGAGACAAAATCAACAATCTCCCTCTTTCATACATGATTATTTGGGACATTTCAAGTCTCCAAATATATCATTACATGAATTATTTGAAGCTTGGTATTAAATTCTAAATTACCTCCTTCATTTGTTGAGTCACAAAATCAACAAATTAGTATCTATCTCCATTTACTTGAATTCAACTAGGTGAATGATCCTATCTCATTGAATTTCAAATATTCAAAGAACATCCTTGAAATTTTGTAACTCTCAAGTTACATCTTCTTCCTTCAACCCCAAAGTTGTAGGAAATTTATCAAATCATTTATTCGTTGGAACACAAACCAATGAGTAATCCTCTAGATATAGGACTCAAATCATAGTCTTCCTCATTTGCTTAGCCTAAAATTGAGCAAATGTTCATCTTCCTTTGAGTACCAAATGCTCAAAGAAACTTCATCATTTACTTAGCCCAAATCAAGTAAGCGGTCTTCTCTCGTTGAACATCAAAATGTTCAAGGAATAATCACCAACTTGCAATTCTAAGTTGCATTTCATTTTTTCCATTTCTACAACTCAAAGGTTGTTGGAAGATATTTTCATTCTCTTCGTCCAAATTATGAGAATGTACATGTATTCTTTGATCACCAAATGTTCAAAGAATGTTCATGAGATTGCAGCTTCCAAGTTTCATCCCTTCTCCTACATCCCTCCAATCCAAATTGGAGGAATGAATCACCCTTCTTTGGAACCAAGCGTTCAAAAAAACTCCTCCAATTTGTAACCCCTAAGTTGCACTTTGGGCTACTTCTTTTCCTACAAGTCTAAATTGTAGGAAACCTCCAAATTCCCCTACATTCGCCTAGCTTCAAATTAGACAAATGAATTTGTCTCTTTGGACAACAAATGTTCAAAGAACATTTATGGATTTGCAACTCATAAGTTGCATGTTCCTTCCCTCTTTTCTATAACTCAAAAGTTGTAGGAAATCTCATCATTCTCCTAAACCTAAACTAGGAGAATGCATTCCCCTCTTTGGACAACAAATGTTCAAAGAACTTTCATTGATTTGCAATCTCTAAGTCGCATTTCCTTCCTTCTTTCCTACAAGTCAAGATTGTAGGAGAGCATCCAAAATCGTCTTCATGCTCTCAAACCCGAATTAGGAGGATGAATCCCCCTTTGAACACCAAATGTTCAAGGACAACCGTAAGTTTGCAATCTCTAAATTGCATCTCCCTTTGCTTCTCTACAAACCAAAATCGTAGAGAATTTTCCTTCCTTTCTACAACTCAAAAGTTGTATGAAGTTCTCATTCATTCAATCTATGTTGAGTGAATTAGAAACATGTAAAAAATCATCTATTTGTTGAATAAAATCAACAAGTAGTTCAACCCAGACTATTATTTGTTGAACCAAACTCGACAAATAATTCCAAGTCAAGCAAAGGAATCAAAATCCTAGCTTTCACTTATTCTCCTCATAGTTTAAAACTGCGCAATCTGAGGCACGCCTTTGCGCAATTTGCTTCAAAATAGCCTCAAAGCCTACGCAATTCTCAGGCATCATGAGGCGTACGCCTTAGGTGGTGTGAGGTGCGTCTTACTAGCGTTATTGCGCAATTTCCTTTGAGGCGTACGCTCAGTACATGCTCGACACCGCTCATTATATGCTCAGGTCCGCTCATTATATGCTCGGTACCGCTAGGTATTTGCTCGGTACTACTAGGTACATGCTTGGTACCGCTCAGTATATGCTCGGTACAACTATGTATTTGCTCGGTACTGCTAGGTACTTGCTCGGTACAGTTCAGTACTGCTAGGTACATGCTTGGTACTGCTAGGTACATGCTCGGTACCACTTGGTATCTTCCCATACAAACAACTTACGAACTTTAAAAACAAACATAACTTATATGATAGAATCTTACTATTTTTTGCTTGCTAAAACCCTTAATTTCTTATTTACGCAATTCTTCGTCGGTGAGGCTTACGCTTCACACCGCCTCGAGGCTTACGCCTCGCCTCACGGACGAAAAATGCCTCGAGGCTTATTTACGCAATTTTAAACCTTGATTCTCCTAACCCAAACTAGGTGAATGAGTTCATCTTTTTGGACACTTGAAAGTCCAAAGGATCCTTGATGTGTAGGCCAAATCTACACATCACTCTCTTATGTTTGCTTAACCTAAATATAGCAAATTGAATACCCATCATTGAACATAAAAGTTGAATGATAATCCCTATTGATTCATAGCCCCAAGGTTACAAGTCTCCCTCACCTATTGAGCTAAATTCAATAAGTGACTCACTTCTGTTTGCCTAATCCAAATTATGCAAATGAAATCCAACTCCTTGAATACGAAAATTTAAGGAGTATCCTTTTGATTTGTAGCCTCAAAGCTACCAATCTCTCCTTACTTTTATAAGTTCCAAAATACCTTAGAAATTGTCAAACCTTAGCCTAAAAGCTATAGGTTCTCTCTCCTTCAACTCCGAAGTTGTAGGAGATTTGTCCTCTCTTTAGCTCCAAAAGCTAGAGGGAGTTCTCCTACATTTAGCCCAAAAGTTAAATGTTGAGTTTATACTTTTTTCTTCTTAGTTCCAAAAGCTAAGGAGAATCCCTCAACGTGTAGCCCAAAAACTACATGTTGAACACCTTTCTTAGACCCAAAATCTAGGTGATCTCTCTCATTCAACCCAAATTGAGTGATTTCTCCTATGACATATAAAATGCTAAACACATATGCCCCTTAAGAGTTACCCCATCCGTTGAAGTTCATCCTATCCTACTGGATGAATTTCACCAAGTCCTAAGTGAAACCCCTTAGGCATTAGATAGACACATCTCTTATCCAAACACTAAGAGAACTCCAAAACACCCAAAAAATTACTTAAGTTTCTTTTGATAAAATAATCAATCATCTACCCCAAAAGGTGGGATGCTTACATTATTGTTTCTTAGGATTCATAAGTAACAGTCTTACCCAAAAGCAAGTAGTGGTTACTTTATGGGTTCTTTATAACCCTCATAAATATGAAACTTTTAAAAATCAAATAAAATTTTTAAGTCACAAACAACTTAAAGTGAAATCACCATTGGATAAAGATTAAATATCCTCATTCCAAAATAAAAACCAAACACCCTTAGTGTGACATGCTACACAAGCCTCACACACTTAGATGCACAGTCCCTTAGGCATGTTAAGATTAGGATTTTTCTTTTCTGTGCATGTGTTTGATGATTTGATGTGATTGCCCTTGGATTGTCTGTGTGTGGGCACTTGCTCTTAAGTGGATAGTTTAGAAATATATATGTTCTTCTTGCAGGTGGCCATATCTAAAAGTGGGGCGCTCATAAATAATAAATTACTTGCATGACAAATGCTACTTAAAACTCCCTAAAAGGTGTGGTCAATAGGGTAGAAGCAGATGCTTAGCACTCTAAGTGCTAGACAAATTTTGGATGTATGCTTTATTATATAAACTGCTTCTAACTCTATTTTGCAAGCTTGAGTCTTTTATATTTTTTTAATGTATTTGATAGAAGTAGGATGTAAAACTTGTGGGGGTTTGGATCAAAAGAAGGTGAACTAAACGGATGTACCCGTGGAATGTGAGGTCTGAGGTTTACTTAGAATATAAAGCTTCAAGACCCCACAAGTAGAGTATGTAATAATTTGACTGGGTTATATAATGGTAGACAACTCAGCTGCCAAACATGTCTGTAATAACTTGGACTCTGTTTCATTCCCTGCACTTTATTTATAAATAAAAATATGTTTGATTGTTTACCTAATTGTGCAATATAAATGCATCTTTTTCCTATGTTTCTTTTCCTGCTTTTGCTTGGGTGTGGCTTTGACTTTTGATATGGTAGGCTCTTAGGACAAAATAAGATTTCAACCTTTTAAAATATAATCAATTTAAAAAATTGATTTAGGCTCCATAGTTTTCTAATAAAAGAAAAGTGCATGGCTCCCTTCAAGGAGCCAAATTTTCAAAACTTAAAATAATCATGCATAGCCTAAAGCATGTTGCATATAAAAAGCCCTCACTTAAGGATTAGATAACAAAAAGTCATTTTCTTTATGAGTCAGCATATGCATACCTACATGTATAGGCATCTTGGCCTCAAAGCCAAGCTATAAGCCCTTCCTTTTAAATAAAAATAATTATCCACTCTAAATTTGTATTGAGATCAAGACACATTGTTTTAAAAGTGATTAGGAGGGTTTAGCTGGTAGTCCCTCTCAGGCGGACAGTAAATCCAGAGGTCGGGCAGGTTACAAACTTGTTAGATTTAGGTTCGAGGCACTACCTATCGGTAGTCCTCACCTTAGTTCTAGGGTCCGAGGCATTGGTTGATTCCAAATCACCCTATAAGCCCTCACCTTTCGGGCAGTTCCTTCAATAAGTGTTGTTGGAATGTAAGCCTCAACTTTCTAATAAAAATATTAACTTGAACCAAAATTAGATTGCTAAAATGTAAAGCCCAACATAAGATAGTTTAAGCACCTCTGAGTTTCTCTCAGAATCAAGTGCTCCTACTTCACCTCCTTTGGCCCTCATTCCAAGAAATCTAATTCTAAGTTGATCTCTTTTTCCTTGAATCTCCTAAAGGCCAAAACCCTTTAGCTAAGACTTTCATGGACTTTCAAAATAAAAATCAAACTTTAGCCAATATTTGAATTTTGAATGACTCTCAAAATGGAAGAAAACTACTAGTTTAATTAAAAGTTTTCCCAAACTAAATTTTCAGATGTAATTAACCATAGGGGCTTGCCCCTAAGCGACGTCTATTCCCCAGAAATAAATAAACCCCACTCGACAAAACATCAAATAGGGGAATCACTAATTCAAATTGTAAATTTTATTATTGAGTCCATAAGGAAATGATATCTTTACCCTTCGGGGTAATATATCATATTTTTATGCCGTACTCGATCATAAAATATGCAATCCGTTTTAGGATATAAAAATTCTCCAACAACATTATCTACTCTTACTTGTTCACATTTGCTCAGGCCACCGATTATTTTTTTTCCATTGCTTCATGTTTAACAAATGATGCTCCCATTAATCCTTTAATACGATCAATTTACATTCTATCATTTCTTATTTTATCTCATCTTATTTAACATTTTAATATCTTCTATTTCCAACTAATCTTTTAATGACTTCTTTGTTATCTAATTCTTAGCATTATATTGTGCATTCTGAACGTGATTTTGTTAAATCTACATTTAAATTTACTTGGCACTCCTTTTTTTTTAATAGTACTACGTCACTTTGAATATAACATCTTATTTTTAACACTAAAAGCTTTGACATCTAGCATAACTTTTGTGCTTGGTTTTGACAAGCTTAAATCTTAATATCTCTATAGCTTTGATTTACACTCATTCTTTCATGAGCTTTCATACAATAACATTTCTTTCCTTTTGATCAATCCGAGCTAGCCTAGAAGTCTTTGTTTAACATATCTCCTTTGTGGATTTTTTTATGTTGGGGGTATCAAGTCATCGTTCCCAAAGAGGACAACTCGATTTTAGCCTCACCTCAGACTATGAGCTTTTGGGTTGAGCTGTTTATCCCGTAACAACCTAAGACTTCTGTTGCCACCCCAGCTCTATCTTTATCTCACCATAGCTTCAACTTGTCTTTTGCTAGTTGTTCAAAGGCCTAACCATTACCTTATCATTTTCAATTTCACTAGTTGGTAATGATTTGTTGGCTTATAAATAGAACCCCAATCTCCTTTCGAAGGTAGAATGAAATTAGAGTTTGAGATTGATTGAACGTTGTTAAATTGTTTGAATTTAGTCTCATCTCCTTGATCTCCATTTAAGGAGTGTTGCTAGAGCCTTTGTGCCACATCCCATTTTGGCCCTTTTACGGCCAATCTGGAGTATAACAAAGAAGGAAAATCTAAACAAGCCCATTCTTACTAACACCCATTATGAGCTACTTCCATCATAATCAGATGACTAAAAAATAATCTATTTAGACTCTCCTAACATATCAAGCTTTATACTTAACAACATAAAGCATGTAATATACATCTATTAAATTTCAAATATAAGGAAAAAAAATATAATACTTTATTAAAAATTTTTAAAATTAATTTACATACCTCCAAAAGTCTCTATACAACTTTCACTTGGATCTTTATGTACATCCAAAATGTATGTACGCTAAAAAAAAATAGTCACCCCTTTTTGTCTAATGTCCTACGGGCTCCTCTTTTTTTGCAGTACAAAGACTACTAATAAGCTATGACTCAATAAAATATACAAGTAATGTATAAGAAATAATAATAACGTTATTAACAATTAATTTAGAATATATTAGAATTTCATACTGATCATAAGAAATACATAACATTATTTTATATCTTATTAATTGTTCCACACATTTAGACAAGTCATATAATGACTATAAATTTTTGCACCATTTCAACTTTTCAATTCAAGGTTTGGTCTGAATTCCTAACTTTTAGAATTGAAGTTGCTCTCTCATTCAAGATTGGGTCTGAATTTTCAACTTTTAGAATTTTGAGATCGTAGATTACCTCATCAAGTCTTTCGCCTTTACTTGTGCGGACCTATCCTCCATATATGACTTATTTCAGTTTTTCAATAACGTTCAGTTTAATAACCATAAACTATGGTATTGTAGTCACTAATTAATAAATAAACAATTACGTTAATAAATTGAAATTAAAATGCTATCATAAACATAACAGTTATGAATTTACAAATATATAAAATCTCTACTATTTCCTATGAATTGTTTGGGCATCTCACCTCAGTTGGAATTCATTCTTCTAAGTCTTATTTTCTTCTCCTTTTGTTCACCACCTAAAACATTCAGTTCTTTATTTAAATATGCAATAAATAAATAAATAACAAAATGAATATCTTACGAATTACCTCAATTGTATTCTTTCTCATTAACCCACAATCTTTCCTTTTCTCCTTTCTAATCTTTCTATTTTCCTTCGTTCCTTTTTCCTACTGAATTCAACAACTTGTTTTAGCACACTCAGCATTCAGAAATTCATATTTGAACAACAACACAAACTAATTTCAGCAACTATAGCAGTAGTTTTCACTGTTCTCCTCACTATTTCTGCACACTATCACAGAAAATATAATTAGTGATTTCTTTAGCTTTCTACAATACTAAACTTCGTTCCGACATCTCATTACCTCAGAAATCAGCGACAAAAAACTGTAGCTCCCATACACAGCAGCCCAACAGCGAACTACAACAGTCCAATATCAAATTATAAGTCCTTCGCCTATTTTTTCTTCACTGTTATCTGAATTCAGCGTTTAGCAGCAACCATTCAACATTTAGCAGCAGCAGTCTTACTTAGTTTAAACAAATAACACTTAATTTTAATCACTAAATACAATATCTACCTAATTTTCCTTACCTTGTTTGGCTAAAATTTCCCCCACAACTGCCTGTATTAGTTATGTACAGCGGCACCTGCTCCTCAGCTCACAGCATGCTGCTCCTTCGGATGCCATAAGCCAAGCGACCGGGAATGGAAGGGAAAAGCTAATACCTTCTAGTACTTTGCTTTACCTTTATTTTATTATTATAACTTCCTTAATGCTTTTCCCACTATAAATTTACCAATTCTTATTGCGTCCTCCCACCTTACGTAGAGATACGTCCTCCCATCCCTAAAAAATTCGGTTTTTGCTCCGTATTGCTAGCTATTATTTGGTATTAACGAAGAATATCATCATGTGAAGACAAATACCAAGTTATACCGAGCTATACCGAGCAATACCGAGCTATACCGAGCAATACAAAAAAATACCTAGTTTTTCCTTGAAAAAACTTGGTATTGCTCGGTATAGCTCGGTATTGCTCGGTATAGCTCGGTATAGCTCGGTATAACTTGGTATTTGTCTTCATATAATGATATTTTTTCGTTAATATCAAATAATAGCTAGCAAAAATCGAATTTTTTAGAAGTGGGAGGACGTATCTCTACGTCAGGTGGGAGGACGCAATAAAAATTCCACTCCTAGCCATAGGAAGTAAGTGAAGAGGAAATCAGTCAATGCATGAAAGTTTAAGTGGATATGCTGCTACAATAATTAATAATAAAAAAATTCATTAAAGAATATTTAAGTAAATGCTAATTAAATTAGTTCTGTTAATGCTATAATATTTAAAATTAAATTAACTGTTACTAAAATTAAAAAATAAATAATTTAATAATTCTATAATATACAATTAGATTCATAGTTTTCATATATATTTTATATGTCAAAATGCTTGGAATTAAAAGTAGATTTTAATGAAAATAAGTTAACATTTATAACAAGTTTATACAAAACACTTATTTCAAATATTTTTGGTATTATAATCCACCCCTCATTTAAATTTCATCCTCGAAATTCAATGCCTTAGTGGTTGTCAAATAAACGAGGGAACTTGAGTCTAATATCTTCTTCTCTCTCACAGGTTGCTTCTTTTTCTAGTATGTATTTCCATTTTACTTTAACATAAGGAATCTGATGATTTTTAAGTTGTTTAGTATCAAAGTCTATTATTCTTTTTGGTTCTTCAATGTAAGTCGGATTTTTTTAGATCAATATCATCATGTGTAATTCTCTGATGGATATTTGAAAACCCATTATCTTAAAAGTGATACATGAAAAACATTATAAATATCTGACATGTTTGTTGGGAGAGCAAGTCTATATGCAATATTTCGAATCCTTTCAATAATTTCAAAAGGTCCTATATACCCAGAACTCAATTTGCCTCCCTGTCCAAATCCGGTTGTACCTTTCAAAAATATAAAGTTACCCATTTCAAACTCTACTGCTCTGTACTTGATGTCGTAATACTATTGTTGGTGATCTTGAGTAGCTTTTCATTTATCTTTGATTAATTTAATCTTTTATGTTGCTTCCTTAACTAGTTTTGGACCCATTAACTATCTTTCTCCTACCTTAACCCAAGTTAAGAGAGTTATGCACTTTCTACCTTAAAGTGTTTCATATGGTGCCATTTGTACACTGGATTGATAGCTATTGTTGTAGGAAAATTCTATCATTGATATGTGATCATTCCAGGTACTTCTAAAATCTAAAACACATAATCTCAACATGTCTTCCAGTACCTGAATGGTTCTTTCAAATTAACCTTTAGTCTTTTGATGAAAAGTTGTATTGAAATGCAGATTTGTAACCAAGCTTTCATGAATATTTTTCTATAGCCTAGAAGTAAACCGATCATCTCTATCTGAGACAATAACTTTTGAAATACTATGCAATTTGACAATCTCTTTCACGTACAACGAGCCAATTTGTCTATTGAAACAATTTGTTTGATAGGCAAAAAATGAGCTGATTTTGTCAGTCTATCAATAATTAACCAAATGTTGTCATGCCCTTATCTGGATCTGGGAAATCCCATAATAAAATCCATTGCAATTTTTTCCCACTTCCACTCTAGGATTTGTAATGATTGTAGTAATCCAGTAGGTTGTTGATGTTCATCATTCACTATTTGACATGCTTCACACTTAGCCACATATTCAACGACGTCTCTCTTCACACCTGACCATCAGAATATAAATTTGAAGTCTTTATACATCTTGGTTCAGCCTGGATGAATTGTATAACCAAAATGATGACCTTCTTATAAAATTTCCTTTCTTAAGTCCATATCGCTACGTACCTGAAACCAGAATTTGTGCCTAATAATTCCATTAACATCAAAAGAAAAATTTGGTCTTTTCCCTGACTGGATCTTATCCATCAATTTTGAAGATTCAGTACTAAGCTTTTGAGCTTCTTTGATATGATCAATTAAAGTGGGCTTTACTATCATTTCTATAAATATTCCACAATTTTGAAATCTCTAATCTCCAATTGCAGATTTTTTGTTTCTTTAATCAATTGAACCTCTTGAGTAATCATCCAATTCATCATTCCTGTAGATTTATGACTCAAAACATCAACCACAATATTGACTTTTTTTGAACAATACTGAATGTCCAAATCATAATCTTTGATGAGTTTCAACCATCCTCTTTGCCTCATATTAAGTTCTTTCTGTAAAAATATATATTTTAAGGTTTGATGATAAGTAAAAATTTCACATCTTATCCCTTACAGGTCATGCCTCCAAATCTTAAACAAAAAAACCACTGCAGCCAGCTCTAAATCATGAGTGAGATAATTTCTTTCATGTGGCTTCAACTGTCTCGATGCATATGCAATCACCTTTCTATTCTGCATTAGAACACATCTCAAACCCTTCAAAGAAGCATCATTATAAATCTGAACTCCTTTTGTTCTTGAGGGAGGTGTCAATATTGGTGCTAGGTTATATGCATTTTCAAAGCCTGAAAGCTCTTCTCGCATTTAATAGTTCACTCAAACTTAACACCGTTTCTCATTAGCTTGGATAATGGCATAGCAGTTTGTGAAAATCCTTTAACAAATCTTCTGTAGTATCCTGCTAATCCTAAAAAGCTACTAACCTCTGTAACATTCTTTGGTGTAGGCCATTCACAATTACTTTCACATTTTGTGGGTCTATTAAAATTCCTTCATCACTGATAATATACTCCAAGAAGGAAATATTCCTTAGCCAAAATTCATATTTTGACTATTTTGCATACAACTGATTTTTCCTCATTGTCTTCAAAACTATTCTTAAATGTTCAGCATGTTCCTCATCAGTCCTTAAATGTATCGGAATGTCATTAATGAAAGCAATCACAAACTTATCTATGTAGTCGTTGAAAATTCGATTCATCATATCCATAAAAATAGAAGAAGCATTTGCTAACCAAAAAGACATGACTTTGAACTCAAAATGACCGTATTTGGTCCCAAAAGCCGTCTTACTGACTTCTGCTTCTTTGAATCTCACTTGATGATATCCTGATCTTAAATCAATTCTGAAAAATATTGTGGCACTTGCTAACTGATCAAACAAGTCATCTATGTGGGATAGTGGATATTTATTCTTGATAGTCATTTTGTTCTACTCTCTATAGTCAATCACATTCTCATGGATCTATCTTTCTTCTTAACAAAAAGTACCGATGCACTCCAAGGTGAATGACTAGCCCTGATAAAGGACTTCCTTTATGGCTTTGACATTGTTGTGGGCTTCATGATTGCAGATTAGTCGTCAAGCTATAAGTTAGGCTCATCGTGTTGGTAATGTTTACTCTTTAATTGCTATTTGTTGAAATTTGAAGTGACAGCGGTAGGCTCTTGAACTTTCAATAAAGGTCTTAGGTGGGCTATGAATGGATCAACAAGATCCAAACGCATGTAGACGTACAAAAATGAATATCAACACTAATGATCCAAAGCCACTAATTAAAAATTTATGCTTCTTTGGAAACTTTAAAGTTAGACTCATTTGAACACCTAACATTCAAACCACCATGGGTTTATTACCTTCTGCTCTATGAAACATCTCTTTTAATTATATAGTATAAATACTTGACTTATAATTTCTTTTCTATAGCTATGTACATTATGAAATTTTTCCTCTCCTTAGAATTAGGCTAAATTTTTTGGCCCCCTCGTTAAACATTGACTCCACTCACTGACCTAACAAGTATTATACTTGCACAAAGTTTGCACAAAGTCATGTTAGCTTTGAGCCTAAATTAAAAGAAACTCTAATGCAAAACGTGCTCTAATATGCTTTGTTTTGCTTACTTTGTTCTTTCTCTTGCTTGCTTACTCAAGAGACTTTTAACACTAAATGACATTTTCATATCAATATTTTACATAATTTCGCTATATGATAGATAATCTTCTAAGTGAATGCGCATGCAGAATTTTATGCACAACAAAAAAAAGAAAAGAAAACATAAATCTCTTCTTCATAACGCCTTCACACATTCACTAGAGGAAGAACCAATTTCCCCAAATTAATCCAGGAAAAGTGATTAAAAATCCTATCTTCATTTTTTTTTATCACCATGTCTCTATTAATCCGGGGAACTTTATCCACAAAGCTTGAGTTTATTGATCATATTAATAGACTAAATTATCTATTTAATCTTATTAACAAGATTGCTGATGATTTGGCTCTTATTTAAGCCATAGCTTTTTATGTAATTTAACTATTTTTCAATTGCTTTTCTTGTCATTTCTTATCTTATTTGTAGGAGCAGGAGCGCAAAGAAGGAGAGGAGTTGAATAAGTCTAAATCATAATGAACTCAAATCTTTTGCATAGTGGAAAAGAATATAGTTCAATGCGTAGAAAAGTTTCGAGCATATTTTGAGAAAAATCAAAACGGTGATGAAATGAGCATCTTAGTCCAAAAAGTAAACTTGAAGGAAGAGATCTAAACAACTCTTAACAAATTAGATGAGAGAAAAAAAAAGCTTTACAAATTTCATAGGATAAAAAGGTGCTCAGCACTATCCACCCTGCAAATTAACTCTCCCGTTGCAAGAAATCCAAAATTATGTTTGCCTAAAGGAAGAAGGAGAAGATGGGAAAAAAGGAAATGAAGTGGAGGGGGTTGATGTGCTTAAAAAGACCCATTATATTATTCCAATAGTTAGCTTACGACTAGCCCGAAAGAAATTGATAAAAATTTACAATTACCATGTGGCAGACTATTTTCGTCACGTGATAGATAAGTTGCCTTGTGTAAGGAGATTTTCGTCACATAGCGATTAGATCTGTTTTTAAAATTAAAATTTTTTCCTTCTCTTTCCAATTAATAAAGTAATAAATTTGTTGTACTAAATTTTACCTTTTTATGCTAATGTAACTTGGCAAGTACACGAAATTTGTAAATTAGGTTGAGATGGTCATAAACTACAAAACAATCCATTTTAAATTTCGTTTGTCCAAGTCTACCAAGAATTTTACGGAAATTAAAGAAAAAAGGATGTAACCGGAAGAATGCTCTTTGATAACACATTCATTTTGGTGGATTGCCGACCAAGCTTTCAATGTTGAAAAAAATTAAGAAAATCTATCCTCTTAGTTGACCTTTATGTATTTTTGTTTTCTGATTTTTTTCACTTTTTCTTGAGAGTCTTACTCTTTTTTTCTAATTCCAGCGTGCACATTTTAATTTTCTTTCTGTAGATTGGTGAAGGGGAGAAGCTTGTCAGGGCACTTTTTGGGGTTGCAAGTTGTCGCCAACCAGCAGTAATATTTGTGGACGAAATAGACTCCCTTCTATCACAGGTACTCATTGCTTTCTTCGTCAAGCTGTATTGTTGAAATGTTTGCTGATGATGTCCTACTTGGAGTGCAGAGGAAGTCAGATGGTGAACATGAATCAAGCAGGCGACTTAAAACACAATTCCTAATCGAGATGGAAGGATTTGACAGTGGAAACGAACAAATCCTTCTCGTAGGTAGTACATAACTAGAAACTTGATGTTTGTATGGAAGAATTGATAAATTATCTTATGATTTTCCTTTAGTTTTTCTACTCTTTTATAATGATAAAAAGAAGAAATAAACTAAAAAAGGATTGCATTGGATAGATGCCATGGGGAAATAATACTCCCATACATTAGCCATTAAAATGGTAAGGAGCTCTTGGTATGATTGTGGCTGATGTCAAGTCTTTACCCCAAACTTCGTTTTGTCACCAACCAAACTGTTGACATATATTTTCACGTCGAATCCAAATCGAACCCAATTAAGCTTCGTCAGGTCTTGTCGAACGAAAAGTTAATGCGATTCGGTGCTGATTCAAGTTCAATTGAAATCAACTTGATCGGATCCAATCGAACCTGAGTTAACTCAAATCTATCAAACTCAACTTTGATTTAAGGCTCAATTTTAGCCCAATTGACCCAACTCGAGTTCAATTTAATCCCAAATAGGTTAAATTGACTTCTTGACCTTTTGCAATCATTTTTTCCTATCAGAAACTAAATAAAATGATTGTCAAAAAGCTGCTATTCACCTGCCACTTCCCTCTGATTTGTGCTGCTACAGGAGGGATATGGCGCAAAAGATCTTGGGGTGTCAATATTTGACCCGACCTTGACCTGACCCTAAAAATTCCGGATTCTAGTCAAACCCATTTGACATACCAGTTGTGTTTGGGTTCAACAAGTCATCCCATTTCAAAAGATGGGTCGAGTTTGGGTTGACCCGAAAATGACTTAGGTTGACCCATTTAATCCAGCCTACTATTATATGTATGTACCGCATCGGTGCCTTCGCCAAAGTTGAAATTGTGAGATCTTCATCATGCGTCGCCAGCCTTGAATCCCGAACACCTCCTAGAACACCAAACTCTGCTCCTCTTCCACCAGCTCATATCCGCTGTCACCTTTTGCATAAACCAAAGGACCGAAGAAATTTTCCCAAAGTTCATGTAAAGCTTAGGCCTGAATAAAGAGCATTTTTTTGTTGCCATCAACAAGTCTGATGACTCCTTGCCATCGACTCAATATAAACCTAAAGGTTTTAGGCCACCGACATCTATTCCTTTATGAAGTCCGCCAAAGCAAGAAGCAAAGGGAAGAAGGCACGCAAGACAAGTCGGTAGTGATAAATCAGATAATCCTTCATCAATATCTACTGCACAAAGCACAAACCGAAGGAACCAGAACTTTGAAACTCAAGTTAAAGCCGTGAAAGGTGCAACTGTAACTCTGACGAACGTCAAAAGCTGTGAGCACAACAACCATAGAAGTCGTGAGTAGAAAGAAAAGGAGAGCTCGTCATTAGTTGAATTTATAGAATTGTTTTATTTTATTAATTCGAATTCTTATACAAATTTGTATATTGCATCTTTTACAAGCTTACATCAAACAAAAAAAAGTATAATGCCCTTTGCTGAGGACTAAAATCTTTATTCTAAAGCTATGCCTGAAACAGAGAAGTTCTAGAAATTGACGAATCTACAAAGCCTGGGCAAATTCTGAATGACACATGCAATTGTATAATAAAAATATTATATTCATATATGATTGCAATACTAATGAATATTGAACATATGCAAAAATGCTAGAAGCTAAGGCGACAATGTTATTTACTATCATCCCTCAAGAAAGTAGCACTCTAGGGATTTGAGTATGAAGTGTTATGTTATTATCCTATGAGTCTCTACTTGACTAAAGCCAGCATATCAATTGCATTATTGACTACAATCGCATTCAAAGATCTATAAAGACACTAAGGTAAACTCTTGAAGAGCGCTAAAATGAGAACCTTAGCTGATGTAAGACAAACATGCAAAGAGTTGATTTGGAATTGTAACAATAAAGATTTAATTTGCGCATTGCTAATTAGTAACTCATGCTTCAATCAAGTTAAATTCTTAGAACTTTCATTGGAAGATTAGATAATAGTAAGCCGTTACAAGAGGTTAGCAAGACAATTACAATAACAACAAAAATTAAATAGTAGTACTAATAGCAACTAATCAAGAATCCACTGCGTAATATCAAGACATGGTCACTTAGAGTTTCCTACTCACTCAATCACTCTTAGGCTTTAGTGGTTGAAGACAAAATATACGATGAGAGAAGCTGCCACTAGGAAGATGGTACCGAAGGTCTTTGTTGATGGAGAGGTAGCCACGGACGGAGAAGGGGTAGATCTCCCGACGAGAAGCCAAGGCGTCTTAGGCTTTTGGAGATCGATCCTCTCTGCTAAGCAATAGAGGATGCGCTTGACATATCTTTCCACCATTTCGTTGTATTCCCAATCAGGAGAGGAGGATGTCGATTTCCCCTCGATCGTTGTATGTGAAGCCGTGATCGACCTCAGGATCGGCCATGCACCATAAGCATGAGGAGGAGAGGACACAAGAAGGAAGACAAAAGAGAGAAAAGAGTGGTGGAGAGGGAGGCCGGCGGCTTGAATAGGAGGGAGAGGGATGGGGACGGCTTGGAGAGGTGGGGATGAGGATAGGTTTTGAAAGAGCTTAGGTTCGATTAGGGTGGAGGTGTGGTTTAATCTAAATCTGAAATTAATCTCAGATTTTGATTAAATTTGGAGGAAAATAATTTGAAATTTTATTTCAAATTAAAAGTAGTTAAGGCATTGACTGAGAATTAATGGGGGGAAGCCAAAGAGGGGGCCGGCGGCATAGAAAGAGAGGGGAAGGGAATTATGGGGGAGTTAGGTTCTTTCCAAACAAGACTTATGAATTAGGAAAGCAAAAAAAAAAATAATAATTCCATTCTATTTTGAATTTAGATTGGGGTCATGACTAATACTTTCCTAGTTAGGAATTCTATAAAAAGGAAAGAATTTTAAATTCAAAATTTGAATTTCAAATGGAATTAAATTCTTCCTATTTTCTTGTTGGAGTAAATATTGAAAGTCATTAAGGTGTTGAGATCACCATAATGAGGGGGAAGCAAGGGGTGGCCGGCGGCAAGGTGGGTGGGGGATGACGGGGTGTCGGGTTTGGTAGGGGTGAGGGAACTAGGTGGCGGGTTGGCTTGATGAGGTGGAGGCGTGGGGCAATTTTGGTGGGGAGATGGCCGGCAGTGAGGCTAAGGGAATGGGCGGGTGGGAGAGGAAAAAAACAAGAGTGGAGAAGAAAAAAAAGATATAAAATAAAAGCCACGAGTCGCAGACTCTTCCAATGACTGGTGGGTATTGCACTCGCTCACCTTGAGCTCACTCTCCCTTCTTTCTAGCTCTCATGCAAGAAGAAGAAGAAACAAATAAATTTCATTAAGCATTCATCATCATATTACAACACATAGGACCACTATATATAGGCATATCAACATGAAAAGAAAAAGTACAAACTTGCTCTCTTGGCTACAATGACAAGACACTCCCCATCCGGGTAAATTCGGAAAACAATAAAAAACTAAATAAAACACATGCATACAACTAGATAAAATATAAAGCGTTAAAAGTAAAGACGCTGAATCGTAGCCGTCGATCTACGATTCCGTCGCCGGTACACGTGTCTCAATCTCTGAGCGATGTCCTCATCATTCTTCCCAGGTGGGAGAAAACTCGACCCCATCGAGTCAGCATCTCTAGAACTCTCGTGCCACTCTAACATATCAGGATACAATCGCTGCAGCTCCTCACGGTTAATCCACGTATTCTCCGTCTCCGGTTTCCCAGTCCATTGAACTAGGTACCTTTGGCGGCCACCACCTCTAGTGGAAATAATCTCATCACTAAGTATAGCTTCAACCTTCTCCGCAGAGGGGTGGATAGTGATGTTTGGGAGTGGGGGTAAGCTAGGGTTCTCACTAGGTGGGTTCACACAAGGCTTTTTATTTAGTGGATTGGAAGGGTTAAACTCAGGACCCTCAAAAGCTACCAGATCTTCAATGTTAAACATAGGATTAATATTAAAACCTTCAGGAATGTCTAGCACATATGCATTACTATTATTTTTTAAGTTATTTTGAAAGGTCCTGCGCTCCTTACATGTAACATTTTAACGGTCCCTGGTGGAAACCGCTCCGGACGGATCCGAACCATTACAAAGTTTCCAATTTCAAATTCTTTGAATCGTTTCTTGAGATTTGCATGCAGTTTATAATTAGCATTGCTTTGTTCAATTTTTGTGTTAATTTCCTTATGCAACTCTTGGAGATGGGATGCAAATGCAGATGCAGATTCAGATGCTCTATGCTTATGACTCATAGGGATCAGGTCTATCGGCTGTCTAGGTTGGTATCCATACACAATTTCGGCAGGACTTAGACATGTAGTTCGATTGGTAGAATTGTTGTAGGCAAACTCAGCTAAAGGCAATTTGGAATCCCAATCCCGTATATTTTCTCCCACCAAGGTCCTTAACAGATTTCCTAGGCTCCTATTCACAACCTCAGTTTGTCCATCTGTCTGGGGATGGAAAGAAGTAAAAAATTGAAGTTTGGTCCCCATCTTGTGCCATAAGGTTTTCCAGAAATAACTTGTAAACTTAACATCTCGGTCTGACACAATAGTTTTGGGTAGCCCGTGGAGCTTAACAATTTCGTCAAAATACAATTTGGCGATCTTAGAAGCATCGAAAGTTTTGGAGTATGGGAGAAAGTGAGCCATTTTAGAGAATCGGTCAACTACCACACACACAGAGTCATGTTTTCTCATAGTTTTGGGTAACCCTAACACAAAGTCCATGGCAACATCCTACCACGGTTGGTTAGGTACAGGTAGTGGTGTGTAAAGGCCGGTGTTTTGCTTCCTTTGTTTGGCCAACTGACAGGTGTGACACCGCTTCACTAATCTGCTAACGTCCCTCTTAAGAGTCGGCCATTAAAATCGATTTCAACAGCAGCGATTGTCTTGGATTGACCGAAGTGACCTGTTAAACCACCAGCAAGTAATTCCCAAATAAGAAATTCACGAAGAGACGTTTTGGGAATACAGAGTTTTTGGGACTTAAACAAATATCCATCTTCCAACATGAAATCATCTATAATCCATTCTCCTCCAGTTGCTAACGCAGAATAGGTTTCTTTAAAATCAGGGATGTCTAAGTAGTCTTCCTTAAGTCGCTTGAAACCTATCACTTCCATCCTCATCTCATTAGTAATCATCATTCGACGACTTAGTGCATTGGCAGCCTTATTCTCAGATCCCGCTTTGTGCCTAATCGTGTAAGTGTATTCTTGCAAAAATTCAACCCATCGACCATGACGTGCATTTAATTTCTTTTGGGATTTTATATATCGCAGGGCTTCGTGGTCAGAGAAAATAACAAACTCTTGGGGAAGCAGGTAGTGTCTCCAGTATCTGAGGGACTGAAAAATGGCATAAAATTCCTTATTATAGGTGGAGCAGTGTTACTTAATGTCGTTTAACTTTTCACTAAAGTAGGCAATCGGGTGTTCCTCTTGGGATAATACTCCTATGCTTATGCCCGATGCATCACACGTCACTTCAAAAACCATAGAAAAATCTGGCAGTCGCATGACTGGTGCTTCAACCATTTTTCTTTTTATCTCCTCAAAAGCCTTAGAGGCAGATGTCGTCCAGTGAAATTCTCCTTTCTTCATACAGTTAGTTATCGAACCCATTATAGTGCTAAAATTCCTAATAAATCTTTTATAAAACGTGGTCAGTCCATGGAAACTTCTAACATCTTTGATGTTCTTGGGTTCAGGCCACTCATTGATTGCTCGCACCTTTTTAGGGTCAGCAGATATGCCTTGGGAGGGTATAATGAATCCCAAAAAGATTACGTGATCGGTGAAGAAAGTGCGTGCATTTCTTGGGATTGGCAAACAATTGATCTTTCCTTAGGACTTCGCAGACTTGCCTTAAATGATCCAAGTATTGATCCACCGAGTTACTATAAATCAGAATGTCATCAAAGTAGACCACTGCAAATTTCCCTAGGAAGGGTTTGAGGATCTGGGTCATCACTCTCATGAACGTACTTGGAGCGTTACTTAGGCCAAAAGGCATCATGATCCACTCGTATAATCTATCTTTGATTTTGAAAGCGGTCTTCCATTCATCCCCGGGTGGATCCTAATTTGTTGATAGCCACTTTTAAGATCAATCTTAGAAAAAAGTGTGGCTCCAATCATCATATCTAGCATGTCATCTAACCGAGGGATTGGGAAGCGATACTTGACCGTTATTTTATTGATAGCGCGGCTATCAACACACATTCTCCACGACCCATCCTTCATAGGGGTAAAAAGGGCAGGAATAATACACGGACTAAGACTCTCTTTAATGAAACCGCGTTGTAACAACTCATCCACTTATTTCTTGAGCTCCTCATGCTCAGCAGGGCTCATGCGGTAATGGTGTAGATTTGGCAACGAATCTCCGGGCACTAGGTCAATAGCGTGTTGAATGTCCCTTAAAGGTGGCAGTTGGTGGGGCAGATCTTCTAGGAAGACGTCGGCAAAAGTTTCGAGGAGAGGTCTTACTTCCTCGGGGACAGGTTCTTCTTGGGTTACGCTTACTTCCTAATCTACCAAGGTGTAGAGGGGAGATCCAGACTCTAATTAAATGCCCAGGTCTTTAGCAGTTAATAAATTCAGGCCAATGCTGGGTTTAACGGAGTTGGGCTTGACATCCTCGTTGGTAGATATAGGCTGGGTGGGTAGGTGTTTAATTTTCTTGCCCTCGTGTTCAAACACGCAGGTGTTTGATCGGCCATAAATGTGTACATCATTATCGAACAGCCAGGGGTGGCCAAGGATGATTTGGCCAACAACCATAGTCAATACATCACACCATATTTTCTCTTTATATCCCACAAACTCAATAGGAACGAGACTCCTATCTTTCACTTCCAAGGTGATCAAATTAATCCAAGCGACCTTGTAGGGGTTTGTTGACTTGCATGTTATAATCAAAGGAAACAAAAAAAAGGAAGCTAAAAAATCATACCTTGCTCGACGGATCCGCAAAACCTGCCTAAATCCCATTGTTCGGCGTCGTCTGCTTCGTATCTCGAAAACTTTGCGCACTTCCTGCGTAAATCCCGCGATTGCGCTCCATCTTCGCGTCTATAAAATGAAGAGGGAAAGGCTTCTCTTCGACACTTCTCCCACGCTCGACCCTTCCAATCCCGTCGCTGCTACCCGAAGCCACCTGATCTTCCCTCTTCTTCCACGATTCCCCCAATCCAAAGAGAAATAGAGAGAGCAAGGAAGAGAGAGGAGAAGAAGCCATCCATTTACCTAAAACTGAGCATCCTTCGTCCTTTCTTTGCGAACCAACCTCGACGGGATCTCCCGAGCTCGTCGACGCCTCCTCTATTCGTTCCCATCCTAGCCGATCCACCTCTACAAGCTGAGAGAACAATCCACTTTACCTGAAACCCTCTCCGACCTCCACCTTCCGTCACCTCCTGATTCACAGAGAGAGAGCGAGCGAGAGAGAGAGAGAGAGAGAGAGAGAGAGAGAGAGAGAGAGAGAGAGAGAGAGAGAGAGAGAGAGAGAGAGGACCGACCTACCTCCTCTGTTGACAGACTTCGCTCATCCGGCGACATTTCCTTCTGTAAGATCGGAAGTTTTGATCGGGTAGCAACATATGGAGCTCACTTGTTGTGAAGGGTAACTTTCTCCCTTAAACGCACTTCTTCGGCCAAATCCCATAAATCCCTAATTTCTAATTAATTAGAATTAATTTCTTTAATTATACTTAATAATTTTTAATAATAAACGGATATGATTTAATTATAATTAATTAATTTAATTATATTTAATTATTATTAATAATTATTAATTATAATTAATTGAAATTAATTAAAATTAATTATCTTTAGTTATAGTTAATTATTAATAATTAGCTATAATTAATTAGAATTAATTGTAAATAATTATTTTAATTATATTTATTTACTATTAATAATCACTAATTATAATTATTCAAAATTATTTATAATTAATTATAACTAATTATTATTAATTTCGATTAGTTATAATTAAAAAGAAATTAATTATAATTAATAAAAAAAAGAAAGCAAGCAATGCCTACCTCTCTCTCCCTCGATCCACATGCCAACATCTACAACCCCGCGAAGGTACGAATTTTCTTAACTCATATTGTCGCTTTCGTTGTATGCGGCGGACCGGAAAATCGCCTATACATGCCTTTATTGCGCGTGGTGGGATGGGACCCCGGTCCGACGCCTACGATAAAGCGGGCAATCGCCTAAACTCTACTTCGGCGTTCGTGGCGCACCGGAAAATCGCTTATACATTCCTTTATTGCGCATTGTGGGATGGGATCCCGGTGCGACACCTACGACAAGGCGAACTTTTATTTTATCCAGTGAACGTACGCTCCTCTACGTTCGGTTCTAGGCAAAAACAGCGCAATACCGAGTACCGAGTACCGAGTACCGAGTTGTACCGAGTTTTTAAAAAAAACTCGGTATTGCGCTGTTTTGGTCTAAAACCGAACGTAGAGGAGCGTACGTTCACTGGATGTAATAAAAGTTCACGGCGAGGCGGGGTCACTTATAAGTACCCCCGAGCGGGGGAAAAGCAAACTGCTTGATTGACTTGAAATAATTACAATGGCCATAAGGAGATGTGATAAATTCCATAGCAAATAATATCTATATGCATACATTCAAGCAAAGTTTGCAAGTAATGAAGATTGAAGGAGATATGTGGTTGATTAAAAGCAAATATCAACGGTACAAGTTCGCCACATAAATAGCAAGTTATTTTCAAGGGAGACACATCCGGTGCAAGAACTCAATATTTAAGAAATCACATCAAACAAATGCTTGTGAGCAGTATTGAAGATCTGCAATACATATGAGTCCTCTACGAATACAAATGTATGTACAACATCCATCCATGGGTAGATGCATAAAGACTACAGTAAATGCAGTATACTGTAGTCAACTTTAGTTTAAGGATGAATACATCTACTTCCAACAGTAGTGGTTGTATCGTAAAGATCAAAATCACAGTAGAATGCATAAAGAATACTTGCGGGTGAATTTTATCGCAGCAGCAAGAGCCACCGCTTATTTTT